>CM033725.1:51088198-51566880 GCA_019671005.1 Hibiscus mutabilis
ATAATACATTTGATACTTATTACTTGTACGTTAATAATTTGATCTTAAATAAAATTAATTCATTTAGTTTTAAGAAATCATGTACGAACTAATTTAATAAGATTAAAATTTGCAAATATGATCCTAACATGTGAGTAAATTAATGGCTTAATGGTTCGTTTGGCCCCTGAAGTATACATAAAATACCGAATAGCCCTTTAAAGTGTTTTTTTGGGACGTTGTAATTCATGAACTAAAAATCGTTATCTCATTTGGCCTCTCCATTTAACGCCGTTTAAAAAAGTTCACAGGCCAATCAAAACACGCCACATATCATTTTATTAAAAAAATAATCTAACTTAAATAAAAAGGGAAAATTGCACGTTAAGTATGCTAAAATTTGGTATAATTCTATTGTTTTGTTTTTATTTTTTTGCTTGTATGTGCAGTCACTTACGACGTCTAATGAGTTGAAAGCTTGAAGGAGCCATGATAACAGTAGACATAACAAACTCGAGGAAGAAGATGAATATTTGGACTAAAATAAACAAAAAATAAATTCTGACATACTTAACGTGCAATTTATCCTTTTTATTTAAGTCAGGTTATGTTTTTAATAAAATGACTTCTGATTGGCCCGTGAATTCTTTTTTAAACGACGTTAGACAAAGGGACCAAACGGGGTAACAATTTTTAGTTCAGGGGCCACAACGTCCCAAAAAAAATACTTTAAAAGAGTGTTCGGTATCTTGTGTATACTTCAAGGGCTAAATGGACCATTAAGCCTAAATTAGTTTATATAATATTTAAAGTTTTTTTTTATATATTAAAGCAAGAATATAAATAATTATAACCCAGTAGGAATTGAATAACGTAGTTAAGTTTGACGAAGAAAAAGATATATTCCTTCAAAAAGAAAAAGGAAAGATATATGATAAGGTAGGGGTATTTGTCTGAATATTTCTTTTTGGGGAAGATTTGGACAAATACCTTACATTATTCGGAAAAATATCCTCTTTCGGCCCACGCAGGAAGGATTCGTGTTCTGCAAGACGCGATTTCCAGACATGCGTCGCACAATACGTGACTTCCAACACACGTGGATTATATTATCCATTAGAAAAGGAAAAAAAATAAATATAAGTCACATCCTCTATGACGCGATTTTTGCGAGATTATCGGACGGCTTCGGCGATAATTTCTCTGCTCTCGAAATGGCGAGATACAAGGAACTCGCGTTGCGCAGGACGCGATTTTTGTGCGAATTTGTTCTTAAAATCAGGTTCGATCAGCATGTTTATGCTGATTTTTTATAGTGTTGGGGAATTATCTTTCGTAGGAATATACTTTTACAGCATAGTACTGATATATCTCTTGACTATTTTATGAAAATCGACGTGTATAAAACATTGTAAAGACCGTAGAATTTGCGTTAAAAACGCTATATAACCATGTTTCTTTGCATGAAAAACATGGATACGCTATATAGGATTCAAGTTCCATTAATTAAATTAATATTAATTAAAAAAATAGCGTTCCAATTAATATGGTAAATAGTTAAAAGTAACGTGTTTTTTATTTGATTTGTAAGATAAATGGAATACAATCTCTTTAAAATTTAATTATAATAAATGGAATACAATCTCCTTGAAATTTATATTTGATTTGTAAGATAAATAGAATACAATATCTTTGAAATATATATTTGATTTGTAAGATAAATGGAATACAATATCTTTGAAATTTAGAATTGATTTGTAAGATAAATGGTTAAAAGAGTGTTCTAATTTAATAATAATTATACTGACAATATAAACTTTTATTTGAAATTTAACTGAACTCGTATCCTGTAGGGTGCGAGTTTTACGTTTTTATCCAACGGTTGGAAAATTATTTACGGCTTTAGGGTTTCGAAATATTAAACAGAACTCACGTCCTGTAGGATGTGAGTTTTGCGTTAATAAGTACAGAACGGTCGAAAATTTATTGACGACGTCAGGGTTTCAAGAAAGTCGCACCCTGTACGAAGCGATTAACCGAACTCGCGTTCTGCAGGGTGCGAGTTCCATTAAATCCTCGCACCCCAACCGGTGCGACTACCACTATAAATTGGTCCCACACCCTCTTCTTACCTCACCACAACACAATTCACACTCTCTCGAATCTTCTTTCTTTCAATTTTTTGTTTGATTCGAGTTTGATATAATGGCGGGATTGATAAGGTTGGATCACAAGCACGTGTTCGATTATCATCGGAGACACGTAAGTTCTATCTACTTTAATTTTTGTTTATTTTTTTTATTTTATTATATATTCTAATTTTATGTACGGACGTGTTACATATTTTTATGTAGTTTAATTTATACTTACGCTTGCTTAATTTTTTTTAGGGAGGGGAGGAACGACATTTGGAGGTGTCTTGCAATCGGGTGTCGAATTTACGGAATCCATTGATCGAACCGTATTTGGAGGAGGCTGGATTTTTGCATTCATCCAAAATTATTGGAGGTGCGAAATTAGATGTTGATTTGATCAACGCTCTTTTGGAGAGGTGGAGGCCGGAGACTCACACATTCCACCTTCCTTGCGGTGAGGCGACGATCACCCTAAAGGACGTTTCGTATATTCTGGGTTTGCCTCTTGATGGAGAGGTGATCAGCGGTCCTGGTACTTTGGATTGGCATGCCCTATGTTTGGATTGGCTAGGGGCTGCGCCGCAGAGGTTTGACGGTGAAAAACTAAAATTGAAATGGCTGCGGGAAAATTTTACAAATTTACCCACTGCCGCGAACGAAGACATGAGGAAGGTAAAATAAATATAATTTTTTTAATATTATTGAAGTAATTAAAATCTTTACATATAGCCACGCTCATATTTTTTTGAATATTACTGAAATTAAAGTGGTTGCGGGAATTTTTTTTTGAATATATGTTTCCATGTTTTAGGCATATGTCTGCACTCATATTTTACTGATGATCGGTGGGCTATTGATGCCTGACAAATCCCGCAAAAAAGTGCACACGATCTGGTTGCGGCATTTGGGGGATTTTGAAGATACCGGTAAACTGAGCTGGGGATTTGCAGTTCTGGCATGTCTGTTTAGGGAGCTGTGTAAGAACATCGATCCTGAGAAGTGTCAGATTGGAGGTTGTTTGACGTTGCTCAAATCCTGGGCGTGGTGGAGAATGCCATTTTTACGCCCTCACTTAGACAGCCTACTCCATATGTTTTTTCGCTGGGCCGGAGGTAAGAAAATCGTTTATTTTTTTTAAAATATACAAATTTTTACAATTAAAATTAGTTTTTTAATAAACGTATTTTTATATTATAGGTCTTATTTTATAGGTGGACCGGTCCTCTAACCCATGTTGGTGTTGCTAGCGGTCTAGTCGTTATCAGGCATGATATTGAGAATGAATTCGCGAATAATCAGGTAACAGTTTGGTATTGGTGTATATAATTTTTTAAAAAATTTATTTAACTTTAATTATATATTATACAGTTTTTATGGACATCGTACGAGGATTCGAAAGTGCACGAGTGCATCTCAGAATTTTTGAACGAGACGAGGCTTCTTTGGATGGCCATTGTACCACTCGTTTGCTACGCTACTGTTGAATGGCACCCGATTGACCTCGTCTTATGGCAGTTCGGTTGTTTCCAACCTATTCCTTCGGTCCCTCCAAATCTGGACGAGTTGCACAAACTCACACGACAGGGGAAGCCTGAGGTAATATTGATATACTTACCGCATTCTTTTATTAACTCTAACGTAATTCGTATCTAAAAAGAATAATAAATTTTTATATTATTGGATAGGTTGATTGGTCGGTGCACCACCAAGACTATATCGCTCACTGGAGGGACAGAGCAAATCCACGATGGCAACCCCAGCGTGAGTATCGTATGTTTGATACGATGGTCAACCATGACTATGCAGAGTGGTTTTTGACGAATGGGAAGCCATTTATTCTGACTCTGGAGGAGCGATCATTCGTCCATCAGCGTCAGCAACCGGCCACAGTCTCAACGTACGAGGGGAACACATAACACATCTGTCGGTGTGTCATCATCGAATCGAAGCCGTGCTGCTGCCTCCAAAGTACCGTCGCCATTACTGCCACCGTCGCATGCCACCCCACCACCAATGCCGCTGTAAGAACTTCACGCATTTGATGCAGTCATCGTTCTAGCCTTGCTTGAGTTCGAACGAAAGTTTTTTTACACCTTTTGTGTCTGACCCCTATGGTCAGTTTGCGGCGATGATGAGTGGAGCCTCTAGCTATCGTCCACCCTATGTGCCCTTCATGCAGTTTCCACCGGCGGGGACCATTTTTAGAACCGGGATTGTCCAACAAACGCCGTCACAGCCTTTTTCTACCTTAGTGGGCCCGGTAGAATGAGTGTTACTGCTGGAGGTGGAACCAGTGGTACTACCAGTAATGTTGCTGATGATGACGACGACAATGAGGATGATCCGATTGATGTTGCTCCCCCCAACACAATCCTGAACGAACTCAGCGTCCACTGCATTGTGGTACCGGTGGACATAGGCGTGATTAGTAGTTGTTGGTGTTTGTAAAAGTGGAACTGTAATATTTTGTTTATTTAGTTATTAAATTATTATGTAGTAAGTACCAAGTGAGCGTTTTTTTTTTTCATTAGTATATAGATTCTGCTATTTGTTACTGTTATTTTTTAATTTTTTAATTCGTACTTTTAATTTTCTCCAATTAATATATACAAATTTCTGATTTGGCTACTATTCGATAGTGTAAGGAAAGTCACCTTGTGTAGATTACGAGTTTGTCCAAGATTCCTAACGTGTAAGGAAAGTCGCGTTCTGCAGAAAGCGTTTTTCCTGACACGTAAGGAATCTTGGAGAAAATCACATTTTACAAAACGCGACTTCCCTGACACATCAGGAATCCTGGACAAACTCGCGATCTACACAACACGACTTTCTTGACACATCAGGAATAGTGGCCAAATTCACCATTTACAGAACACGAGTTGGGGGATATAAATAGCCCCAACTAGCCACGGTTCCACATACTTCGATCCTGTTGTAACTATTAATAACAACAAATCGTGTACCCAAAAAATATTTTCGCACAGAGATTTCTAGGGTATTGTGATTTGTTGCTATTCGTAGTTGCATGGTGTAAAAGAGAGTTTTGGTAGGTAAGGAGTTGTGGTGCGATGTGTACACCGTGTTTGTGATTAAGATGAACGACAAATTACAATACCCAAAAAATGTGTGGTCTTCTGAAAGTGCTCGCAATCCTTTTAGGATTCGCTGGACGGTGCGGGTTACTTATTTCTACGTTGTCATCGTATAGTGTAGGTGAAGACCATCGCATGTAACCGTGATCAAATTTCCTACCATGTCCGCTGATGATGGAAATGGGTATAAAATGGAGATTAATGAGATAAAGCTCAAAACTCACGACTTCATTCACGAACGAAGAGTCGACATGTGTAGGGGTATATTGACTAGTTACAATGTTGCTGACCCCGGCTCAATAATGTACAAGATGCCGTCTTCGGTTGGGGGCCATCTTTGGTCAGGGTCAGAACTACAGATATGATGCAACCCGAACTTGACAGCTGATAATGCATAGTAATTGTTAAGTTTAGTTCCTCCATTATTTGTTCATTCTCCTGCCGCCTCCTATAATTATGCGTTGACAACGCATCAACATCTTTATCTTGGAAATTAGGGGTAGTTGATGCCCTTGTTGATGAACTGGAGCCCTCATCAAATTGTACAGTGAGCTCGATGTTTGTAAACCCCACACGTTTGTATGCCCGAAACATCTTGCTCATATCTCTCTCATTCGATAGTGTTAGCATGTAATGTTCTTTTGGGCCGGGCTCAACGACTGGGATTTTGACATGTAAGGCCGTAATTTTTTGGTCGGTTGACTCATTGACCCGTGTTGAAATCAAGTCAAATAACGCATATTTCATGATTTTTTCGTTGAAAGGTGTGCAAGCGTAAGTTCTGCAGAAGAAAATCGGGCCATACTTTATACTTTAATTGTTGGGGAAACGAATTTGAGAATAACGTAACAAGTTGATGAACTTGTTCTCTGTATTTTATAAGTTGAAGAAACGAATTTGGGAATAGCATAATTTATGAAGTTCACTTTCTATAAAAGCTTCAGGGGGAAAGTCGCGTTCTACGCAACGCGAGTTTGGCCAGCTTTGACGGACATCACGTAGTATACAACGCGAGATCGCTAGCAAAAAGTCGCGTTTTGTAGAACGCGAGTTCCTTCAAAGCTGGCCAAACTCGCATTTTGTAGAACCTGAATCCCTTGAGACGAGATTGACAAGTCGCATCAAGTTACGTCTGATAAATAGGTACATGAAATGGAGAAATAACACAACTTCAAAGCACTTTGTCTACGAACAAGAAATACCGCTTCTTAGTTTCAGCAATGGCAAAAAGAATGGCAGTTGTAGTGTACTACGATGGTGAGATGATCCCTGATGCAGAACTTGGTGTCATATTCCAGTCCCCCAACAATGTTACCATACAGATTCCAATGGGAGTAACGTATGAAAGGCTTAAGCGAGCGCTAACGAGGAAGGTTCCACATGCTTCCGGAACAGAATTACAACAATTGAGGTATCGACAACCTTCATCGTTAAATCCGTTGTATTTCATAATATTTGATGTTCGAGACGATAAAGATGTGCAAATGATGCTGGAGACCCATACCAGTTGTTATATAGAATGGCCCATTAAGCTCTTCGTAACATTTTCTGGACAAAACATCAGAGTGGAAAATTGTGGTGCCAAATTGGCTTTGTGCAAATCTTGACTTCGACCCAAATGCTAATAGTCCAACATCAAGTTTGCGACAAGGCTTCAACTTATTAAGTACGGGCAATGACGAGGCTGCATCGTCTTCTACCTCCAGGGCAAGTCATTCTTGCGTAGCCAGTTTTGAGTTAGACCTCAATATACCACCAACACAACACTCAACGTACAATCCATACAGTATGGGTGTAAGACTGTCATCATCTACACTACCGGCCTACCACGAAGAGTTTAACCCATTCAATTTTTCATTAGTCAGCCGGAACTCAACTTATATCCCCATTGAGGCAAACATAGATGATATCTCATACGGAAGACACTCAATTTATATCCCTGATGTAGGGTCGTCATCATCTATGGGGCCGTCCAACAATGAAGAGTTCTACTAGTTTGATGATTTTTTTCACGACGCCACTCAACTTATATCTCTAATGATGCAAACACGTATGATTTCCCATCGATGGGAAGACATTCATACGCTACTGATGTGGACCTAAATATTGGATATAGGCCTCGTCAGCGGTCTCCTCATCGGGTGGCAGCCGCAGAACCTGGCGGGGTACATGTTGTCAATGAATCAGAATTATTCAGTTTTGAAGGGGATGCTCATGATGAGGAACCACTTATGGAGCCCGGGCCTGGAGGTGACGAGATGAGTTTATTTCCTAAAAAACCACCAGACTTTTACGAGCCCGTTAATGTAGAGGATGATGCAGGCACTACTTCAGAGGATGATGCAGACATTGCTTCGGGGGATGATGTAGAGGAGGAACTTGTAGAAGTTGCTACCCCACGCAGTTCTTCGGGCATAGCGTATTACGATCCACCATCCCACTTCACAAAAGTGGATATAGAAGGATTTTACGCTACAGAATACCCATAATTGGAGATGTTCAACGAACAGAATGATGGTGAACTCAGACGTAAAATGGTCTTCACGACTAAAAAACTGGCGGAGGCTGCAATCAAGCACTACAATATACGCAACTCAATAACGTGCATAGTGAGGAAAACTGAAGCGGACAAATACATCGTTGAATGCCCCCACAAGAATGAAAGATGTAATTAGAAGGTCCGTGTATCACGTTTGAAGAGGATGTACAACCTCTGGAAGATAACGACATACGAATGACCTCACACATGCTCTGTGGCAAGCATGAGTCAAGATCATCCTAACTTGGATGTGCACGTGCTTGTTGATCATATCCTCCTACTCGTTAAAGCAAATCCACACGTATCTGTACCGGTATGTATAGCTTCGATTAAAGATCATTTCACATACACGGTAAAATACGATAAGGCATGGTTTGTAAGATATCGTGCCATCCAAAAACTATATGGGCAGTGGGAGGAATCATACAGCGAGCTGCGAACGTGGCTGAATGTTATGCAGAAATACAACCCAGGAACAGTTGTGCAACTTGAGACAAAGCCAAGATACTACAATTATCAGGTCGTAGCTGGGGAGTGCCAATTTTTATGCCTATTCTGGACATTCCCGCAATACGTTAAGGCTTTTCGACAGTGCAAGTCGATGTTGCAGATCGACGACACATTCTTGTATGGCAAATACACCCAGATTCTCCTACTAGCAATTGCACAAGACGATAATAGAAATTGCATTCTTGTAGCGTTTGCAATCATTGAAAAGGAAAATATCCCTTCGTGGACGTTTTTTTCACCAATCTGTGCACACATGTCCTCCGACGGGTTCTTCGCTCAAGAGAAGATGGGATATGTATTATTTCAGACAGAGGCGTAGAGATCTGGGGATCAATCGAACGTTTGGGCCAGTCTTGGCAACCTTCATATATTCATCACCGGTACTGTCTACGACACATTGCTGCCAATTACTACTAGAGATATAAGAATGATGATGAGCGTATAATGGTTATTCGCATGGGTACGCCTTTCACTCTCAAAATTATTAATTAATATGTCTTTTACTATTATTTCTCGTTAACTATTCCGTCTTTTATTGAACATGCAACACACACCGAATAGAGGAGGTTCAAGAGCTGTTGGAAGAGTTGAGAGATAGAAATTTAGCTGGATATAACTATCTTCTTGATATCCCGAGCGAGAAATGGTTGCGATGTTACGATGGGGGTCGTCGATATGGTCAAATGATAATCAACTTGGCTGAGGCGATCAATTCGTCTCTGAAGGGAACGCGCTATTTACCTATCACATCCCGTCAATACGACATATTATCGACTCACTACACTTTTTGCAAACCTCAGGAAACAAGAAACGAATTGGATGACAGGTGGCCACACATTCCATCTAGATCTCCAACAAAAATTTCAAATATATCATGCGCACGCAAACACGATGAGTTCAGTATGCTTCTCTCATCACGAACATCACTTTACGGTTACTAAATTTCCCCGGCCGCTGCAAGGAATATCACAGAACAATTACGTTGTTAATCTAGAACTGAAAAGATGTGACTGCGGCATTTTCTAGACATTCAAGTACCCGTGTGCGCACGTCTTTGCTGCATGTGCATCCGTTCATTTCGACGCAATGAAACTCGTTGATCCTTTATACCGACTTGAAAATGTATTCAAGGTATACCGATCCGAGTTTCCTTCAATCAAAATGAACGTGATCGTGAAGTGGTTACCGATGAACCTAAGATACGGCCAGATGAATTCCTGCAACGCAAGAAAAAAGGTCGCCCAAGCTCAACTAGGATTCATTGTGCCGAGGATATGGTTCCTCGAGAACGGGCCGGATAACCTAGGCTGTGCAGTAATTGTAGGAACCGTGGACACGACATCAGAAAATGTCCTCATAGGACCCGCCCTCTAGTGAACTAATTGTACTTCTAAATGTATTGTTTTATTCCTAAGTACCACAATAAGATGCCTTATATGCTCCGATTGTTATTCCCAATTACCAAAATATCAGAATTAAATGAACACAATAATACTCTAACTATGAACATATATTACTACGTAACAATTTTTAATAATTCTTAAGTTCCTTCGTTCTCATATTTCCACTAATAATCTAACTATTGTAAGCATGTATTCTCGTTCTACGACGTGAAAGTTAAATAACTAGAAAAATCATACCCCAACATACTACAAAATCGACTCAAACTATACTACAACCCATGTTCCCATGTTTCTTAAGGCTTTTCAACATGGTTAGATAGCGTTTTAACGCGATTTCTGCAGCCTTTAAGACGCCTTATACACTTTGATTTTTGAACCATTGTCAGCATGTGTCCCCGTACTACAACTTGAAAGATAAATAACAAGAAAAATATCCCCCAACATACAACAAAATCGACTGCAATTGACTACAACCCATGTTTACAAGTTTTCCAAGGCTTTTGAACATGCCTAGATAGCGTTTTTAACGCAATTTCTACATCTATTAGAGTGCCTTATACATTTCGTTTTTTGAACTATTGTAAGCATGTGATACCGTACTACAACGTGAATGTTAATTAACACGGAGAAACAACCCGCAACGTAGCACAATATCGACTAAAACATGACCACCGACCCAAGTTTCCATGTTCTTCATGCAAAGAAGCATGGTTATATAGCGTTTTTAATGCAAATTCTACGGTATTTACAAAGTTCTATACACGTCGATTTTCATACCATTGTCAAGAGATATATCAGTACTACGCTGTAAAAGTATATTCCTACGAAAGATAATTCCCCAACACTATAAAAAAATCAGCATAAACATGCTGATCGAACCTGGTTTTAAGAACAAATTGGCACAAAAATCTCGTCCTGCGCAACATGAGTTCCTTGTATCTCGCTGTTTCGAGAAGCCGAGAAATTATCAACAGGCCGTCTAATAATCTCGCAAAAGTCGCGTCCTAGAGGATGCGACTTATATTTATTTATTTTTTCCTTTTCTAATGGATAATATAATCCACGTGTGTTGGAAGTCGCGTACTGTGCGACGCGTGTATGAAAATCGCGTCTTGCAGGACATGAGTCCTTCCTACGTAGGCCGAAAGGGGATATTTTTTCAAATAATATTTTATGGGGTATTTGTCCAAATCTTCCCCAAAAGGGAATGTTCAGACAAATACCCCTGATAAGGTATGGGTAGACAAAGGACTACAAACCCAATTAAGTAAACGGACAGAATCTATAAATAGCCAACAAGGAATGGCTCAACTATTACTAGTGTATGGTAAGTATATGATTTGCTGGTAAAATATTAAAATTATAATACTAAAAATTTAAATTTTTAAAAATTTTAAGTATAAAATGGAAATAAGACAATTTCAGAAACCACGCTAAAAAATGTTTAGATTCGAATTAGATTTATCCACGAGTTTAATTGAGTCAATTTTTTAAAACAAATAACAGGCGGTATAAAACTAATTTTTTATAAGCTTCCATATTTATACTATAAAATTTAAATCTTAAATTCTTAGTTTTAATTTTAAAAAATTAAACCCCAAACATCGATTTTTGTTCGGATTTATTATTATTATTATTATTAATATCACAAATAAAAATACAAAAAGAGAGAAGAAGATCCAATGCATTCACCAACACTCCACCCATGCCTCTGCCTGTTAACACCATACCCCTTAAATTAAGCTTCATCTTCAACCTCACCAAAAAACTTCACTGCCATTTCATCCTCACTCTTTTATCAAACTACAACCAAGCATCAAGCTTGGATCCCTTAACCCCGTCACTGCCATCTTTCACCATTACTCAACAGCCCTCACATCCATACAACCCCAATCGACCACTTAACCTTCACCACCGTGAACCTCTATTTGCCATATCCGAAGTCCACACAACACCTTCATACAAAACCAAACTTCACCTACCTCCAAATTGACCATTAAGTTACAAACAACCGCCATCCCTTAAACCGAGATTTATCCCCCAAATACTCACTGCCCTTAATTTGAAACCATATTAGACACTCCCATCACTATATCCCCCACGATGACCACAGTAGCCAAAGGAGAGTAAACTAAAACAAAAGAAAATGAGGTACCCATTTCGGCCACCTTAAGTTCCGGCGACCAGAGCCCCAAACGGACAATCCCAACGGTGGGCAATCTCCTCTCGATGTGGGGAATGATATACCTCAACACGACCTTGATCCAACGGTGGTTGTTCGAGATCCGACGACGAAACACTCCTAATATCAAGTCTTGTTTCAAGGGCTTGAAGGCTCGTTTATGAGAAAGTGGACCGAGAAGGTAGAAAATGACTGAAAATGAGCCATTCGACAGTTCACTCGACCGGAGACGGCGTCAGGCTGCGACGGTTCGCAAGCTTGAAGGACGATGACGGTGGTGAAGGCATGAACGGCAATGGTGAACTAGGAGCAGTTAGGGTTGCATTTATTTTCTCAGAAGAAGACAAAATGGGCAGCGAATCCCTTTTGATTTAAGTGACCCGCGTGGGCCATTCTCGGGTATGTGGTACATTACTTTACCCGTTTATTGTGCAAGCCTATAATATAGTTAGCTTTTATTAATGGGTAAACTACACCACCATATTATAGGTAAGTCCCGATTTGATCGCCATATTTTTTTAAAGCAATTAGACTACTATATTATTAAAATGAACTTAATGTGATCACCTGTTATTAAAACCTAACGGAGGGGTGATGTAACAGTTAATAAATTTTGTATAATTACACATTTGATTCTTGTTATTTATGTATTCTATCAATTTGGTTATAATTTTAATTTAATAACATAAATTAATTACTTAATTAGATAATGACACGTATTATCACCTTATTAGAGGATTTAATATTTATATTTATATTTAATTTAATAAGTTTATTTTTATCCTCCAATCAAGTGGTGATAATATAAATTAATTACCTAATTAGATAATGACATGTCACCACATGTGTCACCTAATAGAAGGGTGATAATAAATGGAAGCAAACTAGCTCTAGGGAGAATCGAACCTGGGCGTGCTTAGAGTTATTGGCGTGGCCAAAGCCATTTTTGAGATGTGAAGTGCAAATATTTAATATATGTCATAGTTGGTTGTTTATGCTAGAGAAAAATAAATAAATGTGGATTAACGAAATTCGAACATAATACATTTATAATGCATAAAAATATCTAAGCCAATGAAACAAATCTAATAATTAAACTAAAGTTAACAACATCTAAGCCAATGAATTTAATATAATCTTAAAATCTTAAAATTTTAAATTTGTAATATAATTATATATATAGTAATTTAATTAATTTTTAATAAATATTAAAATTATTAATTAAGTTAAAAAAATAATTCAATGATTATATATGAGAAATTATAAAAATAAATTCAGAAAAAAAATATATATTAAATTTAGTTTAAAAATATAGAACTCTTAAAATTAATTTTATTTTAAATTGTACACTAACTATAACTTAAAATATATTTCAAAATGTTGTTAATTTTAATTTAATTGTTAGATTTATTTCATTGATTTAGATGTTTTATGTATTATAAGTGTGTTATGTTTAAATCTTGTTAATCCACATTTATTTTTTTCCCTGGCAGAAACAACTAACTATAACATATATTAAATATTTGCATTTCACATCTCAAAATTTGCTTTGGCCTAGTGGCAAAGCAAAGGCACTAACAACAAGTATGCCTAGGTTTGATTTCGTCTAGAGCCAGTTTCCTTTCATTTACTTTTATTCTCTAATCAGGTGATACGTGTCACCATTTGATTAAATAATTAATTTATTTTATTAAATTAAAATTAGGACCATATTGATAGAATGTATAAGTAATGAGGACCAAATGTGTAATTATACAAATTTTTACTAATTGCCACGTCATTTCCTCCGTTAGATTTTAATGTCAAGTGAACACATTGAGTTCATTTAATAGTATGGTGGTCTAATTGTTTCGAAAAATATGATGGTCAAATCGTGACTAAACCATAGTATGATGGTCATTTATGTAGTTTACCCTTTATTAATTGATGTATATTCTTTATATATATTTATTGCTATTATGGTATATTGTCACTTGATATTCATGTTTATTTTATACTTTTATATTTTCTATGTTTTGTTGTTTTATGTTGCATATCGGGTATAAATTGTTAATATGGTATTTTTTTATTCGAGAGTAAACTTGACTAGTACCAGACGTATTGGTGGTGGTTTTTCATTTATTCTCGAATAACGGAGCCCTTAAAATTTACTGGCATGTATAACTAAATTTTGATTTAATTGTTACTTCAACTCGCAAAATTGGATATTAATAAAACGGTAATTAATTTGGTACCAAATTTGAGCGTGGTGAGGTGCGAACCCTTCCCCACACGTAACTGACTCCCAAACCCAAAAGGAAAAGAATCTCTGGTTAATTTTTTGTATTCGGTCTACCTAACTCAAGTGATCGGTGGCGACTCCAGTTTTTATTTCAAAATACGATTTTTCAAGAAACCCGCAAAATGAAAATTTTAAGAAAAAGTGGAAAACCTTTCGGATTTTTTAGTCGCTACAAAACTAAAGTTTACACAGTCTGTGTATCAAAGTGTTTTCATTAGATTAAATGAAAGATTATTATCATATACATTAGCGGTAGAAAAAGTAGGGTTATTTAGTGTTTTGGATAAGAATTTAGGGTTGAAGGTTACAGTTTTAGGATTAAGAATTCAAATATTAGATTTTACCTTAAAAATAGACATGCTTGTGTAAAAAAGATTATATTGACAATGTATCAAATTTTCACCCTTAAACAAATAGTTTAACTATTAGATTTTAGCAAGGCCAGGAGTTTGAATGATGGAGTTGTGAATAGAGCAAATTAAGCTGAGAATATCGCTCCTATAATAAGCCTTTGCAGTACCGAATCCGAATTAGCCGTTAATAAATTAAATATCAGTAGTTAAATCAAAAAAAATAATTCTATTATTATACATTTTATTTTATTTATTATTTAGGCATCCTTACCTGAACATTTTAATACATATACAAATGTTTATTTAAAGATTAAAAATATATTTTAATCCTTATTGAGACATCATTTAGGGAAAAGCAAATTAATAATGTGAAATTGAAGAGATAGTAACAGGCAAATTACATAATTTATCTTCCGGTGAGTCGGTGACCCCAAGATGATACTCAGATAGGCGGATTCAGGGGTGCTAAGTGTCATGGGCCGCGAGCCAAGGTCCGAGTCATTGGCACCACAGGGTGCACACCAGGGTTCCCAAGAGGTTCTGATAGAGATTTTGGGCCCAAAGAGACCACCAGACTTAGCCCAATCCATGAGAGATTCTAGAAGGCTTATCCATCCACTTTGACCTATGTAAACTTGCCTTGTATACATAGGATTTGTTACCATAGATAGAAGGGAATATTCCCAGGATTGTACCATTGTGGTTGGTGGGCTTCAATCATAGCCGTCGGTGTAAATTTGTATAGACCGTCGGATTAGGGGGAACTCAACTATAAATAGAGGCATTCTCCTCCTCATTTCATGTATCCAAGTTTCCAAGGAATAAGGGCATTTACTCTAAATCCTCTTAGTGTTCTTGTGTTCTTTTCTTTATTCTTGAGCGTTCTTTCAAAGTTCTTCTTCCCTCATCTCGGTTGATCCGATTCCGCGTAGAACGCTTTGCGTTTGTCGGTGCTTGGGAAGTTTGATCTTCCGAGAGGGTTGAAAAGGCTTATTTAGGCGTTTGTTTTGAGTCACATCGCCTAAGGCCGCACGGTGGGCTGGTTGGAACTCTAGCCACGTGACAGTTGGTATCGGAGCCTTGTTCAAGCGACGTGAGCTAGTTCAAGGCACGAAGCATCGAGTTGAGATGGGACCAAAGAAGGGAGAGAATGCTGCTGCGAGCCAGAAGGGTGTGGAGACCCAGGCTAACAAAGGAAGCCAAGCAAACTCGAGGGACAAGTTGTCGGCGCTCGAGGAGAGGGTCACCAGGCTTGAGGGATATGTGAAGGATTCTGTAGAGCGACTCGACGTAGTGGATACACGACTCGAGGAGCTGGATGACCAGGGTGATCAGTTAGAGGGAAAGAGAGATGCCCTCGAAGCCATACTGAAGGCCTTGAGGGTGGAAATGGTGGATCTGAAGGCGGAAGTGATGGTTTATCAGGCTGCCATGCGGAACGGTGTGTTAACTACGATGACACCTAGACCAATGAAGGATATTCTGAAGCCAAAAGAGTTCAAGGGGAACTGGTCGGCGAAAGATGTTGAGAACTTCATTTGGTGCATGGAGTAGTACTTTCGGGCAATGAGCATCACAGATGATGTCGATAAGGTAAATACTGATGTTGTTTACTTGATTGACGTTGCTTTGTTATGGTGGCGACGTAGGTGCCTTGATGAAAATAGTGGGGCACGGGCGTTGGAACCTAGGAGGAGTTCCAAGTAGAGTTCAAGCAGCAGTTTTGCCCGAGTAACACACAGAGAGAAGCCATGACCAAGTTTAGGAGGCTTCGACACGAGGGATCCATTACAGCTTACATTTAGGAGTTTAGTGAGCTATAACTCCTTATCCCCGGCTTGTGTGAGAATGATGCGCTTTTCACGTTTATGAATGAACTGAAGCCATGGGCCAGGACCGAGTTAGAGCAGAGGGATATGCATGAACTTTCCAAAGCCCTAGCCATTACGGAGTCCTTGACCGACAATAGTGTTTACAAGTCCATAGAGTCCAAGTCTTCCAAGCCCCGTGGCAAGGGCAATGGTGGGAGAGACGATGACGAGTCTGAAGATAGCAGCGATGATGGCAATAAGAGGCCATCGACCAAACCCAACCGGTATGCGAAACCAGATGATAGGAAGGATCGATGATCCATAAGGTGCTACCATTGTGATGGTCCACACGTAGTGAAAGACTGTCCCAAGAAGAGGAGCCGCATCAATGCCATTGTCCATTAGGACGACGAGTCAGATGGAGAACCCGGTAGAGTTGGTGCAATCGACAGCGTCAATGGAGGGAAGCCGAGGGTAGAAAAAGTACATCGAAAGTGTTACCGACATAAGGGGCCGCATTTAGCGTGAGAATGCCCGTATCAAGTCAAGAAGTCCAAGGAGGACGAGCCTGAGAGTGATGAGGCTGCGTAGCTTGGCTCGATGATCTTGAATTCTACCAAGGTGAGGAAGGGCCAGAAGCAGAAAGGGTTGATGTTTGTCGACATCAACGTGGCGGGACGATCGATGAGTGATTTTGTGGACACCAGGGCAAACGATCTATTCATGTCTAAGAAGGCTGCTGAGAAGCTTGGTCTTAAAGTTGTGGATTTAACTGGTAAGATCAAGGCTGTGAATTCAAGGGAAGTTCCAGTTGTGGGAACAGTGCGGAAGATTGAGTTGCAGATTGGGGATTGGAAAGCCAATGAGGATTTCAAGGTAATCGAGTTAGATGACTTTGATTTTATTTCGGGACTAAACTTCCTTGACCGTATTGAAGCTCTCATCATTTCGTTTGCTGACGTCGTGTGCATCTTGGATCCGAGACAACAGTGCGTTGTGCATGTGTGCTGAGACAACGGGCGAGGAACCAAGAAGCTAACAGCATTCAGCTTGTCGAAGATGCTCTAAGCCAAGGAGACATCGAGTTGGAGGCGACAGTTGGGGACACTACCTTGGATGGACGAGAGTTGCCCGAGGCAGTTGGCGTGAAGGCCGTCGAGGAGCCACCCATGAGCGAGGTGGTCGAGGCATCGAACTTCAATGGGAGAGAAGTGTCGATGGGTTTTGCATTGTCGATGAGTAGTGGGGCGTCAAACTTTAGGGACGAAGGATTGATGCGTAGAGTAAATGCCAGGAAAAGGAGTGAGGTACATCTTGAACACAGTGATAGTGTTTTATAGTTTGATTTGCCGGATTTGTTGGGTGTAGGGCGCAGAAAACCTAACCCATCAAATGGAGTTGCCAAGACTTGGTGCGGGCCGAAGCAACCTTTCAGAGTTCCAAGGGTTCATTCGGTGTTCAACGTGAAGGCGTCCAAGTTTGTGTACAAGGATCGGGAGAGTCCAGATCGGGGCAAGTCAGAACTGGTAAGAAATAGTTCCTATGATCAAGACGTGCCTGGGACGGGTAATTTTGCATGGCGGTGCGAGCCAAGGCGAGCAGTCTTTATGGGGGGCAACCGAATCAGAGTCCAGTGCTCTTTATGGGGAAAGCGGCCCTTATGGGGGGACAATCAAGCCAGATTCCGAGTTGGGAGCAAGCCAAGGTGCACAAGAGGAAGCTCCAGGATCGATCTCAGCTTTGTTCGAGAGGCGCGACGAGGGCGTCGCCAAGTTTGGTGGGGGAGAATGTCACGGGCCGCGAGCCAAGGTCCGAGTCATTGGCACCACAGGGTGCACACCAGGGTTTCCAATAGGTTCTGATAGAGATTTTGGGCCCAAAGAGACCACCAGACTTAGCCCGATCCGTGAGAGATTCTAGAAGGCTTATCCATCCACTTTGACCTATGTAAACTTGCCTTGTATACATAGGATTCGTTACCATAGATAGAAAGGAATATTCCCAGGATTGTACCATTGTGGTTGGTGGGCTTCGATCATAGCCGTCGATGTAAATTTATATAGACCGTTGGATTAGGGGGAACTCAACTATAAATAGAGACCTTCCCCTCCTCATTTCATGTATCCAAGTTTCCAAGGAATAAAGGCATTTACTCTAAATCCTCTGAGTGTTCTTGTGTTCTTTTCTTTGTTCTTGAGCGTTCTTTCGAAGTTCTTCTTCGCTCATCTCGTTTGATCCGATTCCGCGTAGAACGCTTTGCGTTTGTCGGTGCTTGGGAAGTTTGATCTTCCGAGAGGGTTGAAAAGGCCTACTTAGGCGTTTTCCTTGAGTCACATCGCCTAAGGCCGCACGGTGGGTTGGTTGGAACTCTAGCCACGTGACATAAGGGGCAGCCGCACCGCACCCCTAAAAATTTTAAGTTCCCTTATATTTTATATAATTTTTATATTTTTGTTGGTAATTTAATTCTGTATCCTTAAAATTTTGTAATTTTACACTCCAACATTTTTAATATGATTTTTTAATAGTTTGCACTCCCTTGCACAAAATTCTGCTTCTATTCCTATATAGAGACTATGTTTATTGGCAATTTGGCATCATTGTTTCGACTACGATCGGTGTTAGGTTTTCTTGTGTTTGTGGTTTGGCCCCTTTTATTTGTGTTCTTATGTTTTCAGCTTAGGTGTTATCTCCTGAACTGTTTCATGACGGTCTATGCCCAAATACCGATCTCTTTATATTTTTTCTTTGTTTAATGCGAGTTACTCTCAATTAAAAAAATAAAAATAAAATAGCAAAAAATAACACCATATCTCCAATTCTAATTCATTTACTTAATAAATTAAAAGTTCTCGCACATAACACAACAATTTAGTATGATTATGTAGGTACATTTTTTCTTAACCTACCCCATTTCCTTTATCTAATTTAATTGGTATATTAAAAATTAACCCTCAATTTTCGGGGTGGAGGGGGGGTCATTGTCAATACACAAAACCTACACGTACGTACATATAATTAATAAGATTTTTTCACTAATAATTATCGCAAGTTTTCAATTTCGTCCAATCCTTAATGAAGAATCAACTCCTTTATTTGATCCAGCAAAGAGCCTAGCAATTTCCAGTTGAGTACTGGCAATGATCTCAGTTCTTTTGAGGTCCATTTCTCCTCTTTTAGCCTCAGCTTCAGCCCTCATTTTCTCAATGTCTTTCATTGTTTCCATCCTTGCTTGTTCTGATTTTAAAACTACTTGTGCTAGCCATTGAACGCTCTCACCTATTTCCCATTCTTCTTCTTTCCTTCTCTTCTTCTTTGTCTTCTTCTTCGTTATTGCCATCGTCTCCATTTTCATCTTCGATCTCGGTCCTTCTTTGTCACTGTAAAGAGCTGGTGTGCTACTATCGGTCTCCATAGCTATCTTGTCTGATACATGGCCGGATAATTTTGTTCCCGTCCCATCTTCCTGTTAAAATCAAAACAAGCAGGGACGAAGTTAAAAATCAAACTTAAAGGGGGTAAAGTATAGATAATCATAAAAGTAAGAGGGGCAAAGTCTGAATAAATCAAAATTTGGAGTCTAAATTATTAATTTTTCCTATATATTTTTCATACAAGAAAAATCTGGGGGCAATTACCCCAGGCTACACAATAGCTGAAAACAACCCAAATTTTTTTAGTGAAATCAAAGAATAAATCATTTCGAATAAACCCGGGTTCAATCATGATAGAATCTTTTTTAAAAAAAAAATTGTACAAGGTCTTCAATGATCGTTTTCTTCCTTTGTAAAAGATGCCATGGCTGAAATAAACGGAGAAAATGGGTACTTAGCTTTTTGTGTTTTGACTTCTGAAAATTGGTTATGCTGTAATGGTATGAAAAATAATGTAAGTTCAGAATTTTACCTTTTTAGAATCAAAACCTTGCAGTAAAATTGCATATACACTATTTTTCTTTATTATATGCTATTAGAATTAAATATCTTCTTCTAAAACAATATTGGTTTCATGAATTTTGGCCAAAATTTAAACTAATATGAATAGATTGTTTTGGTTAAAAATTAAAAGAGTAGAGTGTGTATATAATTTGTACTGACCTTGGGGATCCTATCAATACCGTTGGAACCATGAGAATTTTGTGTGTTTCCCGGAAGCTGAGGAGCCGAATGTGGTGGTGGTGGTGGTGGAGGAGGAGGAGGAGGAGGAGCAGGTGATTGATGTTGTTGCTGTAACACCACTATCATGGGCGGCTCTGGTAAATTCATCAGAGGAGGGTTAGTGGAAATTGGAGTAGCTGCTTGAGGAACTGCTGACGGTTGCAGCTGTGGAAGCGGCGGAGGAGGAGGTGCAGTACAGCCACGAAGTAAAAGGTCTAGCCGTGGATACAAAGGCCAAGTTGATCCGTCAGCCGTAGCCGACTCCGATCGATACCTTTTCTTCATGGACTCGATCTTGTTCTTGCACTGAGTTTGAGTCTTGAACGACTTAGTACAATTAGCTCGAGCTGAAACATAGCGAGCCACATCTTCCCAATCATGACCCTTAAGTTTGGCTCTATTTCTAAGCACCCATTTGTTTTCGTAAGCTTCAAGTAAGCTTGAGACAGCTCCTTCACTCCATTCATCACGTTTCAGCCTATCTCCGCCGCCTCCAGCTCCACCACCACCAGTCACGGCGGTATTTCCAGCGTGTTTATTAGGGGAAGAGTCCTCTTTGGTGATGGAAATATTATTTGAGAGGAGAGAAGGGTTTTCTGGGTTAGTTTCTTTGTCCATCTCTTCCCGTACTGAACAAAAAACAAGCTCTTTAGTCTCGTTTAGCTGTTAACATTATGTATTCACACCCACCAATGAAGTTTAAAGCTAGAAAAAGGGTTAGTGGAGGGTTGAAAAAGAAAGAAATGAATGAACCACTAGCATTAGAGTAAAAAAGGTAGGGTTTGGAGTAGTGGCCAACCAAAGGTAGAGTTGAGAAAGAGAGCCAAGGCTTAGGGTAAGGGTTAGTGGGCAACCAAGATAAGTGGTAGCTTTGTCAAATGAGTTAATGATACTAACTTCCTTTTATTTAACCACCAATATTCGATCAATGACCGATGAATCCGAATAAAGTTTTATAAAAATCTATTACGAGAACGAACTTTTCAACAGTTTTTTCCATTTACAATATCATGATTCGATTATCTGATATTATCTAAGAGATCTAATGTTTTATTTCATTAGGTCAATTGATTATTGGCGATAATAACCTTCTTTAATTCATATAAATGTAACTGCTAAAGTAAATTTATAACCTGAAAATAATAAAAAAGAATATTGGAATGGTAATATTAATTTTGTTGGTGCGTTGGTTTAATTGCTGTGGTTGGGTTATTTTGGCTGTTAGCGTTGATATGAAGCCAATCAAGAAATCCACTCAACTGGCCTATTAGAGAATAGAGAAAGGGCGGTGATAGTGGTGGAGGTGGTGGGTCACTCATATACCTCTGTCACCCACTCCCTTCCAACATCTCATGTCATCCCATCCTTGGTAATATTAGACATAATATAAACATATAATCTGAGCAATTCAGTTTGTAAATATGTATAAATTTATCTAAATTTGAAATTAAATACAGATCATATCTTGTATTAGAATAGAGTTATAAAAACATATCAATAAGTTGAAGATTTTAAACGAATAACACAGTAAAATACATGAATTATTAAATCCAAAAATTTTTGTTTTAGTTTCTCTACCATCCAATACCCAATATGCTTTGGTCACTATATTTGTCCATACCCCACCCTCTTTTTAGTGTTCCTTTTGAGCTTTGCCTCTTGCCTTTTTGTGCCTTTTGCAATAACTTTGGTGGAATCATTTGGTATTAGAGTATGGCATAAGAGTAGAGTTAGGATATAATGACATTTTTCAAAGGCAATAAGTTTGTGGTGACATATTCTTGTACCGGGCATATTTCACTATAGGTGGGCTGATTTGATTCCCAATTAGAATGTGCCACGTCAAGTTACTTTCGTGTATTTTTTGTTTGGTTAATTTAGAATTCATCCATATATTCTTATCTTCAAAATTTTATAAACATCATGTTAGATATGGTAATTTTTTTTTGAAATAAATTAGATTATATTCAAAGCAATAGGATTACAAATGTATCACACCGCAAACATTAATAGTTCAAAGCGTAAAAATAAATACAATAAAATTCCAAGGGTGTGAAAGACATTAAAATACAAAAATCTATCACTTTCAAAAGAATTTGAATAAACTTTTGAATGAAATCCATAAAACAATTATTTGACCAGAGCGCTCTATGAAGAAAGCAAATTGTTCTACTACTTGTTCTTGGCATATCGGCACAACCACAAAAGAAAATCATAAGCATATACAGCTCGACCTCCTTCGCTGACAAAAACGCTCATTGTTCTTGGCATATCGGCACAACCACAAAAGGAAATCATAAGCATATACAGCTCGACCTCCTTCGCTAATAAAAACGCTCATTGATACTCATTTTCCGAACGCTAAACTCTCAAAAGACAGACAACTATCACTAAGACAAACTATAACTGTGATATGAATCTTACAAAGCAAAAAAGAAAATAAAAAATTAGAATAAAGTATTCATCAAAAAAAATAAAAAAATTTATATACAAAATCAACAAAATTGTCAAGGGTTTGCCGGCGAAAAAAATACAACAAAAAAAAACTTTAAAGAATTTAAAAAATTCTTTATAACTGTCGCCGAACAAATAGGAAGATTGTATAGTGTGTTTATATTTGGTAATTTAAGATACAATGCATAAAATAATATGAATATGAATCTAAATAAAAAACAATATAAATATGATACAAACTTATAAACATAATTATCATGAAAATAAACAGTAATTCACAAATATGATATAAATACCCAAGCTTTACTCGTTCTTCGCATGCTTAGAATTTAAGATAAAAATATTAAAATAAAGGAAATTTTAAAACAATTTGTAAAATTTGAAGATCTAGAAATATTAAAATATTATTTTTTTTCATAATTATTATATTTCTTGCTAAACAAAGGAAA
Organism: Hibiscus mutabilis; assembly: GCA_019671005.1. Lineage (NCBI taxonomy): Eukaryota > Viridiplantae > Streptophyta > Magnoliopsida > Malvales > Malvaceae > Hibiscus > Hibiscus mutabilis. The sequence goes on from CM033725.1 coordinate 51,111,544, forward strand.
TGATAGAATTTAAGATTTTAATTTGAAGATCTAGAAAGATTAAAATATTAAACAAATTGTTATACTTTTACTATATAAATAAGTTTTTTTATTTAAATTTCGAAAACTAAGTAATTATATTAAACCAAGGGTTGGTTCATATTAAAATTTTATTTGAGCACAAATTAAATTTTAACTGTTCCATTTTAGTTAAAAAATTTAAGTTTCGTGAAATTTTTTATCTAGTTCAAGCTCGAGTTTCGTGAAATTCATTATTATAATTTCTATTAGGCTTAAACTTTTCATTGCCACTAAAGTATATTATTTTACCGAATTGTTCTTTAAAGTATTTTTGAAAGTTAAGTTTTTAATTTAAAAATATTATTTTCATTAGCTATTTTTTTGTAAGGGTAATTATTCCATACACTAACTGTAGAAACAAAAATTTTCTACAAGCGTCTTGGTTTGAAAGTTTAGGAATTTTGTTTGGGGTTTAGGGTTTAAGAATTTAAGTTCATAGGTTTTGAATTTAGAGATTATAGTTAAAATTTAAGGTTTATATGTTAAAACTTAAATCCATAACGAAGTGAATGAGTATTGCTTCAAAATGTCTGCATTTGATAAAAGACTACTTATTAAAACGGAAATTCCTTGCACAACTTAAAGACTGATATTGATTTTCAAATGCCCCATAACGTAGTTGAGCCAAACTAGTAAACTAATCATCAAATCCATTACCAATATATAGTTCTATGTCTATCTCCCACACCATCTAGTACAATCACTTTGCAAATTGGGCTATCCCCAATCTCATTCCCAGCAGTTGGTTTCAGGTGCAGTGCTCACGGGCCACGCCCAACCTCGAATTCGGCACATCGAAAAGCACCCGATGGTTTTGTTGCTGCATATTGGCTATTACATTCAGCACTGAGTTCACATTGTCTGGTGCCGACGCCATTGCCAAGCATGTGATGTTGCCTTCTGTGCTGTGGATCAATAGGTTTTCTTGTGGCAGTGTTACGTTCATGCCGGAAAACATAAACGTTATTGTCGGTGCCATGATTGGGACCGTGTAACATGTGTCGAACCCTCCCAGGGATGTCACGTTGGCGACCTTGATTCTCCTTCGGAACTCATTTCGGACAGCTACATAGGCTGGTTCTACAAGCCGGGTGAAGACGGTGCCTAAATTCAATTATCAATAGTTTAGTGATACTTCAATAACACAATAAAAGAAAGATCGGCTACTACTTAAAACCCTGTTAACTTTTACTTTTGGTCCCACCAGAACAAAACAAAAAGTTGACTGTAAAAAACCAGTGGTCTCAGTTCAAGTAGTTTTATCTACGAAATATGTATTATTTATTAAAAGGTTATGAAAAAATATAAACGGATATTGCGACTAACCATAAAAACAACATATCATTACCGGAATCAAAGATGGTGCCGGCACCTGTGGAAGGGTTGAAAGCCAATGCCTTGGGAGGGATGTCAACAATCCTCCTCCCAACCCTAATTCCAATCAAGTTCACAAAGTAAAGAGAGGGTCTTCTAGGATTCTTCAGCAATTGGGTGTACTTGATCCTCAACGGCTGACCGGTTGGCCCAAGTCTCAATTGTCCGGAAAATTTTGGAGACCTAAAGCTAGGCAAGCAATATGAGAAGGTAGATTTGTACAAATTCTTGGTTTGTGATAGAAGGGATAATGGGCCTCGGCCCAAGCCCATTAAACCCTGTAGTGGGACTGAGCTGCCGGCTGTCTTTTGGAGGCAGCCGAAGACGTAGCTTGGGATAGGGTCAGCGGCTAGGGTGATGACGTCTTGTGAGAGGTTTGCTGCTATTGATGAACTGCCGTAGGTCATGTTGAATATGCACGCGCCTCCACCGCAAGTGGGATTTTGTACCTGAAATTACCACGTGACATGCAAAGTGTTGTAATAAATTTCCACTTGTCTTGTTTTGGGCAGACAATTTCTGGTGTGCTCTTTTATTACCTCACAAGTCACAACTTTAGACAATACTCGAGGGATGGTAAAAAGTTTGTGTTTCTGAATAAAAAACCATACTGTAATTTGTACGTAACATTATTTTTAAATTATTGTTATTATTACAAATTTGAAAATAATGAGCTCTCAAAGCCTAAACTTTCTTTTTTTATCCTAATGTACAATAATTATTTTATTATAACTGCCTTACCGACGTACAACTATAATATTGATTCCGTTGACTATGCTAAAATCTTAGATAAAGGTTAAAAGAAAATTATTTTCTGTATTAGTGTGTTACTGTGCAGTTTACTGTTCATCTATAGATATACATTTACTGTACATCGAATACAATAATGTTACAAAGAATTAAACTGTTAAAAATATGCGTAAAATATTAAAAAATGAGCATAAAATACAAGAAAAAACAAGCACGTCTGGTCAGTTGATTGAATTATTCATTTCTATTTTTTTATATTTTCTTAAGTTATGAATTCTAGACCCACTCGGAATACTCCTTACTTCCCCTCCTCTTTAGGTGAGATTATGATTAAAACTAGGATTTGTTAAAAAAATATAAAAAAATACAAGGAAAGAAAATAAAGTTATTTTGTCAATAATGACAGATTTTAATGTTTTAGTTTAGGGATCTAATTAAAATGTTCAAAATTTTTAAGGTCTAATCAATTTTTTTTATTTTTTTTGAAGAACTTAATGAGATTTTTTAAAAAAATATAAGATGTAACTAATAAAAAAATGTGACAGAATTAAAATATTAAAAATTTTGAAGAGAATTTTTATAAAATTTGAAGAAACTAATTAAAATTTTAAAAATATTTTAGGAATATAAACTTTTTTTCTTCTAAAGTTTTGGGTGTCAAGACCCCTCTACTTTATTCACCATCAGCTCCTGTTTATCAAGCTGTTACTGTTGGAGTAAACTGTAAAAGTTTGGTTTCCTTTTAGCTAACGTTAGTGGGAAAGCAACCGTTGAGTTAAAACGCAGCTTTTGACTTCTGGTTACTAAACGCAACCTAGCACCAGGGAGGCGCGTGGGTTAACGGTAAGTGATAAATGAAAGGAAAATCATGGTTTACCTGATTGCATTGAGGTGCATGGCAGCCAAGGTTCTTGAAAGTGGTGGATTTAGCGGTGTTGAAAACCTTGGAAGAGCAGCCCAGGCAACCATTGCAAGGTATCCAAGCAGCATCATTGCTGGTATCCATGGCCATAAGCATGGTCTGAGGTGGGGTTCCAATTCTTGCCCTCACAATGTAGGTCGGGCTTTGCACGATCTGCCTGCCTGAAGCTACAGGCACCATAGATTTCTTAGCCACCAGGCTCGACAGATACTGAACCCTGGTCTGGTCCTTGGCCAGCATCGACAATACATCCTCTTCCCATGATAGTGGCTTTGAGGGCTTCAAGGGTGAGCATGGGCTGTAAATGTGGAACACTTTGAGGGTTGAACCATGCTCTTGGGTGTCACATTTGGGGTTCAGACCTTGGGATTGGGAAATGGAGAGGAAAACTAGACACAAAACTAAGGTTTTCATGCTTCTGTGGGAGATTTGCTTCAAGGTTTAATGGTGGAAAGAGTGTGGGGAGTGAGTGTCTATATATGTGAAATTTTCAATAATGTAGCCTAGGATAAAAGATAATTAAATATAATATAATGATATGATAAGTTTAACCTTATTTTTCTTTTCATTTTTGAATATACTGTTATGATCACACGTAGTATATGTTCAGTTTTTCTTAACCTTTGACAATTTATGTACATAGTACACACATGTGCTCGAACTCAGACTTCTAAATATAACATGTTATCTTTTACCAAGAACCACTCCACAAGTTCTTTTAACCTTATTAAATACAAAGTCTAGTCGTCTACCTATCTAGGGGTGATAACGAGTCGAGTCGAGCTGAGCCCGAGCCTGGCCAGGCTCGTCTTGACTCGAAAACAATATTATTGTACTCGGCTCAGGCTCGAAACTTGTCGAGCTTGAAATTTTAGGCTCGAGCTCGGCTAGGAAACAATACTATTGGGTTTGGCTCAGGCTCGGCTTAAAATAGACAATTTTGCTATAGTTTTTTATATAAAAGATTCATTAAAAGCCCCTCTCGTAATCAACACTAAAACTAAATACAATGACCGGAAAGGGGAAAAAAGTGCCAAAAATTAGATTAATCCAAATAACCAATAAATATTCTTACAATACAAACACATAATTAAAGAAAATACAAAATCAAACAACAACCAACTAAGGAAAATGCCCAATTTATTTTATTTAATTTGTTTTTAGTGAATTTTTCCTAATTTATCTTATTACTTTTCTTTTGCTAAACATATTACTTTTAGTGCATATGTAGCATATATATAATTACTTCGAGCCTGTTCACGAGCTTTTCAAGCCGAGCTTGGGTAGGCTCGGCTCGGCTTGACTTGTTAAGGTCTCGAGCCGAGCTTTAACTGAACTTTAATCGAGCTGAGCTCGAATAACTCGCGAAACGATCAAGCTCATTATCACCCCTATACCTATCAACACTAATATATAAGTTGAGTGGATACTGAGTGACATCAAGTTTGAGTTAGATTAGTGGGTTACTACTGCTAACTCACTGTATTCCATTTAATTTTGTAGGCTGTACATCTCATCCTTCTTGTGCATTTCTACCTTAAAATAGTATCTTCTTGTACTAGTGTTTTCTTTCATAATTTTGATATGAGCTACATGTGTGCGTCTGTTTGTTCCACGTTCTAAACATAAACTAATTTTGTTAAGTCGAGTAAAATTATAAAAACGATACTTTTTTCAAGTATTTAATGCTGTTATCTTTCTAAAAATTAAATTCAAAACCTTAATTAAACTGAAACAATTCATGTTAATTGATCCAACTACTTAACAATTCTTTTGTCGCATTTTCAATAATATTTGTATATCCCGTTGAGGAATATAAGAGAAATTTTGGAGCATAAATTAGGACAAGCTTTGTTGGAAAATCTTTTTTTAAATGTAGTGCATTATGGGAAGAAACATTGTTGATGGTGGGGGATTGAGCAAATTTCAAAATATTCTCATTGGATAGTGCAAAATAGAACTTTGGATTTTTCTTGGGATTTAAAATTGATGGTGTATAATTTATACCAGATTAATAAATCATAGGATAGTACATCACTACAAAAATATAATATGCATTTATTTTTTTTATTTTTCCAATTAATCCTAAATAAATTGTGCACCACACATTATTTTTCTTAGTGTAAAGAGTTTACGAAATGAAATAAAAAAAATAAAAATGCTGAAGTTCGAACACAAACCTCATAAATATTACCTATAAATAATTGCATAAATCAATCTTTTATACATAATTATATAAATTAATTGGAATGAGCCGACATTCATGATGGGTTTTTGCTTTTATTTTCTTGTATAATTCTGCTAATCAACTATGGCAGTTTAATAGAAAACATTTAGGGGGCAGATTGCCATTTTACAGCAGCAGAAAAGAGTGGCTTTAGTGATATAATAAATGACATGTAATGCAATGTACAACTATTTATGTGTATCGCAATGTACTATTAACTATTTTAATTAGTTTTGAAATTATAGGGACCAGAAGTGTTATTATCTTTTTTTAGAATAAAATCTTAAAAAATAGTTTTTATATTATTTTTTCAGATTTTTTTTATTTTTTAATTTAAAAAAATGATTATATTTTTACTACTATAATAATTCTTACATTCACTTTAATTTCAGGGTAAAGTTCACAAATGATCACTAAACTTTGGTAAATTATTCAATTTGATAACTAAACTTCTAATTGCTTCAATGTTACTATTAAACTTTTAGTTTTACTTCAATGTTACCACTGACCTATTAACAGACATTAACAACAGTTGAAAAAAATTATATAATAACACATTTAGTTCTTCACGTTTGTACATTTAAACAATTTAGTCATAATTCGAAAAAATAATAAATTTAACCCTCATTATTTAAACATTATTTCAATTTGGCCCTGTTTTTAAGAACAATTTAACCATAAATCTTTAAACTATTAAACCCTTAAATCCTTAAACCATAAACTCCATAAATTATTGTCTTATGTCATCTTTACCAAAGTTCAGTTACATGACTTTGCTTGTCCATTCACTGCTTGTACCTTACAAAGATATTACTTTATGCTCTGTTTTTATGGAGTTAAGTATATTCTTCAACTATGCTTCATTTTTTTTACTATGCTTCGTTTATTCTTTCGATTTTAGGTACTAGATTCATTTTATCTACTTGGACTCCGATGAGACCGATTGGATCTTAATATTTATGTTTTTGTCCTCATCTTTGATTCCATTTTAAATTATTTTCAAAAAAATTTTATGTTTTTGCTTTGTTTAACGAGAATATGGAACCAGGACCTATTTCGAAGGGGAATTATGGGTCATTTTAGCCTGATGGGACGCTAGTCTATGCTCTTCGGATAACTAATAGCAATGATTCCACCGGCGGTAGAAGTTTTCACCAGTTATTTGTCTATTTCTTGAGCGACGATAAAGTTGGGAGCTTTTTCAGGTTTTTACTGTTGAAAGTTCCCATTTTTTTATTGAATTTTCTCGAAAATGACAAACAGTGGAACATGAAATTTTACCAATTTCATTTTCTCAATTTTTTTTGATTGGTGGCAGGGTTTCAAGTTTAGATTTTCGGGTTTATGGTTTATAGTTTAAAGTTAAATTATTTTTAATAAAAATAGGGCCAAATTAAAATAATATTTAAATAATAAGAGTTAAATTTATTTATTTATTTATTTGAATTATAACTAAATTGTTTAAATGTGTAAACGTGAAAGACTAAAAGTGTTATTATACAAAATATTTTAACGGTTGTTAACATTTGTTAATGAGTCAGTGACAATATTGAAATAATTAGAAGTTTGGTTACCAAATTAAATAATTTACTAAAGTTTAGTTATTATTTGTGAACTTTACCCTAAAGTGAATGTAAAATTATTATAGTAATAAAAATTTATTATTTTTTGAATTAAAAAATAAAATTGAAAAAATAATATAAAATTATTTTTAAAATTTTATTCTAAAAAAGAAAAATTCTAAAAAAGAAAATAATAACACTTTCGGTTATTCGGATTTTAAAACTAATTAAAACAATTAATAATACGTTACGATACATATGAATAATAGTACATTAAGGTACTATTATTTACCGTAGAATTATCCTACTCCCTAGAGAATTTTTTTAAACCTAACTTAATGGAGGAAACTTGGGCGCAATTAAGGGTATTACACACGCCCAATAAAAATGTTAAAACAAGTCCATCATGTTTGAGATAAAAGAACACGAAAGACTCATCATTAAATACATAAAATTATTTTAATGTTTAATTAAATAGTCATTTTATTTTTGATTCATTTTAAAGTATTTTAATCCTTAATATTTTTTTTTGTCAAAATGCTCATTTGTTGATAAAAATCAATCCTGATTCTTTTTAAGCACTTTAACCCTCAACATTTTATTTTGGGACAAAATATTCCTATGTAGATAAAATCCGTTAGTCAACAAGCGACAAACATCAATGCAAGGGCGAATCCTTTAAGGGACCCAAGAGGGCCACGACCCCCTGAAAATTTGAATTTTCCCTTAAATTTTTTGAAAATTTTAATTTGCCCCCTTAAGATTTTTAAAAATTCATATTAAGCTTCGAAAATTTGAATATTTTAATTAAATTGCCTCTCAACTTCTTAAAGTTTTTGTTAAATCTCTCAAAATTATTAAAAATTTTAGTAAAACCTTCAATTTTTTTGAAACTTTTCATTTAAGCCTCAAATTTTTAAATAATTTAAGTTGTCCCTTCAAACTTTTGCTCTAAATTCCGCCATTGTTGAAATGACTTGTCATAATGATAAGTCAACAAAAAATATATATTTTATATAATTTTATTTTATGATTTAGGTTGGAATATATTTCAATTATTATTATGAAATGTAATTATAACTTGAAAAACCATTAAAATTTACATTGGATAAAACAATATTGCAATAAATAATATATGAACAAACCCAAAAAAGTTGCATAAGAGCACTCATCAGCCAAACCGTGTATGTAGAGGAAAAACATATATCTCCATAAATGTATTCCTTGTCTATGAAGTGGGAATGTAGTTGTGAAAGCATATTGGGTTGTTGCAGAGATTTTTCTTCATCTTCTTCTTGAATCATGTTTGAGCCACACTTGAGATTATGATGTTGAAAGATTCATTTTGATTACCATAGACCTTAATATGGTAGGCATTTTTTGGTGGAAAGCTGACAATGGCCTTCCATTTCCTTTAGGACCACAGGGAATATACTCTTCACTATGCTACTTATGACTTTCAACCTAATTATCTATATTAAATTTGATTAGAACATCAAAAGAATAAATTAAAAAAATCTTAACGTTTTGCTGAATAGTCACTTTGTACCATATTCTTTCTCTTAAAATAATTTAATTATTTTAGTTCAAAATGACTTCTCTTCGGATGAAAATAATTAGTCAACTAATGATAAATTAATTGAAATGATGTAGTGAACCTACATGACAGTGTACGATGATATGACAATGTCATATAGACAAATGTGTTGCCTTGAAAAAAAATGTCACATTAGTCAAATTTTTTAATAAAATTATATAAAATATAAAATTATTTTTTTTCTGCTGACGTGACATTCTGTTAAGTCATTTTAAATTGTTTATCGTTAGTTGACTAACAATTTTCGTCCGCAAAGAAATTATTTTAACTTAAAATAAAATGTTAAAAATTAAATTACTTTAATAAATAAATATGAATTAAAATAGCTATTAAGTTAAACGTTCTGGATATTTTTTTGATATTATATTTTATCTTACGGTGGAAACTTGTATTCGTGTGACCTTATTCGTACTTGGTCTGTAGCTTTGCTTAAAGCCTACTGACTCGTATTTTGTTTTAAACTTCAGATCTCCACTATATCAATATTAAATTTCAAAGACTCTGTTTCATAAAAAAAAAACATAAACAAAAAAATCAACGTCTGTTATTTCATTTCCAAACATCATTCAGTTTTTTTATATAAATTTAAAATATTAAAGTAAGTGCAAAACTATAACTTATAGTAAGAATTATTCTCTTTTAATTAAAAAGGAATTATTCTCTTATTATAAGAAAATAAATTTGGCATTCTTTTGTTTCTAATAATGTGTCCACGTTGTTCAAAAAAATAATGTATCCTCTTAAGTTGTAGGTTCTAGACATAGAAATAAATTTCTCTCCCCTAAGTATGAATTATTTAAAAAAATAATAATTAAAAGGTATCTTTTAAACCAAAAAATAATTAAAAGGCAACTAATGGATTAGATTTATTAAGAAATGTTGATGAGATGACCTACAAGGATTTTAGGGGGACATTTAGGTGTCCTTTTTTATAATATCCATTGCTTAAGCTTTAGTGTATAATTTTTAAAATGTAAAGCAAGATCATAGTTTAACTTTTTCTAATTTTTATTTTGAAAAATAAAAGTACAAATGGAAGAAATTTTTAATGAAAATGGGATAATACCAGACATCGACAGGAATAAACACTGAATTGAAGTAGCATGTCATGGCCAAAAAAATTGAAGTAGCATGTGAAGCTACTATTTTAAACTGTTCAGTTTGGGATAATACCAAAATTGATAATGATTATATTTATAAAGAAAATACCAGACATTAAGGCAAAATTGGTGGGATATTATATCCTCAAAAAATATTTAAAAATCTTACACATAGTTAAAATTATTCAAGAAATATGGCGTTTTCAACAATGAGGTCGGATTGCTTTCTAACCGACCTCATAAAATTAAAAAAATTTAAAAAAATTAAAGGCCCCTTGATTTTTATCAAACCTCGTGGTTAAATATAATAAAAAAAATTCTTGAGGGCTCCTTGAAAGCAATCCGACCTCATGGTCGAAAATAATAATAAAATTGATGAGAGCTGGTTAATTTCTACCCAACCTCATGTTTAAAATATAAAAAATGATGAGGGCGGGTTGCATTGGTTCCGACCTCAAGGGGAAAAAATTAAAAAGCCTGCACTGCAGGCCTCCTTCACGCGTTGAATTAAAAAAAGGTGGCAGAGGTGCAGGTCATGGGTTTGATTAAAAAAAAGTGGGATGGCAGGGTGCAAGTGCAGTTCACGGGTTAAATAAAAAAGGGAGTGACAGAATTGTATCAGGTCACGGGTTTGATTAAAAAAAGGCGGAATGGCAGCCAAATGGTGCAGGTAAGGGGTGTAGGCCAATTTTCAAACCTGTATAAAAAATGGGATGAGATGGGTGTATCAGAAATCTGAAAAGTATGTTTAATTTTTTTGGGAATGGGGTGGTGAGTTGAGTGATTGAGTTATGAATTTTTAGTTGTTAAATAGGGGTTGAAAGTTGAGAATTTTAGAATAAAATTTGTGAAGAAACTCAGTGAAGAAGTAGAAGAAATAAGAGGAGTTGAAGAAAATATTGTAAGTTTTTAAGTTTATATATTTTACTTTTAAATTTAGTTCGAATATTCTTTCTGTCAAATTGTAAACAAGATTTGAAGAAATTTGAAGAAGAAGAAGAAAGAAGATTTGAAGAAATTTTAGTTCGAATATTTTTGTGTCAAATTGTAAACCGGTAAGTTGGCTTGTTTTTTATCAAAAAAATTATATTTATTAATATTTTAAAGTAGTAGTTACGATTAAATTTGGTGGTATTTGTTTTTACTAACATTTTCTTACTCAACCTCTATGTAACTTTGTTAGAAGGATGACTGACTCAAATCTTTTGTTGAGATTAGAAAATCGACACGTCTCTAGTGTTGCGGTTGATGATATGGTAAATTTTTTTAAAAATTAATTTGAGATTAGTATTATTTTATTATATTATTTATTATTATTAAGAATTATTTAATTTAATGCAGGCATCCGAGGAAACCTTCAAACATCATCTGAGCATGGAGAGTAATGGACCACACCCCAATATGACTGAGTGGTTGCAAGAAGCGGGATTCTATCATGCCACATTTATTCGTGGCTACAAGTTGATTCCCGATTTAATTATCGCACTAATTGAGCGTTGGAGACCGGAGACTCATACGTTTCACCTGCTGTGTAGAGAATATACCATTACGCTTGAAGACGCGGTGATGCTAGTCGGGGTCTCGATAAATGAGAGTCAATTAGTTAAGGAGACGGAGAATTCAGCTGAAAGGCTTTGCTATGATTACCTCAAGAAGGTTCCAATTGGAACCGATATTAGAGGATCTCGTATTAAATTAAGTTGGTTGCAGAGAGAATTCAAGCTCGGGTGGAATAACACACCGCAATAAATTAGTTGTGCGAGTTGAGCCTATATTTTACAGTTTATTGGGGGGAATACTGATGCCGAATAAATCTGGCAACCTTGTTCACACACGGTATCTACCATATATGTTATCTCCTTCAGAAGCTGCTAATTATAGTTGGGGATCAACAATATTAGCGTTCTTGTATTGTGAGTTGTGCAAGGCCGCTCTATTAGACAGTGATGGTGTAAAGGCAAGGGGTATTGGTGGATGTATGTTGCTATTGAAAGCTTGGACATGAGAACGACTTTCATTTTTTACATCGGTTACTCGAAGTTTGAGAAATTTTCCTTTTGTCAGTAGATAATTTCTTTACTTTGATTTGGAAGTTTAAGTTTACACAGTTTTAAAATAATTTTTTATCTACAAAATAATCAAACGACTGTTATTTGGATGTGTATGTAGATGGAATGCGAAAAAAGCTTATACAATGTTAGCACACAACAATGTGAGAGTGTTTAGAGCTTCTATTGATTTATCTTGCAAAAATAAGGTATCAGAGTTAAGTTACTTTTACATATTATATTTTTAATGTAATTAATTAATTTATTTTTAAAGTTATATTTATTATTTTTTTACAGTTTATTTGGAGGCCATACGCCGGCGGATGCGTAACCATACCAGACGTATTGATGATTGATTCCTATCTCTGGTATGCGGTTACACTGATGATCTATTTTGCTTTTGTGGAATACCAGTTCGAAAATAGAGTCCTAAGACAGTTTGGCTTCCACCAGCCCATTCCGAGAGATCCACTGAATCATGGCAGCAATCATAACAACCTACACCTTGTGGACTTTCGCGGTAATGGGGCATCATACATGGGAAATAAAGCATCGAAAGTACGTTGAAAGGTAGAACAATAGATGTGAACGGTTGTCACCTCGCTCTAGAATGCAAGTCGATGATTTAGAGTCAGATAATTCAGAATACATGATATTTATCGAAATAATAGAAAACCGTACTTGACTACTGTGGACGAATGGAAACAATGTTGAGTATTTGTAAATAAATTTGATGGTCGTAGTCAATCATCTAAGAGTACCACAAGCCGAAGTAAAGAGGATAAATCTCACAGTGAATCTAGTACACTGGATATGTATGCCGATACTCTTTCAACCACGAGTGAAAATCCAGCAATGGTGGGGAGCTCGTTTGCCAATCCTGTGGATGACAACTTTTATCATTCGCAGCCACACATTTATCATCCAGCAATCAGCGGGAGCTAAGTTTCTAATCATTATATTACATATTTTATCATCCATAGCCACCTATTTATCATTCATCAATGGGCGGAAGTTCTGGTGTGAATGTTTCTGAAGCATACGTACCATATTTTTATCATTCACAGTCACATATTTATCATCCATCAATAGGCGAGAGTTCAGGTGCAAATGTTTCTGGAGCATAGTACCAAATTTTAATCATTCACAGACACCTATGTACCCAAGCTTTGGTGGAAATATAGACTATCAAGGGATCACTAATTTCATGGCGGTTATGTCGATTAGCAGTCCCACGTTTTCACCACATAGTAGTGACTATGTGTTTACAACGCCACCTCCTATGCCTCGGGTGATTGATGATGATGATAATAACGACGATGAAGAAGAAGAAAAAAAAGAATAAGAAGATGATGATGATGATGCATCATGAAGACCACAATGAGATCGATGACCACCGCGACGTTACGATTCGACCATATCCCTACATGGACAAAATTGTATAGAAAATGATTTCATGTACTCTGAATTTAGTCCAAAAATATTTTTAGTCCAAAAATATTATTGTTTTAAAAATATTTTTCAAATGTTCTTTGAATTTTTTTTGCAATAATTGAATTTAGTCCAAAAATATTTTTAACTTTGTTATATCAAAATAAACATCTCAACAAATTGAGTATATAATTCATTACCAAAATAAACACCAAACATGCATTAACTACCTAAAAAAACCATATGCATCAAATAACGTACTCATAATCAAATAAAAAATGTTCATTTGAATACAAATATAAAGAAATGAAATTAGTTCTACCACGAATAGTGAATGAAATCACTAAGGCATTACCATGTAATTTGGTCGATTTGGACATTTGTTTCTGGAATGTCCTGTACCCCTACATTATGTACATCTTTTTGGTTCTTCTGCCTCAATGTAATGAAGATCCATACTGGTAAGGATGCGAGTAGATAGAGGACGACCTTTTGGTTCTCTACGGAGTGCCGAATTCAGTAACCATTCGTCATGCTCCAGTGGTGGCCAATATTGTGAATTCGCGATTAGTGGGAACTCACGTTTGTAAATATTTATTATCCTGTGCAAGTAAAAGCATTTATCCGCAAAGCTGTACGGGTCAACCCCTTTAGACATACATACTGCGGTTGTATGCCTATATGGATATTGCCATGCCTGGAATTCACCACAGTCAAACCATCTTTGCCTAAAATTAACTCGAAATGTTTGGAAGTGCCCTCATTCGTTGTTGTGCAGGGAATCAACAACATCAAAAATCTGTCCATTTAGGTTAAACCCGTGAACAACCATCGATCTTGTCGGTTCCACGTTCTTTTGCATTTTTTTCACAAGATCGGGAGACCAGACTTGTCTCCTATTTATCATAGCTTGAATTTCTGACCCTTTATCGGACCAAACCTTAGCCAACTTGTAGTACGTCTCTCTCACCAAGCTAGCTATTGGGAGATGACGCGTTCCTTTTAATACACCGTTTATGCACTCTACAAGGTTAGTTTTCATTTACCCGTATCGTCGACCTTAATCATACGATTGGGTCCATCTTTCCCTCTTTATACTGTTTGCTCACGCCCAAATATCTTCGCCGTACTCCATGTGTAAATTTGCCAACTTTCGCTCAAAATTTGGCTGTAGTAGTTCGTATCATGTTCTGTAATATATTGTTAGGCAAGAATGCAGTAGCATTGACAAAATTCATAACACATAAACAATCGAGTCTGAAAAAATGAAAATTACTTACCCATGCCTAAAATCGTGCTGCGAATGTGGGGTTTTTTCTACCTTTCAATTGCGTTCTTACCAATATGGCGTACACAGTATGCGGGATAAGCGTGCGGAGGTATCCATCGGCTGTTTTCTCGATCAATTGTTGCTAAGATGTCTGTTTCTCTATCTGAAATTAAGCAAACTCCATCTTCTCGAACAACATGTTCATGTAAATTACTTAAAAACAATTTCCAAGAATATGCTGACTCTGTAACAACAATTGTGAAGGCAATCAGAAATATATTTTGATTACCATCTTGTGTAACGACAATCAACATAACATGTTTGTATCTTCTGTACAACCATGTACCAACAACTTGGACCATCTGTTTGCAAAGTGGAAAGTCTTTGATACATGGCTTGAATGCACAAAATAATTGGTGGAATATTTTCTTCCCTTGAAGAAGCTGACCTTCTCGGTTGCATGCATTCTTGTTTTTATACCTGACTATGGTTCTCGGAATAAAATATAATATTGCTTGTAATAGAGCCGATAGCTCATTGTATGACTTCTCGTAATTACCGTACACCTTTTTCAGTGTCTTATCCCTTGCATATCAACCATTTCCATATTCTATTTGGTATTCAAATTCACAGATGCCATAATCGTTGAAATAGTAACCCTAGGATTTGTTTCAACCAACATATTCACGTGGCTACTTATTACATCGGAGTCCAACTTACGGTGGTCGTGGTTGATTGAATTTCGTAAACAAGTGTGTCTACCGTTGTACTTTGTAATCTCCAAAGCAGTTCTCCTCTGAAGTTTAGACACTCGAATCTTCCAATTACAATCTTCTCCATATTTAATACATTTCCCAAACATTGTTCTTAGAATAGATTCTTTTATAGTAAAGTCTACATGCTTTCTGATAGAATACTCTTTAATTGCCAATATAGCTTCTTCCTTGTCTTTAAACTGCATCCCAACCAATAATTCATCAGAGGAATCCGAACTTAATTGTGGCATGACCAGATATTCAGGTGCCCTCATTGCATCATAATCTATTAAGTTCATGTGAGTAGGAGGTTCGTACCATATAATGTCATCCCCACCCGACACGAACTCACCACCACCAAAAACAAGCTCATCACCAAGGTCATCATCACTCAAATCGAGATCTCCGATTTCGTTATCTTCATCTTCAGTAGAATCAACAAGCGTTTCTCCCCATCGGCCTTGGAGATTTTCAACGTCAATACCAACACTTGGATCAACTGTCGGCTCAACCGTTGAGAACGTCGAAGGTCCGACATATGGATAAAATGCATCTGGTGTTCCAATTTCCAACAGAGCAACAAAACTATCTCCGCACCTATTTGGCTGGTCCTCAACCGCACTACCGAAACCCATTTGGGAAAAGCTTCCAAATACATTTCTGGATGGGCCCGAGTCGTCATGTCTCCCACGCAACTTAGCATGTAACTCAACATTTCGAATACGTATTGAATCATGCTCTGCAATCATGATTCCAACATCATCGCCATCTTTAAGAGCTATTACAAAATATCTGACTGGATCATCACATGTCTTCCACCGGTACCGCAAACGAACAATCTCAGCTCCTATTTTTCTTTCTATGTCATGCTTCAGCTCTTGAAGGGAAATGTTCTTTGAAAACCTCATCTTTGTAGTTTTTTCCGAGTCAAATACGACACCAATATCAGTTTTCATAATTTATCCATCGTAATGAATAACGGCCGTAAACACGTTGCTCATTGTCTCTGCATTTTCAAAACCATATATATTTTTGAATCAAAATACGTAAATCAAAATTATCATAATGTTATATTATATTGTTACGAATTTTTTACCTAAACAAAAAAATAAACATAAACAAAGAATCTACATATTCAAAACAAAATGTAAAAATCAACTTACTAAAAATTTCTTCAAAATTTCTTCCTCCACTTTCTTCTTCTCCTTCTTCACTTTCTTCAACTTTTATCTTTCACCTCACTTACTTAAAAACTTACAGTGTTTTCTTCAACTCCTCTTCTTTCTTCTACTTCTTCACCAAGCTTCTTCACAAATTTTGTTCTAAAATTCTGAACTTTCAACCCCTATTTAACAATTAAAAATTTATACCTCAATCACTCAACCCACCACCCCATTCCCAAAAAAAGTAAACATACTTTTCAGATTTCTGATATACCCATCCCATCCCATCTTTTATTTTTTTCTCACTTTATTACCCGTGACCTGCACATCCTATCATTTTTTTTAAATTTAACCCGTTACCGCACGCTGCACCCTCTGGGATATCCCAACTTTTTTTTAATGGAAACAGTGTCACCTTGAGGTCGGAACCAAAGCAACCCGCCCTCATAAATTTTTTTAAATACATGAGGTTGGATTGTAACTCACGCACCCTCAAAATTTTTTTTCAAACATGAGGTCAGATTGAAAATAAACAACCCTCAAGAATTTTTTTATTATATTTGACCATGAGGTCGGATAGAAAGCAAGGGGGCCTTCAACTTTTTTTAATTTTTTTTAATTCTATGAGGTCGGTTAGAAAGCAATCTGACCTCACTATTGAAAACACCATATTTCTTGAAATAATTTCAACTATGCGTTAGATTTTTAAATACTTTTTGGATATGATATTCCACCAATTTTGCCTAGACAATAATGTGGAATTATTCGGTTCTTTTCTGTTCTCTAAAGGGTAGAGATTCTTCGATTCGATTTTTTAAAAAATTTATTTTTGAAAAAGTCATTTTGTTGTTTGAAGTATATTAATATATATCTTAACCATTCGAACCCGGAAAATCCGAACTAAATAGGATTTCATCCGTTAATAAAACTCAAACTTATATGCACCTATCCAATTGTCACCATTCTTCAAAAGCAATAATTCCCATGACCCAAAACTTCAACATGAGTCCAAATAATGGTTAAGGTGTTTGCTTTCATTTGTCTGATCAAAATGGACTTAAGGCATTGAATGAAAAGAAAAACTTATGATATGAAGATGTGTGGAGCAATTTTAAATTTTAGTAGGTGTGAACGATAAATTTGGGATGGGCCTATTGCTACTGCATGAAAAGGAGTGCAATAATTATCCAAAAAGACCACTCATCAATTGCAGCATGCATTATTGTTTTACAGATTTACCACTTTCCCTGTTATTTTTGTCTGTAAAATTATGAGAAATCTTGTTCGCTTTATATTTCTAAGAAATGAATTATGAAGAGAAGAAATAAATAGATCAGATGTACACTTTTAGGGGAAAAAAGTGTGGTTATTAGGAAAAAAATACAGAGACGAAACCAATATTAAAGGTCAAGGGGCAATATATAAGGGGAAAATATATGTTCGAAACCAATATTAAAGGTCAAGGGGCAATATATAAGGGGAAAATATATGTTCAAATACAAATTGCAGGGCGTATCGACGAAAAAGAAATCGCGCGTGTCAAATGAATCCAAGAGGGTAGGGTTTCTCTATAAACAATTAGAGCAAAAACTGAGTATTGTTCTTATAGAGTTCGAACTATCTATGGGGTATTAGGAATCAAAATTTGGATATTTATAGACGAAGAATAATAAAAATAAGACTCTACTTGTCTTTACGTTCTATCCTGCGACAGAACAAAAAATAATAAATTCTTTCATTTTTTGATTGAATATAAAAAAATGAATTGGCTATGGAAACATTTTGTTTTTCACAAGCGCCATAGTTTCAAGGGTTAGGGTTCTAGTTTAAGGATTATAATTTAAGGGTTTAGGCTTAGGGGTTTAGAATTTAGGGTCTAGGGTTAGAATTTAAAGTTTAGTGTTATAGTTTAGAGGTTAGAGTTTAGGTTTTAGGGTAATATGGTAGGGATTTAGGTTTTTACCTATAACCCCTAAATTCTAACCTTAAACTCTAAATTCTAAGCACATAAACTTAAACCCTTAAAATTAAGGCGCTTGTAGAAACAAAATATTTTCGCCGCCGGTGTATAATATAGTTACCCATATATAAATATTTGAAAGTAAAAAAACAAATTTATATATTTTTAAAAAATATAATTAAAAGGTAAAAAAAAATTGTTGCTTGGGCCCCTCCCACTTATAGCCTAGATCCGTCACTAAACAAGTAGATAAATGTAAGTGTTGATAATCGGGTCAGTTTAAACCCTAAAAATAATTGTTTATCATACCAGTTAAAGTTGTTCGAATTTTAATAAACAAAGAAAAGGGTCTAGCTCGATCTTATACGAAAGCATGCTTTTTTTAAAAAAAAAATCTGATGTAATTACATGGTAATATTTATTATTTACTCTTAAATTTTTTGAAAATACACACACAATATACAAACAAACTACTTTAACTCGGGACTCCTAAAGATAATAACGCTCTCTTTTTTTACTGGGATCATTCAACGGGTTCATCATGTTTAAATAAAGAGTACACTACATCCATAGCCACTGAACTATACGTCTGATTCTATTTTGACTATCCATCTTTTAAATTTGTCAATCAAACCACTCAATTGTTTAAATAGTATCAATTAAGTCACTTGCCATTAAAAAATTTAACGAAGAAAATGACGTGACGGTTAATAGAAATATGTATAAATACATATCTGATCCATGTTATTTTCATATTACATCAATTTGATCTTAATTTTAATTTAATTAAGTAAATTTAATCACCTAATCAATGATGTCACAAAAGATCAATAAACTAAGTAAAAAAGAATTTTTGATTACTATAATTTTGAAAGTTATATAATGATAATTAAATTAATCTTATTGCTATAAAATAATTATAAATTATAATAAATTTAAGTCATTTTATATTAAGATGATAAATTTTAATAATTTACAAAACTGTATTTTTAACTTATAGTTGAGTAGTGAAAGTGTAAAGACATGAAAAGTAAATCAGGTTGAGAATAAAAAAAATTCTGCAATTTTGGGTCCACATTTAACCAGAAAATTAAATAACTTGGAAGTTTCCCACAAAGTACTTCATTGGCATCAACTGCTACCGACTAATACGACAAATAAGCACATCTGCAGAAATATAGTGGAGAATACATTTACTCTGCATTAGCTTTTTTCTTTTAAAAAGTAAAATGGGGTCGTTGCTATAGTTATTAAAGTACGAATAAGTAATCGATTAATCGAATTAAATATAAAAAATATTTAAAATGCAATTATGAGTATATTTATAAATATTTTTTTATTATAACTAAAAATATAATAAATATTATTGTAGTCACTTATAATAAATATAAAATCAAGAAACGATCATGAACTGAAAAAATATAAAATTATAAAATAAGACTGACAATATCATTTCGAAATAGTTATTTAAATCGGTTGCTATATTGTTACTGTCATTAAAATAGTATATGCTTCCTCGCTGTGCTTTTACTGGTTTGATATATTTTTTATTTTATTTTCACCCTTATATTTTGGATCCATTCATTGGAATAGTAATAATAATACTTTAACTTTGGCCGACACTTTCTCACGTGCATGCATGAGTATGGCCATGGGGAGGCTCTGTTGTCCATAAATAATGTTAACGGCAATGTATATATATTTTAAAGAATTAAAATTAATAAACAAATATTATTATGTAATTATATTATAATACTAAAAAAAGAGTGTACCATAATCTTATGCACGTTTTTTTGTTAAGCCGAAAAGTTTTTATTAATAGCGGATAAATTTTTCATAGAGGCAATCCAGGAATGCCATCAAAACGATAGACAATTTGCAAATACAAGAATAGCGGTCCAAACTATAAAAAAGTAAAAAAAAAAATTAAACTCTAGAAATTGATGAGATGTATATGTTTTAGGACTAAAATTATTATTATACCACGCAGTGTCACCATTTCTATCAAAACTTAACGGTCAGTGAGTAGGGAAGAACACATGATTTTATGTTTGAGGGGGCGAACCTGTAAAATTCGGGGCGAAAACTTATAAAATTTTAAGTGGGGCGAAAATAGATTTTAAATAGAAAATTTCTAAAAAAAATTCTAAATCATATATGAATTTCAAATTTTTAGGGGGCAATTGCCCCTTCCAGCTTCCCTATGAGTCCATCCCTGTCAGTGAGTGAAATACGAATAAAAAATAACATTAGTGATGGTTTTACCAAAAAAAACTAAGAAAGAAATAATAATTAGGTAACTACCGGTGTACTTTACACTAAATATTCACCACAACAAAATCGATCTCCAAACCTCAAAATCATATGTGTATGAAAAAGAATAGAAATTCCCTGCTCTTTTTCGGTGTTTTTTTTTACGTTCCACGCTAAAAATATAGGTTTATGGTTAATGTTTAAGTTTATGGTTTAAGATTAGAGCTTAAGAAATTTGAGGTATAGTGTATTTTTAGAGTTTAAAGTTTATGATTTAGAGTATAATAAGGTTAGAACTTTTAGTGTTGAGACATAAAAAGGGACACTGAAAAAGGTAGAGGATTTCTGCCAGCAAGAAAACTACAAAACCAAATAGAGCAATACAAAGAAGGGTAAACTACACATATGACCACCTAATTATGAGGTTGGTGTCGATATGACCACTATACTTTCAATTTTGACAAATGTACACTAAACTATTTAATTGGTTCCAATCAAGCCACCAACCATTAAAAAATAACAGAGAGACTGGCGTGGTTGTTAAATAAACTGGTATAATTACACATTTGATCCTCATTATTTAAATAATCTATTAATTTGATCCTAATTTTAAAAAATAAATTAATTATTCAATTAGGTGGTGACATGTGTCACCACCTTATTGGAAGACTTTACCTATTTTTATTTAGTTTATTTAATTTATTTTCCTCCTCCAATCAAGTGATAGATTGTGTAAATAATGACGATCAAATGTGTAATTATACCAGTTTATTTAATAGCCACGCCAGTCTCTCCGTTATTTTTTAACGGTTGGTGGACTGATTAGAACCAATTAAATAGCTTAATGGTATATTTTCCAAAATTAAAAGTATAGTGATCATATAGACACTAACCTCATAATTAGATGGTCATCTGTGTAGTTTACTCTAAAAAGAAAATACAAACAATTATCAATACTAATTCAAGTTGTTCAACTCTGATCACAACCATAACCCAATTTAACTCCTATGCCTTACTCCAAGCTTTTGACCGCACGAGACTACCAGAGCCATCACCTAGAAGCGTCACTCATACTTGTTCAACCAAACACTCTTCCGCAGTCCCGTACATTACATAACAAAACTTACATCTTGTCAAAAAAAAAATCGAACTCACACCCTCTGATTACTATTGTAACCATCCCCAGACATCTTATTAAAACACCGCTCAATTTTAATTTCCATGCAACAAAACTTAACTAAACACTTATAGCAACCAATTGATTACCCCCTCGCTACACCCGATTCGAGGGATCAGCTCCACCTATATGTATTAATTCAAATAGCATACACCCTAATAATGTTCTGATCCAATAAACAAATAGAGCGGATACAAATTGTTGAAAAGAAGAAGTAGAGAAGACGTGCCCTAGAACTGAATCTGTTTGGATAGAAGGGGCTACTTGTTTTATTGAATATTGAAAAGGAATGTAATCAGATACTATGGACCTCTGTTTGACTCATACCCAATATATATATTTATACACATATTATCTAACAGACTAGCAAACTTTACTAAATGACTCGGGCTAGCTCCAGCTGTCAGTCTAGAAACGTCTGGGCTATGATGATCTTTTTTTGGGCTAACACAAATAATGCCCAAATACCTCAAAATAGTATGGACTCATGTCCACCTGGCATCGCCTCAAGAAAGACCGTTGGATTTGGATCGCCATCAATGACCCAGATTGCGTCCACCGCACGTACGATCCACGCACGACCCTTCAACTACCCCACAAGCGCGTGAAGCTCACGCACGTCGATTCAGCTTCCTCCCGACCGTCCAAATTCTCATGCAGGCATTCTAGCCATCCGATCCATGATTAAACCCAAGCCGTCCGTCCATTCTTGATCAACCGCAGCCATAGGATTTGGCTCCACGTCGGCATACAAAGGCGTTTCTCTTCCTGGTCCCCTCCCCTTGCTGTTCACTCACATGCAAGGCAACAAAAAATCAGATTATTAGAAGGATATCATGGGACAAACCATGCACCAAAATACCAGAAACAACAAAGCCAACCAATAGGGCATTTTTATTTTATTTTTCTATTTTCTAAACGCATGTAATATTCATGGTATGAAAACAAAAACCCTATTGTTTATAATGAAGGATTGATTCTGAAATTGGAGCAATAGACAACAGAAGTAAAAACTTTTAGAGGTATTTTCCTCTTTTCTTTTTATTTTCAAATCATCATAAAAAACATTAGAGTATTACGGTTTTTTATACCTTTGACGTTTCGTCACCCCGCGTCTGTTGCTTTCCTTCGCCTGTAATAAGTCTAGCGGCCTTCTCGAGGTCGTGCATGGTGAGTCGGTGAAGAGACAAGCAAGTAAAAAGGGGCTTTGGGTTCGGTTTTCACTCAAAAAAGAGGCTCTGATTTTTTATTTTTTATTTCAAGGAAAAAAGGGTTTCATCACTTTTTAAGGAACTAAGGTCAGATCTGGGTTTATAGGAAGAAAATAGCCATTTTTGCTCATTTTGGGTTAACACGACGAAAAGGTGGCCGGATTTTGGAATTCACGACGGCGAAGATGAACACCACGACGGTATTCATTTGGGTTTGCGAGAGAGGAGAGGCTGAATTTTAGTTTTTTTTTTTGAAAATGATTAAAAATTTCCGTTTTCAATAAAAATGGATTTATACTCGTTTTAAAATAAGAAAAGGGCTATTTGTATTTTAAATCTCTCCGACTCCCCTTATTCGCACTCGTGACCATTCAACATTCCAAAACCACTACTGCGGTCTCTAGAGTTTTGCAAAATGTTGCAATTTCGTCTGTTTTAAATTAAATTCGTTTTAAATGGTTTAATCCCCTGCCGAGCCCCCCAAATTTTGAATTTCATTTATTTCGGTCCCGAATACAGTGTAGAAATCTTTCATTTTCTTCCCCTGTTTATGCATATTTACTTTTCAGTCCCATTTGCTATTTATGTTTTTTTTTTGCATTGTTATGATATATATGTATAATGTGGCCTTGGTGTATGCATATGTTATATTAGTATAATATTTGTTTTTAATATAATATATGGTTTTATAATGTATAACATATGCTTTCATATAGTATATAACATATGGTATTGATATATGTATATTATATATGTTTTATAATAAATAGTATATAGTTTTAATATATATATATATATATTCTACATGTAACATTTAAATATATAGTATATATATGTATATGTTTTTTATATTATATAAAACATTACGTATATATGTATACAATATGTATTTATATAGTATAGTTTATATGGTATATAATATATAGTTTTGATATATATATATATTATATGTTTTTATATAATATATGCTATGTAGCTTTAATATATATATATATATATATATGGTTGCTGCCAAAACCAAAACTTTTTTATATCTAAATGTATATTTTGTACGTATATAATATATGGTTTATAGTGTGTGTGTTTATGCGTATATATATATGTAAATAGATATATGTATGCTAATGTATGATATTTAGAATCTTTTATCTTGTATTTACTTCATGCCTAGGTTGATGTTGTCATATTCCTGTTGTTTTTTCCTTGTGATCTTATTGTGCATTCGGATATATTAACTGTCAATGCGGTGCCCTTCTATTCGAGAGTAAGCACGGCTAGTAATAGTCGTAGTGGTGGTGGTTTTGTTGTTTACTCTAGAATAACGGGGCACTTAAAATTTACTCGCACGTATAACCAAAATTTGATTTAATCCTCACTTTAATTCACAAAATTCAATATTAACAAAGCAGTAATTAATTTGGTACCAAGTTTGGGCGTAGTGGAGGTGCGAAACCTTCCCAACTCGTAACGGACTCTAGATCTCATAGTAATCTCTAGTTTTATTTTCGGTATCCGGTCTACCTAATCCAAGTGACCGGTGGCGAATCCTAGTTTTTATTTAAAAACACGAAAAATTCCCCTTTTAATAAATGTTTTCAAAAATTGGGAACCTTTTTTTATTTTTCAAAAAACGTCGCTACAGCCTGGCAACTCCACTAGGGATCGAATATTTTTTTTTCAAAAAAAAAGAGTATGGACTAGATTTTTTTATCGTTTGTTAATATTGGAAGTTGCGAGTTAAAGTGTCAATTAAGTTAATATTTGTTTATAAATACAAGTTTATTTTAACGCATTTAAAATTTGACATATAAACTCGTCCATTAAGTGGGGGAAAAGGCTAGCGCTTTCGTGGGGATATCTTTCCTCCGTATGGGCCTAGTAAGTACCTTCAGAGCTCGAGTACCCTATTTTTTCGTGAGAATATTGTTTCCCCGTATGGACATAGTGAATGGGTCCCCTAAATTGAACTCGATTGAAATGACCCTATAATGGGTGATGACTGAGGGCCTTGCTACCCTTAGTAAGGGACAACGAGGACAATTTGGGTACCTTTTAGTACCAAAACTGCATGTAGAGAACATAGAAATCCCACACTTTTTAGAGCTATGCGGTTAAACCTAGGTTGGTAGAAAGGATGTAAATAAGGTAGTTTTGTTTGATGCTTTATTTAATTCCTTGTATTTATTGATTTTATCCAGTTCTGTCTTGTTTCTTTTTGTGTTTTATTTTGCTTTGCATATATTTTTGCATATACATTGCATGACATAAATGTGTTGATTCAAGTGGTTTACCCAATTTGAGATATTTCATTATGGGCAAGAGGTATCTCAAGTAGGAGGATACCAACTCAACAGTGAGACAGTGGTCCTATGTCGACCAAAGGGTTTAAGGTGACAGTTTGCCAGGTAAGCGCATAATACCAGAGTACACCCATGTGGCCCTACAACAAGATGACATTTTCGTAAGAAATGTGGGAGTGTCGATCGGACTTTCCAAGAATATCGTAATCAGAATGGATTATGTTGGGATATTTGTTTTGATATAATAATTAAAAAATTGTTTTGGACTAAATTGAAAAGATTTCAAAAATGATTTTAAGTCCAAACAACTTGAAAATATGTTTGATGGATTTTATAAGGTTTTGGAATGATTTAAATGTCTTTAAAGTAGCCAAACCTGAGTTTTTCAAGTAACCGTACCGATACGGTATTCCCCATATCGATACACCTTAGGGTTTCAGCTATAGGTTTTGTTTCTGCCAAAACCTGTATTGATACATGCATGGTCCGTATCGATACGGAGTAGAAAGGTTTCGATATGCTGTATAGCGTATCGATACGCCCAGCTTTAAATGCCCAACGACTTTTTGATAAACTGCAACGATGTTTTTTTTCCTTTCTTTGAAATCTTCGTTTAACGGGAGTTTATTTTGAAAATTCTTTTTCTTTGGAAAACCGATTGAAAACTGGGAGTCGCCACCGGCCACTTAGATAAGGTAGGCCGGACACCACAAAACCAGAGATTCTTTTTGAAAGGGTTCATGAGTTGGTTACGTGTGGGGAAGGATTAGCACCCCATCATGTCCGGTAATCGATACCAAAATATTTGTTGCTTTTAATCGAAGGAAATTGTCAAAATTTTAAAAAAATTCAATTCGGTGACCTTAATTGAATGGGCTTTATCAGATTGGTAGGTTCAAATTAATTGGACATTTAATTAATAAGGTTGACGATACATCAGACCATAGATTAAACTGACATCGAATAAGCCTGACTGTCGTATTAATTTAGGGTTCGAATCCCGTATGTCACCTTTATGCATGGTGCAAGCAGTTAAGGAATGATGTAATGGCTTTGTTAAGTTTTAGTTCTTTCTTGAGTCGATAAGGATTAATTCAAATATTTAGTCAACATCCTTTAAGCTCGGACTGTTGCGACCCAAATACCGAAACTAATGAATACCTTCCCTTTTGAGATTCGAGTTAATTAATGTGTAATCAAACATTCGAGTCACATGAATGACAAAAATAGGAGATGGCAAAGGCATAAAAGATAAGCACATAAGGCCCACCCCAAGACCTAACCTAAAAAAGCCCAAATTATTGAAATTCAATTAGTGACCTAACTGTTAATTAAGTGATTCTAATATTTAATCCTGAATTAATTAGCCCTGAATGACTAAGATCCTAACAAATTATGATAATTAATTGGGAATTTAAGCGTCAATCTAATTTTGAGATTAATTTTAACCTAATCCATTAAGAAACGTTCGATTAATTTAACGAATTTGACATTTACTCCAATAAGCACCCTTCCAGGTTTTCACTTCGATTTTCTTTCTTTTGTCTTTTTATTTTTCTTCTTTCTTCTTTATTTTTCTTTTTTCTGTTCTTCATGCATAGTACTTCTTGACTGAATCTGAATTCACTGGATTGTTCAATACTTTTCCATCCATTTATGTTATGATCAAGGCTCCTCCGAAAAATGTTCTTTTAACAATGTAAGGTCCATCCCAATTAGGCATCCATTTTCCGTGGGAATCTTTATGAGTCAGTATGATTCTTTTAAGCACCAGATCCCCTTCTTGAAATTCCTTCGGGCAAACTTTCTTGTCGTAAACTTGCATCATCCGTTTTTGGTACATCTGGCCATGACAAAAGGCCTTCAGCCTCTTCTCCTCAATGAGATTCAATTGGTCGAACCGAGCCTTCACCCATTCAGCTTTTTCCATCTTTACCTCAATTAAAATTTGAAGTGACATATTCTCTACTTCGATAGGTAATACCGCCTCCGTGCCATAAACCAAAGAGTATGGCGTTGACCCCGTGGAAGTTTGAACAGACGTGCAGTAGGCAAATAAAGCAAACGGTAACTTTTTATGCCAATCTTTGAATGTGTCAGTAGTCTTTGTTATGATCTTCTTGATATTTTTGTTTGCCGCTTCTACCGCTCCATTCATCTTGGGATGATAGGTGGTTGAATTATGGTGTGTTATTTTGAATTGCTCACACACCTCATCCATCATTTATTATTCAAGTTGGAAGCATTATCGGTAATAATCCTTTCTGGCAAGCCGTAGCGACAAATGATCTCCTTCTTCAAAAACTTGCAAACTTTTGCTCTTGTAATACTGGCATAAGATGTTGCTTCTATCCACTTAGTGAAGTAATCTATAACAACTAGAATGAAGCGATGTCCGCTGGATGCCTTGGGATGAATCTGACCAATGACATACATTCCCCATACAACGAACGACCATGGTGAGTTCATAGTGTGCAGAGGCAATGGCGTAGAATGGATATTGTCGGCATATATCTGGCACTTATGACATTTCTTTGCATAGCTAATACAATCTCCTTCCATGGTTGACTAGAAATATCCATACCTCATAATTTTTTGAGCCATCGAGAAACCATTGGCATGGGTCCCACGTATCCCATCATGTACCTCAACCAGTATGTTTTTTACTTCTTGGATATTGACACACCTTAACAGGATTTGGTCTTTACCCTTCTTGTATAGAATCTCCCCGTCTAAAACGTACCCTACAGCCATTCTTCTGATGATTCTCTTATCATTTTTATTGGCTCTTTCTGGATAGGTTTGGAACTTGATGTACTGAAATATGTCATAGTACCATAGGTTACCATCTGCTTCCTCTTCCAAACTACATCAATGAGCCGGTATCTCAAAAATCTTCATCTCTATCGGCTTCATTTCGGCCTTAGTACTTGCTTTAAACATTGCAGCTAACGTTGCCAAGGCATCCGCCATTTGATTATCCTCACTCGGAAGGTAAGTGAAGCTGATTCTTTCAAAGCTTTTGATCAATTCTTGAATTAGATCATAATACTTGACCAACTTTGAGTCTCTTGTTTCCCATTTTTTCCATAATTGATAGATTAGCAAGGAGGAATCCCCAAAAACCTGAAGCACTTTGATTTTTCTCTCAATGGCTGCATTTAAACCCATAACACATGCTTCATACTCGGCTATGTTATTCGTGCAAAAGAACTCCAATATACTGGTGAAGGGATAGTAGATGTTTTTTGGAGAAATTAACATTGCCTCAATTTCGTGGCCTAATGCATTGGATGCCCCATCGAAGTAGAGCTTCCACAACTCGTCCTCTGGAATGGCTTCTTCCTCAACTGTTATGCACATTAGGTCTTCACCGGGGAAATTGAAGTCCAACAATTCGTAATTGTCTGAAGCTCAGCTTGCCAAGAAGTCTGTTGTGGCGCTCCCTTTTACCGTCTTCTGACTCACATACAGTATGTCGAATTCAGACAATAACATTTGCCACCGGGCCAGCCTTCTGTTTAACGCTGGTGCTTCCATCAGGAACTTCAAAGGGTCCATCTTGGATATCAACCACGTGGTGTGATACAACATGTATTGTATGAGCCTTTTGGTAGCCCATACCAGAGCACAACACAGCTTTTGAATCGGCGGGTACCATATTTCACAATCGGTGAATTTCTTGCTCAGATAGTAAATCGCTTTTTCTTTCTTCCTGGACTCATTATGTTGCCCCAAAACACAACCCATTGAGTTTTCAAAAATCGTTAGATACATAATCAATGGCCTTCCCGGTACCGGCGCTGCTAGAATTGGAGCATTAGTCAAGCATCTCTTGATCTTATCCAGAGCCTCCTAACACTCTTCGTCCCATACTCCCGAATTATTCTTTTGAAGAAATCTAAATACCAGACCGCATTTGTCGGTCAACTGAGAGATAAACCGAGATATATAATTTAATCTCCCCAAGAAACCTTGAACTTCTTTTTGGGTCTGATGTGGCGGGAGATTTTAAATGGCTTTCACCTTATCCGGGTCAATCTCAATTCCTTTTCGGCTAACCACAAAGCCTAAGAGTTTACCGGACATGACAGTGAAAGTATATTTTGCCGAATTGAGTTTCAACTGATACTTTTTTAACCTCTGGAAAAGCTTCCTCAAATTTTGGATATGCTCATCCTCCGTTTGGGATTTGGCGATCATATCATCTACATATACCTCGATCTCTTCGTGCAACATGTCATAGAAAAGCGTTACCATAGCCCTTTGGTAGGTTGCCCCGGCATTTTTCAATCCGAAATGCATCACTTTATAACAGAATGTTCCCCACATGGTCACGAACGTAGTTTTCTCGATGTCGTTCGGATGTATTTTGATTTGGTTGTACCCTGAGAAACCATCCATGAAAGAGAACCACAAATATCTCATAGTGTTGTTGACCAAAGTATCAATATGAGGTAGAGGAAATTTGTCTTTGGGGCTTGGCTTATTAAGGTCTTTATAATATACACAAATACGGACCTTCCTGTCTTTTTTGGGAACAGGGACTATGTTCGCCACCCACTCTAAATATTTAGAGACTCCTAAGAAACCGGCATCGTATTTTTCTTCACTTCCTCCTGAATCTTCAATAACATTTCTGGTCTCATCCTTCTGAGTTTTTGTTGAACCGGTTTATATTCTGGCTTGATCGGTAGCTTGTGCACTACAATATCTGTGTCCAGACTTGGCATGTCCTGATAGGTCCATGCAAAAACATCACTGAATTTTGAAAGCAACTCAACCAATTCAAACCAGGTCTCAGCCGAGGGGGCAGTACCAATATTTACTTCTTTTCTTTCCTCCTCCGTCCCCATATTGAGGATCTCTAATTCTTCTTGATGAGGCAAAATTTGTTTATCTTCACTTTCTATTAGTCAGAGTAGCTCATTTGGGATCTCTGCTTCTATCTCATCATCCCCTTCCTCGACTTTCGCCAAACATGAGGGTCGCTCAAAATCTATCTCAGAGCTAGACTCGGAACCATTCATACAATCAATGATAGGGACCCTGAAACAATTTGAATGAATATGTATCGGGACAGGAAAAGAATACTTCTTATGGGATCAATGAAACAAATATGGTAATAAAGAATAACGAATGTAATGAATGAATGTAAAACAAAGAAAACAAAATGTTTTCCATTTGCGAAAAAACGGAAAACATCATTTTATTGAATTAAAAAGCAGACAGATTAACATAGGAGCCATTTACAAAATATCTCTATTGCTCGCAGGCAAAAGCGAATAGGGTTGGTTCTGAGCATTACTCTGATATTGACCTAAAAACTACTGGTAGATCCTTAACAGTCCAATTGCTGAGTGTTTCCCTTGGGAGGCAAGGGCGGATTCCATCCAAGTATTTGCCACTCTTTTCCTTCTTGGCTATCATGTTGACATCCATTCCCTCCAGTGCCTCACTGAACCTTTCCTCCTTACTGAATTCGGCGCTTTCTACACCAGCTTCGTGTATCTTCTCCTCTACATTGATTATTCCCCAGACATAAAAATATTCTTTAAATGGGGGAAAGTCATTGGTTCCCACGGGATGTCTTCTCCTATGAATCTAGCATTCCTTTGTTCCTCTCTCTTCTTCCATTCTAGCTTTCACTAGTGAAAATTGGGTTTACGGCCGAGCCCAAACTGATCCTTCTTGCTGATGACGCTCCTAGTGCGTAAGCATCCTTGCAAAATCCGTCCTAGCCCTTTACCCTTCTTAGGTCCTCATCCCAAGGTCTGCCAGACTGTCATCTTGGTGCAATTTGACAGTCTAGGGCGTGGGATCTTGCTTTCTTCTGCCACAAAGGTAGAATTCACAAACTCTAAGGCCCTAAAGGAGCACTAAACGGCCTCTTCATCAGTTTGGATATAAGGAGCGTCGGTAGTCATGGAAGCAATGATGTCTTGCTCAGCTCCCACAATCACCAACTTCCCTTCAATAACAAATTTCAATTTTTGGTACAGAGATGAAAACACGGCTCTGACCGAGTGAATCCACGACCTCCCTAGCAGACAGTTGTAAGTGGGTTGGATGTTTATAACTATAAATTTTACAACGTACTTTGTAGGACCGATCAACATTGGTATCTCTATCTTCCTGATAGCATCCCTTTTGGTCCCGTCAAATGCCCTAACAGAGTTATGACACGGTTTCATGTGTGAATCATCCACTAAGAGCTTTTGCAGGGTCGCCATAGGTAAAACATTTAAGGCGGACTCGTTTTCGATGAGCACCCCTGGTAAGACATGCCCCTTGCAGTGAATGGTGATGTTCAATGCCTTTGTTGATCCTATGCCTCCGTCGAGAATCTCATTATCGGTAAAAGTGATGTAGTTATTCCTCAGTAATGTGACCCACTATTCTATCTAACTTGTCCACTAAGATATTGTTTGGAACGAACGTTTGATTTAGTACTTTCAACAACGCATCACGGTGTTTTTTTGAACTTAACAACAACTCAAGTACCGAAATTTGTGCTTGCTGTTTTTAAGTTGCTCAATAATACTGTATTCATTGTGTTTTAGGAACTTCAAAAATTCCTGAGCCTGACTCTCTATCACTGGCTCATGAATTCTGAGGTTCATCTCTGAAAATCTTTTCAGGTTCTGCAGTTACCGTTTTGCCTTTGTCTCTCGGTTCTCCTGACACCTTTTCTGTTTCCGGCGAATAGCATCTACCACTTTTGGTAAAATGCCCTACTTCATTTACCATCTCGGTGCTTGGTTCCACTGGGCTCTCCTCCTTTGAGGGTCCTTCATCGAATAGTTTCTCCTTCCCTTGTATTTCTGGCTTCCCTGGTATAGAAACGTGTGTAGTATAACTCCACGAGACTTTTCGAGCGTCCTTAAACGGAAAGGGAGCCATAACTGAAATCTATATCTTTAGAGTTACTTTAGAACTCTTACCTTGGGATGAACTTTCGGGCTTTGGCCTAAGTGATATAATAAAATGTCTATCTACCCCATACTTGATCTTGGGGGTATCCGACGCGCATACGTCTGATTCTTTTCTCTCTTCATCTTTCTCAAAGAATTCAATATCCTTATTGTCTATCATTATCTGAATCATCTGCTTGAACTCCTTACAACAATGAATGCCATGTCCCTCCTAATGGTAGAACTCATAATACGGTTCGCTTTCTTGTTGCGCGATCTCCATACCCCGGTTATGAGGCGCGCAACACGTAACTGCTGAAACACCCACCTCAGAGGGGATTTGACCCCGGACACGCTTGTCTTGGCTCTCTTGGTATACTCTTCTTCGATTGCATTTACGCCATGGCCTCCGTGATTCAGTAATGGGTTAGTGGCTACATTCGGTTTGTCTAACTGTAACACTTTCGAATTTATCATGTTTTGTACGAACTTTTTGAATGTAATATAATTCTCGATCGAGTGTCCCAGAACACTACCGTGATATTCATAGTTCGCATTCTTATCGTACTACGCAGGGAATGGAGGTTTGAAAGGAGTGACATAATAAGGCCGGACCAAATCAGCCTTGTGTAGTTGTGAGTATAGCTCAACATATGATACTGGAGTGGGGTAAACGACATCTTCTCATTTTCCTTCTTCGGAGCTATGGTCTCCTTCTTGTTTGGGCCCTACCCTCCTCCGGAGCTACGTATGTGCTTGCATTGTTCACTTTGTTATCTCTTTTCTTGTATTTCTTACGCATATTCTCCCAACTATCGATCATTCCACTCTTTATTGCTACTTCAATCGATTCTTCGGTTCTCACCATATCAGCAAAGTTCTAGGTAGTGTTGTTTATCAAGCGATCAAACAACGCTCCCCTTAAAGTATTGATGAACATGGGTGTAATATCATGTACAAAAATCGATGGCTGGATTTGAGCGGCCACGTCAAGCCATCTCTGGGCATATTAGCGTAGATTATCATTTGTCTTTTGTTCCATCCCTTCTAGCATAATTTGACTGGGGATCATGTCTGTTACATGCTTGTAATGCTCCACGAAGGCCTTCATTAAGTCCTTTCATGACTTGATATTTGTTCGGCTGAGCATAATGTACCACTGGGTTGCAGACCCAGTCAAACTCTCCTAGAAGCAGTGGATAAGTAACTTCTTATCTTTCACAAAAGCAGTCATCTTTTTGCAGTACATGGTAATATATGCTGATGGGCAAGTGGTCGTCCCGTCATACTTGATGAAGTCAGGCACCTTGAATTTGGGTAGGAGAACCAAATCAGCCACTAAACTCAAATCACTTGCGTCACTCTCATGTTCGTCGGCCCCTTGGATAGCCTTTAGCCTTTCCTCGAGCATACAAAACTTCTCCTCATACTTCTTCGCCATATCGACCCTAATTCTTTTCTCCACTTCATCCATCATGCTCAAGTCTGGCACTTCTTTCTCGTATCCTACTCCTAAATCAATGGGTTGATTTGTTGGAGCTTCCCCGTGGTGACTCCCTGATGCCCGACAGTAGGGTCGGCAGAAACGCCCGCGAGATTAATGTAAAACTTTTTCCCGGGTTGTGGCATAACCGGTTGCATCTTCGCATGAGACAAAACACCCTCATGCTCGTTAAGACTTGGGTTGTCGATAGAGATTCCCTCATTGCCCTTCATCCTTGCTAATAAACTGGTTATCTGAGCGATAACAGCATCTTGTGACTGAGCTATCTGGTCCCTGATATCTTGGCCAATCTCGTCTAAATGCGTTTCGAGGTCTTTTTGCCCCTATTCTACCTTGGCTAGTCTATCCTCCATGGTTTGGGACTGTAACCGGGTTCCGTATTGGTGCAGAATGATTGAATTTTAAAGAAATAAAATACTTTCTCTCTCTGAAATGAAAAGTCTTTTAGTTAATTTTGGTATTTAAAAGAAGTATGCAGATACATGTATGATGCATGGATGCAAATGGCAACACTGAATTCGGTAAATATCATCGTTAAATAACTTTTATTGATGGGAACATCATCCTATTACAATAACTTAGAGGAAGCTAACTACACATATGATTTCAAGGTAGTGTCGAGGTTGATAATCTCCCTTAAAATCCATACAATCCTCTATCCTTCCTCGGAGTCATCATTGACACAATCGTGAATCTCGGTAGCGTCTTCAGCTAGAAATTGTATCTTCTGGGCAACCTTTTGCATCTGGGCTCCCCGCCATGCTAATGCTTGCCCCTGCCTCCAAATTGTGTAGGCTGCAAAGTGCAACTGCTCCAAAGTCGGAGTCGGGCATACTTGAATTGCCCCTCTCATGCTTGCTACATGGTTCTTAAGTTGTTGAACCTCGGTTTCTAATTCTTCGACACGTGTTATCAATGCTTGATTTTCTGAGTTACTGGCCTTCAACTTGCTAGTCGAGCCCTTGTGCTTGAAAAGAGACTTTTCCAAACATTTCACTTGATCTCTCAAGGCTTTGCTTTGGTGTTGTTCCTTCTCAATTTGTTTTGAATGGGAGGTTCGCAGATTCTTCATATCTTGGGTCAAAGTGAGCACTCGATCTTTGTGCTCGAGAAACATCCTCTTATAGTTCTCAGCGCGTGCTTTTTCTTCCTTGAGCCGGTGCTCCAGCCCCTCGCTCGGCCCTCCTTCTGTGACTCTCTTACTTCTATTTAACCTCTTGAGTTGCTGAATCTCCTCTTTTTCTAGCTTGAGTTCAAGTTCTATCTCATCTCTCTTCTTTTTTAGGTCTCTGACTACTCCTTCGAACTGTGTCTTTTCTAACTCGAAATCGAACTTCTCCTGATGAGCTTTCTCCTCGAGCTTGAGGTAATTCTTCCGCTCCTCTTCAAGCTGTTTCCTTATTAGATCGGCTTCGGTGGGGACTGTGGCCAATCCTTCTTCTAAAGATTTCCTACTACCGGGGGCTAAACATGGAATATTATCGTTGACACGGTTGAATCGCCACGCCTCATATTCTGGAGTAACCATATACGGAGCATTCATGATCCTAACCCATCTCACACTATTCCAGGTTGAAGAAGCGTTGTATACCATCGCCTAATAGCCTTTCTACTTTGTGTAATCCACGTTGAACTCGTTTAGCCCTTTTGTGGCTGGCATGAACTGTTTTGACCTATATTGCCTTAGGACTAACAGGGGTGTGTAGGCAGTGTGCCCCCAAAGGCCAAGCAACGGTACCCACGAATACTCTTCGTATCTGTAGAGAACATTCTTCGCCAACAACCACGGTGCCCTCCAAACTATATCTTCTTCCTTTAGGTTCCAGAGAACGTCCTGCCATACCTCCTCAGATCTACAGGTTGGCCAATCATTATTTCGTAAGAACTCTTCCAAGGGTGAGAACTTACCATCGTAAAGGGGTCTGGAGAAACTGGGATTGGTCCAAAGGTGATTGTAAAACCAAACTGTCAAAAGTTGCGAACATCCCTGGAAATGTCCTCCTTCATTCGCCCAACAGAACCACAAGGGTCGAAAGGTTTCAGCTAGAATAACAGGTACTGGATTGGTCCCACTACTCAAACATTCAAAAAGATCCAAGACTGACGGGTCAATGAGGCCTAAAGCCCGAGGAAATAGTACCAACCCATAGATAAAAAATGCGAACATGTTCTGCTAAACTCGACCCACAGGGCGCACAAAAGCCAAAGCTAGGATTCCCTCCCATTTAAGATACTCTTTACTGTTCTAGGTGGTGACCTGCTGCTCAACCTAAGACAGTAATGTATCCGATATTCTGACAAGCTTTCCTCAGAAAGCTTTGTTCTTACTCGGCTTAGAATACACTCGATCCATGTCAATCCTTTTGTAGTTTATGAGATCTCGGTATTCCTCAATTGTAGGAGTGAGATCGAAGTTACCAATTGTGAAACAACTGTAGGCGAAGTTCCAAAAACCCACCAAAGTTTGTAGTAGTGCTTGGTCAACTAGAACCTCCATCAAATATGCAATGTCACCATACTCTTCTCTGAAAGTGCTCTTTGTTTCGAAATCCCAACTGTTCCATATCGACTTCAAATCAGACACATCATTAAATCTGGTGTTCATGAATGTCGTGGATGACATGGCTGATTTTAATCCTTCGACATGACTATCTCCCTCATGTAACTGTTCCCCTTCTGACCATATCTGAACGTTGGAATTCTTCTTATCACTGTTGCGAAATAAGTCCCCCCATCGATCTAGTTTTTAATTTCAAACTATTCCCAGACTCAGTGTGCTCTTCATGATTATGACATATTATGCGAAATAAAGATAAAAAGAACATAAACTTGCAAACAAGAAGAGATAAAATTAAATAAATTAAGCGAAATACGAACACATAAGAGAAAACCCTAATCACAGGAATTCTAATTCGCTATGGTTATCTGCATGGCTCTAATGGGGTGGGCTTCTTAAATTCACACACATGAGTTCGGTTCTAATTGGGGTACCCGAACCTATCTTATTACATACTAAGGTAACAAGAGCCCCAATTTTGGCCCATTACAAGCTTGCCAATTTTGGCCCATTCACGTGTCAAGAGGCGTGGATTCCGGAAGTGAATTACCAACCCGTGGAGGGCTGCTCACGTGGGTATGTGGCGTTTCACTCCCACTTAAGGGATAGAGCTAGGGTGTAGAGCTTGATGAGATGGCGCGACATATTTCGGTGACTCCTTAGAAATTAAATGAAAAATTAATTCAAAGGCCATCAATTATCAAAGGCCGTTCAATTGTAGTTACATTTTCGTGAAAGGTTCAAACTAACTAAATTCAATTGAAATCCCGACAATTTTCCATCATTAATAAGCAACAAATATCTTATCTGGCCTAACTCCCTTTTTGTTTTAAAAACAAAATTGATCCCCAGCGGAGTCGTCATCCTGTAACGACATTTTTTTCCATTTCTTTGAAATCTTCGTTTAACGGGAGTTTCTTTTGAAAGTTTTTTTTCTTTGGAAAACCGATTGAAAACTAGGAGTTGCCACCGGCCACTTGTATAAGGTAGGTCGGACACCACAAAACCAGAGATTCATTTTGAAAGGGTTCGGGAGTTGGTTACGTGTGGGGAAGGATTAGTACCCCCATCATGCCCGGTAATCGGTACCAAAATATTTGTTGCTTTTAATCGAAGGAAATTGTCTGAATTTGAAAAGAATTAAATTCGGTGACCTTAATTGAAAATTAACCTTAATTGAAAGAGCTTTATCAGATTGGTGGGTTCAAATTAATTGGACATTTAATTAATAAGGTTGACGATACATCAGACCATAGATTAAACCGACATCGAATAAGCCTGACTGCCGTATTAATTTAGGGTTCGAATCCCGTATGTCACCTTTATGCATGGTGCAAGCAGTTAAGGAATAATGTAATGGCTTTGTTAAGTTTTAATTCTTTCTTGAGTCGGTAAGGATTAATTCAAATATTTAGTAAACATCCTTTAAGCTTGAACTGTTGCGACCCAAATACCGGAACTAATGGATATCTTCCCTTTTTGAGATCCGAGTTAATTAATGCGTAATCAAACATTCGAGTCACATGAATGGCAAAAATAGGAGATGGCAAAGGCATGAAAGATAAGCACACAAGGCCCACCCCAGGACCTAACCTAAAAAAAACACAAATTATTGAAATTCAATTAGTGATTCTAATATTTAATCTTGAATTAATTAGCCCCGAATGACAGAGATCCTAACAAATTATGATAATTAATTGGGAATTTAAGCGTCAATCTAATTTTGAGATTAATTTTAACCTAAGACATTAAGAAGCGTTCGATTAATTTAACGAATTTGACATTTATTCCAATGAGCCAAGAGCAAGTTAAAATTTATTGAATTAATTCGAACCCTAATCTAGTTAAGGTTCTAAAGAATCTAAATATATAATTAATTTAATCCATTTTAGGGATCGTGCCCCTTTGAGACGAGCACACGATCTAAATTATTTAAACTAATTTACCTGAATCTAATCTATACTTAAAAATTAGTAACTAGGCTCAAAAGCCCAACACCCAAACTACTATAAGGCTAGACCTAAAAGACTGAGGCCCAACAACATCAAACAAATACATATATATATAGTGAAAATTATATAGATTTAAAGATAACTAAGTTAATTATTTTAAGGAAATATATATATACATGATATCATAGAAAAACCTTTTAGCACATATATGTTGCAAGCTATATGCACATATATTATATACGAAAACCCTAGAATGTATATAATATAAGATTTTTAAAACTATATGATGGAATTCTAGAAAAAGATCATGTATTTAAAGAATAACTACATGTCAAATATATATTTTTAAATAAAAAAGATTTATTATAGAAACTATACATGCCTTGTAAGACCTATATTATATACATTACATGAAGGCTATATGCTAAATATGTAATATAAAGAAATACATGCTATATAAATTTTATATATTAAACATCTAATCGAGTGCCAAAATCACATATTAGGGGCATTAAACATCTATTATACAGTTCAAAAACAAAACAAAAGACAACAGATTCAAGCATGAATAATAAACAACAAGATTAAAAAAACTAGAATTAAAATGCATGAATAAAGAAAATAGCTACTGGAAATTGGACTAAATTGTAAAGAAAACAAACTTTCAGAACTTAATTAAAAAGGTAACAGGGACGAGATTGCAAGTAAATGGAAAGTTACAAGGATTCAAGTTGTAATTATAAAAGGCGAAATGGCCTCGGTGTAATTTCGGGAACCCAGAGGGACTATTTATGTGATAAAAAAGAGAAAGGGCTAAAGCCGAGAATATAACGATACGGAGGCCCTTATTATGCTATTTCCCCTTTTTAAAACATGAAAACGTTATAAAATCCCCTCCGTTTTATTTTTTTCCTCTTTCGACAAAAAACCCCCTCCCCTTGTTATAACACCTTCACCGATGTTCATCTGGGTTCTTGATGAACCAAGATTTCGGCGGTCCTCCATCATTAAACCCAAAACCCGGCCATTAAACTGTCATGCCGGCCACCGTACGATGGTGGCCGGTGAAGCCAAAGACCCTCAAAACCCTAAAAGAATAGATCTACCTCTCCCCTTTTCCAAAATCGAGAAAACCAGATATGAAATCAAGACCCGAAGGACTGCTATGCCATTCCCGCTCTTTCGTTTCACCTTATACAACCTAGAGAGGTCGTAAGGCTTATCAACGACGACAGGGGAC
The DNA here is from genome assembly GCA_019671005.1 of Hibiscus mutabilis. Taxonomy (NCBI): domain Eukaryota; kingdom Viridiplantae; phylum Streptophyta; class Magnoliopsida; order Malvales; family Malvaceae; genus Hibiscus; species Hibiscus mutabilis. The sequence goes on from CM033725.1 coordinate 51,150,871, forward strand.
AAACCGACGCGAAAGAAGGTGGAGAACTACAAGGGTAAGAACTATTAAAACCCTAAATCACTATGTTTTCCTTTATATAAATGCTCAAAAATATAAGAATGAGATATTATACCTCTGTAAATGCAAGATTTGGCTGCCTCTTTTTGCTATTCCTTTTTGAATATCTCCCCGTATTTTTACACAGTTAGGGCTCTGATTTATATAGCCCGAAATTACATGGGATTTTTGAATTGAAATACATGCGAAAATTCCCTATTGGCTCTGATTTTTTCTGAATGAAATGGTGCATTCTCTATATTATCGATTTCTCCCTTGATTCCTATTGCTCCCTAACATTTATGTTGTTTTCGCCTCTGATTTTCTGCTAATCTCGTCCTTTTTGTTGGATGTGTTGTCGTAGCTGAGCGGTTGAAAGGGGGACCAGCGTATCTACTAGCGTGGAGGTCGTCGTGGAGTGCAGCAACTGTCATGGTGTCGAGGTAGCGCTGGTGTGGCCAGAATGCAGATGGTCACGAGACCTGAAGAGGCGCGATTAAACTGCACGCGCGCGTGGGGGGAATGATGAGCCGCACGTGCGGCGCGTGACGATATGAAGAGCCCCTCCTGCTTCATCATGGACCGTCAGATCTGGCCAGAGCTGACGGCAGGGAACGAGCTGCGCAAAAATGCAATGGGAAATTAGGGTTTTTAGTCATTATCAGATTTGGGCTTTGGTTTTATTGGGCCTGAAACGGGCTAAATATGTATATCCCTTTTTAATTTTTTGGACTTAATGTAAATGGACTCTTGTGATATCTATATTTGGGCTTCTTTTTTATTTAATTTTGACACCCTTCTTTATATTTTCAGAGTTGTTTCATAATAATAATAATAATATAAGTGGTAACAATATAGTAATATAATAATAATGATACTAAGGTAGTATAATAACTCTAATAACACCAAAACGTGTAATAACCTAACAATGAGACAAATGAAGTATGCTACTAGTAACCTAAGCCCATTAAATCCCTTACATCTTTTAATTCTTTTAACCGGATAAGGTATAGCCAACATACATAACTTAATATGATATAAAATCTCTACTGTTTTCTTTTCGGGACAAAAATTAGCGATTACATAAACCCCCAACGGCTAGTTCCCTACAGTATGACGAACACGCATATCGATACGATACATAGGTGTACCAATACAGGTACCGATACGCAAATTTGCATCAGACTCTAATGGCTAGTTCTGAAGAAGGGCGTACCAATATGAATACCCGCGTACCGATATGGATAGCTTTAATTTTTGCAGAAAAGAAAGGCCCCAACGGCTTTAATTCAACCCCAAGGTCTCCAATTGCTAGGAACTCAATTGGGAGTATAAAAGGAACCTCTAAGCATCTATGGAAGACTAATGATCCTCAAGTCAACAACATTATGATGAAAATTTGTCTTAGTGCTTAATTTTCCATTCTTTGTATAGACAAGACTTGTTGAGCTAAAATGGCAATGTATGCTCAAGTGTATTAGAATTTGGGTGAGATTTTAAGAGTGCAAACAATCACCTTTTAGATGGATTTCTAGTTTGCTAAGTTTTCTCTTATTAGAAAGTGTTCCTAAAGCTCAGTTTGTGAGAACTGAGCTTTGAATGCTAGACTTGGTGAGTGAGTCTATGTTGTAAATGGTTACCTCCTTAACCTAGAAAAGGGGAAGAATTCTTAGTGAATTGGTTGAAATCCTTAGTAGGAAGCTAAGGTAATGGATGTAGAGCTTGGTTAGAAGCTTGAACTACTCTAAATCTTGTGTCTAATTTTTTTTTTATATTTTGCTTCCACCACCATCACACAAATTACATCTTCTCCACCAATTGGCAAGTAAAATGATTAAGGGAATCGAGTCCAACAATTGGTATCAGAGTGAGGTCTCTTTCATCAGATTAACATCCTAAGATTCGATCATCGAAGAGCTCAAGTTATTCCTACATCAACCAAAGTCAAGGCGCAATCTATCGATAGGCCACCATTCTTCAACGGTGATCATTATTCCTATTGGAAGAATATGATGGTATTTTTCCTTAAAGCCAAAGATTATCATCTATGAGATATTGTTGAAGATAGACCGTTCGTGCTAACAAGAAGTAAGGAGGAATGGAATACCAATGACAAGAAGGTGATGAAGCTTAATTGCAAAGCCTTACACATCCTATTGTGTGCATTAGGCCCCGCTTGAGTATGCATAAGTCTCTTCTTGTGAAGATACCAAGGAAGTTTGGGACAAGCTTGAAGTGATCCATGAAGGTACAAACGAAGTAAAGGAGACCAAAGTTGGTATTCTTAACCTTGAGTACAAGAACTTCAAGATGAACCCGGATGAAGACATCAAGAGAATGTTTGACCGTTTCTCTACAATTTTCAATCAATTCAAAGGTCTTAGAGATGATACTTCAGAAGATAAACTCGTTCGAAGTTGATTTACTGACTTTCGAATCACGGGAGAGCAAGAAGGCGACAACCATTGAAGCCAAGAACTTGAAGGAGCTCAAGCTTGATGAGTTAATTGGATCCTTGCTAACTCATGAGATGATGTCCGAACCCTTGAAGAAGGAAAATGAGAAGAATATCAAGGAGCAAGGCATTGATGTTAATGTCATTGCTCTCAAATCATTCAAATGCCAACATAAAGAATCAAGTAAGGAGGAATCTGAAAAGAAGAGATGGCAAAGCTCTTCAACAAATTCATCCGATTCATGAAGAAAGAAAATGAAGAATCAAGATATGAATCAAGGATGAAGAAGAAGAAGTCAAACTCTTCAATCCATAAGAAGAAATCTTATGTGGCTACTTGGAGTGAGGATGACACCACCGAAAGTGAACAAGCCAACCTTTGTCTCATGGCCATCAAAGAAGATTCAAGGGTAACTTCTAATTCATCTACTTCTAGTTCTTATTATTTGATGAATTAAAATAAGCCTATGGTGAATTGGTTTTTTAATTCAAGGCTTCATTTTTGAAAAATAAAAAGTTGATTTCAAAATTGAAAACCGAAAATGATTTTCTTTTAAAAACCAATTTAGAGTTTGAAACAAAAATCAAAGATTTTGAGCTTAAAGTTTCAAATTTACAAGAATTGCTTCAAACGATGGATAAAAATCATCAAAAGGAAGTTGATGATCTTAAGAAAGAAAAAGATTTGATTTCCTATGAACTTCAAAACAAAAACGATTTTTGAAAATCGAACTTTTATCAAAGACAATCTAGTGCCCCTAGATTTGTAAATGGAAAATGTTTTAGAAGTATTTGGGTCCCAAAAGGACTAATTACTTCAACTAAAAATGATGAAATTGAAAAATGGATTCCTAAGGGGACAAAATTATGTGCTACTAACGCCTATGGATCCAAAGCAATTTGGATACCAAAATATTTGTGATTGTCATATTTTAGGTGTGATGGAGAATGATCAACAAAGTACAACATTAAGGGGGAGCTCCATACACACAAGGAAAGCACTTGAAGAAGGAAGGCTTCACATCATCCCTTTAGTTCAAGTGTGGTAAAATTTAGTTGAATTTATTTGCTTTAATTTGGTTTATTCACTTTAATCCAACTAGATTATCATAAATTGTTTGAATAACATTTGATGATGCTTTGAGTAAGAGGGAGCCAACTTTTAGTAATTTTATTTTGTCAAATTTGCTTTTAAACTCTCCATTGTTATGGACTTAAAGGTTTTCAAACTTTGGTTTAAACCATTTTTGATATAACAAAAAGGGTGAGAATGGTTTGAAAAATTGAATTTTCAAATGAATAAGGGGGAGATTTAACTACATTTAAATTTTAAACTCTTATTCAAAACTTATTTTTACTAAGAGGAGAATCCCAAACACAAATTTTCAAGTTGGTTTTATTATATCAAAAAGGGGAGATTGTTGGGATATTTGTTTTGATATAATAATTGAAAAAATGTTTTGGACTAAATTGAAAAGATTTCAAAAATGATTTTAAGTCCAAACAACTTGAAAATATGTTTGATGGATTTTATAAGGTTTTGGAATGATTTAAATGTCTTTAAAGTAGCCAAAACCTGAGTTTTTTCAAATAAATCGTACCGATATGGTATTCCTATATCGGTACACCTTAAGGGTTTCAGCTATAGGTTTGTTTTACGCCAAAACTCAGATCGATCTGATGCATGGGTCGTATCGATACGCCTAACTTTAAATGCCCAACGGCTTTTTGATAAACCCCAACGACTAGTTGCTCAAAAAGCATGACGAATACCCGCCCCGATACAATATATAGGTGTATCGATACAGTACATCGATCTGCGCGCCGGGCGTATCAATACGTAAATCTGCATCGGACTCCAATGGCTAGTTCGAAGAAGGGCGTACCTATACGGATACCCGCGCATCGATCTGAATAGTTTCAGAACTAAAATTTTTGCGGGAAATAAAGGCCCTAATAGCTCTAATTTAACCTCAACGGTCTTCAAAGGCTAGGAACTCAATTGGGAGTATAAAAGGAACCTCTAAGCATCTATGGAAGACTAATGATCCTCAAGTCAACAACATTATGATGAAAATTTGTCTTAGTGCTTAATTTTCCATTCTTTGTATAGACAAGACTTGTTGAGCTAAAATGTCAATGTATGCTCAAGTGTATTAGAATTTGGGTGAGATTTTAAGAGTGCAAACAATCATCTTTTAGATGGATTTATAGTTTGCTAAGTTTTCTCTTGCTAGAGAGTATTCCCAAAGCTCGGTTGTGAGCTTTGGATGCTAGACTTGGTGAGTGAGTCTATGTTGTAAATGGTTGCCTCCTTAACCTAGAAAAAGGGGAATAAGTCTTAGTGAATTGATTGAAATCCTTAGTAGGAAGCTAAGGTAATGGATGTAGAGCTTGGTTAGAAGCTTGAACTACTCTAAATCTTGTGTCTAATTTTTTTTTTATATTTTGCTTCCACCACCATCACACAAATTACATCTTCTCCACCAATTGGCAAGTAAAATGATTAAGGGAATCGAGTCCAACAATTGGTATCAGAGTGAGGTCTCTTTCATCAGATTAACATCCTAAGATTCGATCATCGAAGAGCTCAAGTTATTCCTACATCAACCAAAGTCAAGGCGCAATCTATCGATAGGCCACCATTCTTCAACGGTGATCATTATTCCTATTGGAAGAATATGATGGTATTTTTCCTTAAAGCCAAAGATTATCATCTATGAGATATTGTTGAAGATAGACCGTTCGTGCTAACAAGAAGTAAGGAGGAATGGAATACCAATGACAAGAAGGTGATGAAGCTTAATTGCAAAGCCTTACACATCCTATTGTGTGCATTAGGCCCCGCTGAGTATGCATAAGTCTCTTCTTGTGAAGATACCAAGGAAGTTTGGGACAAGCTTGAAGTGATCCATGAAGGTACAAACGAAGTAAAGGAGACCAAAGTTGGTATTCTTAACCTTGAGTACAAGAACTTCAAGATGAACCCAGATGAAGACATCAAGAGAATGTTTGACCGTTTCTCTACAATTTTCAATCAATTCAAAGGTCTTAGAGATGATACTTCAGAAGATAAACTCGTTCAGAAGTTGATTTACTGACTTTCCGAATCACGGGAGAGCAAGAAGACGACAACCATTGAAGCCAAGAACTTGAAGGAGCTCAAGCTTGATGAGTTAATTGGATCCTTGCTAACTCATGAGATGATGTCCGAACCCTTGAAGAAGGAAAATGAGAAGAATATCAAGGAGCAAGGCATTGATGTTAATGTCATTGCTCTCAAATCATTCAAATGCCAACATAAAGAATCAAGTAAGGAGGAATCTGAAAAAGAAGAGATGGCAAAGCTCTTCAACAAATTCATCCGATTCATGAAGAAAGAAAATGAAGAATCAAGATATGAATCAAGGATGAAGAAGAAGAAGTCAAACTCTTCAATCCATAAGAAGAAATCTTATGTGGCTACTTGGAGTGAGGATGACACCACCGAAAGTGAACAAGCCAACCTTTGTCTCATGGCCATCAAAGAAGATTCAAGGGTAACTTCTAATTCATCTACTTCTAGTTCTTATTATTTGATGAATTAAAATAAGCCTATGGTGAATTGGTTTTTTAATTCAAGGCTTCATTTTTGAAAAATAAAAAGTTGATTTCAAAATTGAAAACCGAAAATGATTTTCTTTTAAAAACCAATTTAGAGTTTGAAACAAAAATCAAAGATTTTGAGCTTAAAGTTTCAAATTTACAAGAATTGCTTCAAACGATGGATAAAAATCATCAAAAGGAAGTTGATGATCTTAAGAAAGAAAAAGATTTGATTTCCTATGAACTCAAAAAAAAAAACGATTTTTGAAAATCGAACTTTTATCAAAGACAATCTAGTGCCCTAGATTTGTAAATGGAAAATGTTTTAGAAGTATTTGGGTCCCAAAAGGACTAATTACTTCAACTAAAAATGATGAAATTGAAAAATGGATTCCTAAGGGGACAAAATTATGTGCTACTAACGCCTATGGATCCAAAGCAATTTGGATACCAAAATATTTGTGATTGTCATATTTTAGGTGTGATGGAGAATGATCAACAAAGTACAACATTAAGGGGGAGCTCCATACACACAAGGAAAGCACTTGAAGAAGGAAGGCTTCACATCATCCCTTTAGTTCAAGTGTGGTAAAATTTAGTTGAATTTATTTGCTTTAATTTGGTTTATTCACTTTAATCCAACTAGATTATCATAAATTGTTTGAATAACATTTGATGATGCTTTGAGTAAGAGGGAGCCAACTTTTAGTAATTTTATTTTGTCAAATTTGCTTTTAAACTCTCCATTGTTATGGACTTAAAGGTTTTCAAACTTTGGTTTAAACCATTTTTGATATAACAAAAAGGGTGAGAATGGTTTGAAAAATTGAATTTTCAAATGAATAAGGGGGAGATTTAACTACATTTAAATTTTAAACTCTTATTCAAAACTTATTTTTACTAAGAGGGAGAATCCCAAACACAAATTTTCAAGTTGGTTTTATTATATCAAAAAGGGGAGATTGTTGGGATATTTGTTTTGATATAATAATTGAAAAAATGTTTTGGACTAAATTGAAAAGATTTCAAAAATGATTTTAAGTCCAAACAACTTGAAAATATGTTTGATGGATTTTATAAGGTTTTGGAATGATTTAAATGTCTTTAAAGTAGCCAAACCTGAGTTTTTCAAGTAACCGTACCGATATGGTATTCCCCATATCGGTACACCTTAAGGGTTTCAGCTATAGGTTTTGTTTCTGCCAAAACCTGTATCGATACAGGCATGGGTCGTATCGATACGCCCAACTTTAAATGCCCAACGGCTTTTTGATAAACCCCCAACGACTAGTTGCCTGCAGCATGACGAATACCCGTACCGATACAATATATAGGTGTATCGATACAGGTACTGATACGCGCCCAGGCGTATCAATACGTAAATCTGCATCAGACTCCAATGGCTAGTTCTGAAGAAGGGCGTACCTATACGGATACCCGCGTACCGATACGAATAGTTTCAGAACTAAAATTTTTGCGGGAAATAAAGGCCCTAACAGCTCTAATTTAACCTCAACGGTCTTCAAAGGCTAGGAACTCAATTGGGAGTATAAAAGGAACCTCTAAGCATCTATGGAAGACTAATGATCCTCAAGTCAACAACATTATGATGAAAATTTGTCTTAGTGCTTAATTTCCAATTCTTTGTATAGACAACACTTGTTGAGCTAAAATGTCAATGTATGCTCAAGTGTATTAGGATTTGGGTGAGAGCTTAAGAGTGCAAACAATCATCTTTTAGAGGGATTTATAGTTTGCTAAGTTTTCTCTTGCTAGAGAGTATTCCCAAAGCTCGGTTGTGAGCTTTGGATGCTAGACTTGGTGAGTGAGTCTATGTTGTAAATGGTTGCCTCCTTAGCCTAGAAAAAAGGGAATAAGTCCTAGTGAATTGATTGAAATCCTTAGTAGGAAGCTAAGGTAATGGATGTAGAGCTTGGTTAGAAGCTCGAACCACTCTAAATCTTGTATCTAATTTTTCCTATATTTTGCTTCCACCACCATCACCCAAATTACATCTTCTCCACCATTTGGCAAGCAAAACGGTTGAAGGAATCGAGTCCAACAGATTCCTTGAGCTTCACCAGTCAGCATTAGAATGAGATATTTCACGTTTCAATCGAGACTTAAAGTTGGAGTTTAAGGTTATTTACGCGTCTTCGTGATGTTAGCCTATTTATTCAAGACCTAGACCAATGCAACACATTTTTTGGCATTTTGGGTGCAAAAGGTAGCCTAGCATGTGGAGACATTAGCCACGAAAGCTGAAGCACTTTATGGACTCGGGGATGGAGAAGACACCAAGATTTTTTTGGCTACTCAGAGCCATCAAAGAATTAAAAGTGAAGGTTGAGACCTATTGGTGTTTCTTTTGTGTTGAGAAGCTTTTTTTAAAGCCAATGAGAGTTGCTCTAGGGTGACCACTAATGGACTCAATGCTTTTATTTTCATACACCCATACATTTTATTTGTTTCGTGCATTGCATAAAGCATGTATCTTGCATTAAGTGATCAAACAATAAGATTAACGGTGAGGGGATTTTGTGACAGTAATCAAAGATTTTGCATTCATACTTTGCCCGACCCTAGAAAAAGCAAATGGAAGACAGTTGTCCTGAAATAGAACCCAATTTGAGAAAGGCAATCGTCTCAAAAATGGGAAGAACAAAGGAATGACTTCTAGCCAGTACAACTTCAAAAGAATGAATGACCTAGTGGCTATGGTGGATAAGCTCGAACAGCTTCAAGAACATTTGGTTTGGAGTCAAAGAGAGTTAATATCATATGTGAAGAAGTTTTAGGATGAAACAATAGGGCAAATCGATGAACTGATGTGTATGATAGCTACCATGACCAAAGAAAAGGGTTTGACCAAATAATCCTTTAAGCAAGAAGAGTTTGGAAAAATAAGTGATAGTTGGGATTGCGACTTTATAGCGGAAAAGATTTTGTCTAATGAATATCAAGCCATCATCAACCAATACGAGGTAGTCTGCACTGTTTTTGAATGTTTCACCGAATTGGTGTTAGATAAGATCGAAGATTCTCTCTTGAAAATCTTATCTCCTCCAACGGATATAGAACAAGCTCGAAAGCAATTTAAGAAAATAGATTATGAGGTTGATAACATGAAAGCTTATGAGGCCTCAAAGAACCTCACAGTCTCCCAACCTCAAGCTATAGCTGGGAGTGCTCAAAGTTCAAATAGAAAAGAAACAATGGAACCCAAGAAAAAAAATGAAAGTTGCGAGACTGTGAGGTTCTCTGAGGCCTTAAAGTTCAAAAAAGGTAGGGTGGATTAAAGGGACCCAACCTCTTTTTTTTTCTTGGGTCCTCATTTTTTAATCCACCCTACTCTTTTTGGTATGACGCCAATGCACATTGTGAGTATCATGCCAGTTTCAGGGACATTCTATTGAAGACTGTTCGACATTCAAGAAGTTAGTCCAGAATATGATAAAGTCTGAAGTATTACAGTTGGGTGAACCAAACACAAACGCCAACCCATTACCAAACCATAGAGGTCAGGGCGTGAATGCTCTTGAAAAAGTAGATACAAAGATAGTGAAGGTGGACGTGTCAGAAATCTAGTCCCCTTTAAGTTGGGTTTTCAAACAACTTTCCATGGGGGGTTTGATCGAGCATGGCAAAAAGAATACACAAGGCAAGCATGAGACATTTTGTGAGTACCATCAGAAGAAAACACATGAAATTCAGCGTTGTCTAGATTTAAAGCGATTGAGTTCTTTAAGAAGGTTTGAAGGGTCGGGATGAATGACCAGTGCTGTGACAGACGAGGATTTTTAGTGCACCATATCCATGTTTTTAGGTTTTTCCATTTTCTTGCTTTTTTCTTGTTTTCTTTTATGTGTGTAGTTAACTTTGCTATTGTTTGCCCGAAAGTAGCAAATACCTTTTTAAGGGCACATGTTATGTTTGCCTTTTCCCTTTCAATGAAAGGATGCGTCTTTTAACTAAATATATGTGTGTATATTCTTCTGTACCCTCGTAAATCCCCGGATATCACGTGCATGATGTGGCATTGGTTCTGATAAAAAAGATCAATTGAATGTTGTGATCACGATGAAGTTTAATTTCCCGCTAAGTCCGCTCTGGTCGGTAAAGCTCGAGAAGCAAGATTAATACTTCTTCGACGATCAAAGAAAAATATCCAAATTCATAAAATTGGTTGAAAATGAAGTTCAAAGCGTAGTCTTCTATGCCCTAATAAGAATACATGGATTGTAACTAGCTCCCAAAATATAAATGAATCCAAAATCCAAAATAAATGATGAAAATGAAAAATGAAAAAATAAAAAAAAATAAAAGATGGAAATGAATGAATGAATGAATGAACAATCGAATAAGTCTCGGAGCACTCTGATAGAGCTGTGGGGGATAAAAAATCTAATAAGGAGCTAAGCTCAAGCTGTCCAATACCCTGGCGTCAGAGATGTATCTTTGAAGATATGATATAGTAATGACTAGATGCAATCAAAAGCACACACATGCACTTAGAATTTTATTCTTAGAATGGTATTTTTGCACTCCACCAGTTAAACAAGTTCGGAAAAGCTTGAACATACTTATGAATGGAGAAAGATAATGAGAACTAGAAAGAGTAGTTTTCAAACAGATCAAGTAAATACCATAATCACGAGGATGAACCAATCAATCTGAGAGGAATTTCACGACTTCAAATATTGCCACAACATTCAAAGGCAAGTTGTTGATCACCGAATGGTTGAATCTAAAACTATCTTGCATTTGATATCTGGGGCATTCTATTCTTCTCTAATTTGATTTCGATTTTATAAACCCAAAAGCATCATCTGTTGAAATGTTAATTAACAAACCGATATATAAATGAAAGGAGAAATGAAAAAAAATAAAAGAAAAAGAGGAAAGGAAATGAAAAGAGAAAAAAAGTTTTACTGTGTTGTTTCAAGGATGTAGTTTAGAGTTCAACGTCAAATATGTATATGATTGACCTAAGACAAAGAAATAATTCATCGGTGGGAATAATAGCAAGACCTATGGTGCTACACAGTTCAAGGACTCAAAATGAATATCTGCCATAATATCTTGGTTTGATTAGAAAAATAGAGAAAATTTGGAGATTTTGGGGGGACATGTTCTTAGCCTAACATCAAGATAGAAGAAAGACTGTATCGATGGGTCATAGGTAAAATAACAGTTAAACCCAAGGGTGAGATAAGGTACTACTAAGATCAAGAAAGAAGAAGAAGGCTTTTCTACATGGCTTTAGGTCAAGGATCCATATGGTTAACTTAGCATAAAAAATAATTTATCAGTGATTACGAAGAGAATAATAGCAAGATTGCCTACGCTATACAGTTCAGAGATTTGAATTAAGTTTTTTCCATAATGTTTTGAATGGTCCAGAATAATGAAGATTTCAGATCTTATTGAAAATAAGGAAAATTTAGGGATTTGGGAGGCATGAGTTCACCCTAATGTTGAGGTAGAATGAGGCTCATAATGAAGAGTCATGGAAAAGGTAACAGTTAAGCCCGAGTTGAGTAAAGATAATGTTATGAATTTGGAATTTAGCAAATAATAGATTCGATTCTGACCGGTGTAATTCAGCACCTACTTTCAAGATGATACGAAGAAAGAAGATTCAGTAAAGAAAAACAAAGATTGGACCTTATGGAAGTAAGAAAGGTTTAGAAGATTTAGGTGTATGTGTTCACCCTAATGTTGAGATTCAAGAGGACTCGTCATGAAGAGGCAACAACTAATCCCGAGTTGAGTGGGGCAGTGTTTCAGAAATGGACTTCAAGAGGTGATAGATTTTAGCCGGACTGGAATAAGTCAGCAATATCCTTTCAAGATGAGATAAAAATAAATAAAATAATGAATTAGCAAAGATAGAAAGCTCGTGGGAGTTAAGGGTGATCGACCTGAAAGTAAGGGTTTTTCCCTAACAGCTCTAAAATGACTCCATGCATCATTAGTAGCTAGATATCCCTATGTTAGAAGCATGCTAACTCATACTATCACAACATTCATCTCTTTTACAAGTATTTGAAGGTTATATCGGGTATTTCCTAAGAAGTGGAGTAAACAACAAAGTGAAAACCCGAAAAGGATTTCAAGCGAGGATTTTCAAACTCACAGCATCAAGATTTCAGAGCGAATGGGGTAGATACTCGTAGCTCAAGGATTTCAGGTGAGGAATTTCAAACTCGTAATATCAGGATTTCAGAGTGAAAGGAGCAGATACTCCTAGCTCAAGGATTTTAGGTGAGAAGTTTCAAACTCTCAGCATCATGATTTCAGAGCGAAAGGAGTAGGAGGCAAACACCCGTAGCTCAAGGATTTCAGGCGAGGAGTTTCAAACTCGCAATATCAAATTTTTAGAGCGAAAGAAGCAGATACTCGTAGCTCAAGGATTTCAAGTGAGGAGTTTCAAACTCGCAATATCAGGATTTCAGAGCAAATGAGGTAGATACTCATAGCTCAATGATTTTAGGCGATGAGTTTCAAACTCACAATATAAGGATTTCGGAATGAGGGAGGCAGATACTCGTAGCTCAGGGATTTTAGGTGAGGAATTTCAAACTTGCAGCATCAGGATGTCAAGGTGAAAGGTTCTATATAGGAGGGACCCGTAGCTCAAAGATATCAGAGTGAAGAGTTTTATATAGAAAAAACTCATACCTCCAAGTTTTAGGAAGGAAGGGGTGAACAGTTCTATATAGGAGGAACTCGCAGCTCAGAATTTTCAAATAGGGAAGTTAGATAAAATTAGTGCTTATGGTCTTTGCTTTATTCTCGTTATACAAGAATAAGTAAAGAGGGGCAGGTATAATCACTAATTTTGTCCGTGGTGTTAACCCGTTTTTATGTTTTGTTAATTTTTGCAATAAAGTGCTTTGTTTATCTACTATATTTATTTTATTAATGCATTATTACTATATATTAAGTATGTATAATTATCATTAAAACTCAAAGTAACAAAAAAGATTACTAGTATTATTATCTCTATTACAATTAAGTATTATTATATTTTATTATCTATTATCATATTATTATTGTATTATTTATATTATTATTAAAAAAAGATAGAAAAACTAAAAATTAAATAATATAATCATAAAAGCTCAACTCTTTATTAAATAAAGTCTATTTTAAATAGCCCATACAAATATATATATATATATATATATCAACCCATATATAAGGTCCTTACATTTAAAACCCAAAAATATACATACTATTATACCTGGCCTGCTAAGGCCCAAATAACAAAACCTTAATCTTATCAGATAACCAAAACCCTAACAACCATCTTTGTCCTCGCGCAACCAGGTGACAGCCGTTAGATCAATCTTGATCTAACGGTCCAGATGGTTGCATCAAGAGAAACCCTAAGAGTCTCTCATGTCCACCTAGCGTTGCCTCAAGCTAGACCGTTGGATCTGGATCGCCATCAACAGCCCAAATTGCGTCTACCATGCGTACAATCCACGCATGGCCCTTCGGCTACCCCACGCACGCGTGGAGCTCACACACATCGATTCAGCTGCCTCCTAACCGTCCAGATTCTCATGCAAGCATTCTGGCCATCCAATCCAGGATTGAACCCAAGCCGTCCATCTATTCTCGATCAACCGCAGCCTTAGGATTTGGCTCCACTTCGGTATACATAGGCGTTTCTATTCCTAGTCCCCTCCCCCTTGCCGTTCATTCACATGCAAGGAAATACAAAATCAAATTATCATAAGGATATTAGGGGACAAACCAACATTTTTAGAGGATGCACCAAAATACCAGAAATAATAGAGGCAACTAATAGGGTATTTTGATTTTATTTTTCTATTTTCTAAATGCATGTAATATTTGGGGTATGAAAACAAAAAACCAATGTAGGATTGATTCTGAACTTGGAGCAATAGACAACAGAAGCAAAAACTTTTAGAGGTATTTTCCTATTTTTTTCATTTTCAAATCATCATAAAAAATATTAGAGTATTAGGGTTTTTTTTACCTTTGACATTTCGTCTCCCCCGCGTTTGTTGCTCTATCTCGCCGATAATATGCCTACCGGCCTTCTCGAGGTTGTGCATGGTGAATCGGTAAAGAGACGGCTAGGCAAAAGAGGGGCTTTGGGTTCGGTTTTCACTCAAAAAAGGTGATTTCTGATTTCATGGGAAAAAGGGGTTTCATCGCTTTTTTAATGAACTAAGGTCAGATCTGGGTTTAGAGGAAGAAAAGAGCCATTTTGGCTCGCTTTGGGGTTCTCCGACCGCCATCTAACGGTGATTGATATGGCAAAAAGGTGGCTGAATTTTGGAATTCGCGGTAGCGAGGATGAACACTACGACGGTGTTGATTTAAGCTTGAGAGAGGGGGCGATTTTTAGTTTTTTTAAAAAAAATGGTTGAAAATTTCTATTTTCAGTAAAAAATGAGATTTATACTCGTTTTAAAAAAAGAAAAGGGCTATTTGCATTTTAAATCCCCCTGCCTCCCCTTATTCACACCCTCAACCATTCCACATCCCAAAACCATTTCCGCGGTCCCTAGAGTTTTGCAAAATGTTGCAATTTTTTCTATTTTAAATTTAATTCGTTTTTAAATGGTTTAATCCCCTGCTGAGCCCTCAAAATTTTGATTTCGTTTATTTTGGTCCCAAATACAGTGTAGAAATCTTTCATTTTCTTCCCTTGTTTATGCATATTTACTTTTTAGTCCCATTTGCTATTTATGTTTGTTTTTTTTTTTGCATTGTTATGATATATATATGTATAATGTGGCCTTGGTGTATATATATGTTATATTATTAATATATGTTTTTAATATAATATATGGTTTTATAATGTATAACATATGCTTTCATATAGTATATAGCATATGGTATTGATATATGTATATTATATATGTTTTATAATACATGGTATATAGTTTTAATGTATATATATATATATATATTCTACATGTAACATTTAAATATATGGTTTTTATATAGTATATGTTTTTTATATTATATAATGTATAGTTTGAAACATTACGTATATATGTATACAATATGTATTTATATATTATAGTTTATATGGTATATAATATATAGTTTTTTATATTGTAATATATGGTTTTGATATATATATATATATATTATGTTTTTATATAGTATATGCTATGTGTATATATATGTGTGTGTTTTGCTGCCAAAACCAAAACTTTTTTATATCTAAATGTATATTTGGTACATATATAATATATAGTTTATACATATGTTTTTATTACATGATTTTTGTATATATATTGTACAATATATGGTTTAAAATATTATACATATATGGCTAGTGCCAGTTTATATATATATATATATATATGTGTGTTTTTATGCGTACATATATATATATATGTAAATAGATATATGTATAGTACCATATTATATAATATGATGCTAATGTATGATATTTAGAATCCTTTATCTTGTAATTACTTCATGCCTTGGTTGATGTTTATTGTGCATTTGGATATATTAATTGCCAATGCGATGCCCTTCTATTCGAGAATAAGCGCGGCTAGTACCAGTCGTAGTGGTGGTGATTTTGTCGTTTACTTTCGAATAACGAGACTCTTAAAATTTACTCGCACGTACAACCAAATTTTGATTTAATCACTTTAATTCGCAAAATTCAATATTAACAAAGTGGTAATTAATTTTGTACCAAGTTTGGGCGTAGTGGGATGTGAAACCTTCCATACTCGTAACCGACTCTCGAACTCATAATAATCTCTGGTTTTATTTTTGGTGTCCAGTCTACCTAATCCAAGTGACTAGTGACGACTCCTATTTTTCATTTAAAAATACAAAAAATTGCCCTTTTAATAAATGTTTTCAAAAATTGAAATTCTTTTTTATTTTTCAAAACACGTCGCTACATCTCCTCTAATAAAATCTTCAAAAATTTCATTTTCATTGCTAATGAACTCGATTCTAATGTGTTTGCCTAAGGCCATTCTTTTCTAGTGGAACTAGTGAGAGTCTGTTTCCGAGCAATATCGAATTTGTTGGAGAAGCTGCATCGACCTCCATAGTTTCATCGACTGATTTATATGTCCATCGACCAATCCTTAATCTCTTTAAAGCATTCTACCAAGGCTCTTCCATAAAACTTTGTTTGTGAACCTAAAGTAAATACGTATGATTAGGCTAAAAACATCGTCACTTATCCTTATAATTAATTTTTATAATATTTAATTCGAATTAATTAATCAATAAACTAAATACATATGATTATAAAAATTAGGATGGAAGCCGCCTTCCCGAGGCGTGCGGTAAGTCACCGATCATAGACATTTTAAATTACAAATATATTTTATTTCTCGCAGCCTCATGCCTTACACGTGCCTTTTAATTTTAGGGGTTATGGTTTTAGTTTAGGGTTTAAGGTTTAGGAGTTTAGGTTGTAGGGTTTAGAATTTAAGGTCAGTGTTTATAATTTAGTGTATAGAGTTTAAGGTTTAGGGTTTAGTTTTTTAGGGTTAAGGTTAGAAATTTAGGATTTGAGTTTTTATAGTGTAAATACACAGGCTTGTATAAAATTAATTTTACATAGCCAGTGTATTAAAGTTTTACCCACGTTTGAAAATCACTTTTATATATAAAAACATTTCTATAGTGGACGTTTTCCTTTTCTACAGAACTTATGACGATTTTTTATCTCTTCAAAAATAAAAAAATATTAGGTACAATTTTTTATTATTATATCACAAGTAAATTTTTTCCTTTCTATACAAACGTCTTCAGACGTTATCTCAATTCAAAATTATCATTGTAATTATAAAGTTCAGACATTTTTTTATTTAAATTTCAAATCATCGGTGTTGTTCCTTCTTAATTTCAGTTCTTTTAGTATTAGGGTGGTGTAAATTTTTTTTAAAATATATTAAAAATTTAGAGATATATAATTATAAAATTTTAGGAGGTTTAAAATTAAATCATTAGTAAAAAAATATATGAGAATTTAAAATTTCTAAAAGTGCGAACACATTTCAAAACCCTTCGGTTCATCTCTGTTTAACATCAATTATCATCTCTAAGCTTTTCTTCATATGAATTGATAACAACACAATAACAATAACAATGGTGAAAGGTTTTCTTTTGATAGAACAATGGTGAAAGTTTGTACAAATAGAACCCAACAAGTATACCAGTAAAAAAGCGAATAATGTATATTCTAGGAAACACGAGTTTAAATCGCTCTGTTTATAAGGTGTATGTTCATTGTTTAAGGATTATGAATATTTATTAACATGTACTCCTTCTAATCATTTTTAGACTATTAAAAAAAGTTTGCACAATATAAAAGTATAAAAACAACTCCACCAATCAGTTCAACTATTCTCTTTCAAAACAAACCCCAAATCACTCATCAATGATGAAACTAGAATAATTATATTACTGACTTAAAATAATTATATTTATTATATTACTCCTTGTAATTATATTTACAGGTCCTAAAACTAACTAATACCAGATAATTTAAAAGCTATAACGATTTAATTAAAATAATTTTAAAATTATTAATGACTTAAAATATAATTAAAATGTTAAACTATAAAAGTTAGGGACAATTCAATTTTATAATAACTCGCCTCTTTTTATAACCGTGCAGGTTGCTTAAAGTTTTGTTCTTTTTAACGAATAAAACCAGAGAACAGTAATTGTTGTCTCTGAAAATGTCGCTGAAAAACAAAAACAATCATTTCTCTCGGGTTACTCCAAGGAGAAGTAGCAACGTCATTCGGATTTAGAATGAGAATAAAAATAGTTGTTTGGAATGATGATGAGAAAAGTGAGTTCACAGCTTACGTGTAAAAAAGATTACGTGGCATGAGTTTATTGGAAGGGACCAATGTGTATGTCTAATATTTTTGGAAATTTGACAGCAATATTGTGATGGATTTTTTTCTAGAATATTGTACTGCGTAGATTAATTTCAGAACTATAGCTATTTGAATAAGACACTCAAAGTTGACACTTGATGTAGTCGAATTCTATAAAAAAACCCTAAAGTCGGCACCAGCTAAATCTGACTTTAGAGACAAAACTTCAAAGTCGGCACCAGCTGAATTCGACTTTAAAGAAAAAAAATCTCAAAGTCGGCACTAGCTGAATCCAACTTTAAAGAAAAAAACCTCAAAATCGGCACCAGCTGAATCCGACTTTAGTTCACTGTTCAAACAACAATATTTTTAAAGTTAATATGTCCAGGGCAATACTTTGGGGAAAAAATATTGGTGAAAATTTTCCAATTTTTTTTCTTCTTCTAAAAATAATATATTTTGATATGAAAGTCAAAGTCGATAGATTATATATTAAATACATATCATTATTCTATTATTAGTAAAGATTTCTAATGAAAAAGATTTATCATATAGCATTTCTTGAAGGCTGTGGGTTTAATTAAACATAATTATCTACTGTTATCTAATTTAAGTAATTTATCAAAAATGGAAAAAAAATATTTAACGGTTGATTTTTTTAATTTAACTTTAACTTCTTTTAACTAATTTTTAAAATCATAATTAAATAAATATTGTATTTAATTAAAAAAAACCACATGTTTATTATTAGTGAGAATTTCTAATTACAAATTGAAAAAATAAAGTAAGATATGGATGGTTGGTTCTCACAATTTTATCGGCCACACTACAAATATGGTTATGATTGTAATTACGATTGTGGTTGCAGTTACGTAACTACAAGTATCGTGTGGTTGGACTCTTTATTGCAAAGTGTGCGCGTAAACATATTTCATTCTATATATATTTGCTTCATCCTCTTATGTTTTATTTAGAGGATGAATTTCATCACAAGTAATAACCGAGTGTTGGGACAATCTCACCTCCCGTCAAAAGAATTTTATATAATTTATATATTTTCTATCGACTTCTGAATTTATGTCTCTTGACGTTTTTATAATTTTATAAATTTTTAATATAATTTCCGAAAAATATATTCTCACCATAAATAGATCTTCCATATGTTAAGAAAAGTATATATTTCATGTTGTCATATAATATCTCAAACCTAGCGTGTTTCTCACTTGAAAAACCAAAAAGGGGAAAAAGCTTTTTTATTCATTATTCTATTGATTCTAGATTTCCATGGTCCAAATTGGACCATCAAATTTCCAATTATTCTAATCACACCACCCAAACTCTAACCTCATCAATGACGCAACCCAAACCATCTTTCAAATCCCACTTTCTGGCCCTTCTTTATAACCACACAAGTAGGCTATTCAGAGATTATAGGAGCCATGGAAGCTGTTGTAGCCGCCAAACCAGTGATCAAAGTTGCTGCCATTTGTGGGTCTTTAAGGAAAGGCTCTTATAACCGAGGCTTAATTCGAACCGGTAAGTGTTTTCGATCAATCTTTAATTGTTTTTGTTTTCAGCTGGGCTTTTTTTTGGGGAATATTGGTTTGTTTATGTTTTGTTTTTAAATTTCAGCTTTGGAGATTAGTAAGGAATCCATTAATGGGATTCAGATGGAATACATAGACATTTCACCACTTCCAATGCTGGACACTGATCTGGAAGTTGATGGCAAGTTTCCCCCGGTTGTCGAGGCTTTCAGGCAGAAGATTTTGGAGTCTGATAGCATCCTTTTTGCCTCCCCCGAATACAACTATTCGGTAACTGGTATTTCCCTGCCTCTCCTCTCAAAATTTACTGTATTTATGTTAGGGATGCGAACTGAAATAGAGGCACGAATTTATGTTAGGAATTAATTCATAAAACTTTAGGGGATGGATTTCAAATTTTTAGGGAGCGACTGCGCCTTCTAACTCTTGGTCCATCTTTGGATGCAAACAATTAAGAAGTTATATTAAAAAAATATAGAGTGCGAAATTACAAAATTTTAAGAACTGTAAAATTAAATTGTCAAAAAATATATAAATTATACGAAAATTTAAATTTTTTTAGGAAATGTGACTGTCCCGACACCCCATCAATCCATCTTGGGTATTTTCATTTCATTAAGAAATTATATCCAAATTCTCAATGAATCGGTTGAACTATTTGTATTTATAGATTAATCACGTTCTTGTCTCAAAGCAATTCATTTCAAATTATATTCCAGCACCTCTGAAGAATGCAATTGATTGGGCTTCAAGACCACCAAATGTATGGGGAGACAAAGCGGCTGCCATCGTGAGCGCCGGAGGAGGCTCCGGTGGTTCGCGGTCCCATTATCATCTCCGCCAGATCGGGATCTTTATTGATCTTCATTTCATCAATAAACCCGAGTTTTACATGAATGCGTTTCAGCCTCCGGCAAAGTTTGATAGCGATGGCAACCTTATCGATCCAGCCTCTAAGGATAAAATGAAGGAAGTGCTTGTTGCTTTGCAAGCATTTACCTTGCGACTCAAAGGTAAAAACGAAGTAAATTGAGTCTATTTTGTAATGTTGCAATTTGAACCTCGTAATCTAAGTACTAACAATTACAAATGCTACTTCGACGAAGGAAAAATCTATACGCATTTGACACCCCATTGCCTTGTAATCCCTGATTTCATATTTGATTATTCATTTTTTTAGAATATTCATGTTATATGTTTGAATGAAGAATGTCCGGTCACTAACATTTTCGATTTATAACAAAACGGTCATTTATATATTGGTTGAGTAACAACAATATGACGTGACGCCTAAACATTAATTATATATTAAACATTTTACTAGATTGCATTGAAAAGGGGAATAAACATTTTTTTTAGATAAAACGAAAAGGGAAATAAACATTCATTATAGGAATTTGCTAGTTTTTATGCATAGCCCTTAGTGCTGCATATATCAAAACCTTATAATTTTATATGATATTGTATTTATTAAACGATGTTACAAATATTGCTCATACTTGTCAAAAAATATGAAGAAATATATATATATATATCCCGTATACGGTTATAGAAAGTTGTTTAAATTAGAACCATTAGTATCGTAACATTATAAATATTTACAACTTAATTTGAACAGAAACTCGAACAACTGTATTTGACTAAAAAAATTCAAATAAAGTTTGAATGGTAAAATATGACTTGTCAACTCGATTAACTCAATCTTTTTATTCGACTCAATCAAATTCTCACCCCTAATTACAATTACAAGTAATATATTTGTATGATTATGATTAGTATTAAACCGTAAATATATAAATGAAATTCCAATTGAAATTATCATTACAAAGCACAAGTAAATCGATTGTAATTGGATTTGAATTAAAATAACTTTTCGTTTGAGGTTGTTGTCGGCCATAAATGGGAGTTGGAAACAGCAACAACACCCATAAGTGGAACTGGTAACCGGTATCCAAAGTTTTAACTTATACATACATACATATATAGGGATATGATATATAAGGGAAAACTCCTAAATAGTACCACAACTATTGTCGAAATATCATTTTAGTACCCCAGCTATTTTTTTTTGGTAAAATGATACATAACGTTACGTTTCGTTTTATTTTGGTACCCGCCGTTAAAAAACTAACTGTGTGCTGACTAGGAGAGAGAAAATCACATGTGGTAGCCTGTCACGTCATTTTCTCTCTCATAGTCAGCATGCCAAGTCGATTAAAATCATAAAAAAACACACGTGGCATGCTAACTAGGAGAGAGAAAATAACATGGCAAGCTGCCACGTGTGCTTTTTCTCTCTCCTAGTCAGCGTACTGTTAATTTTTAACGGCGATGTACTATTTTGAAAATGAAACATAACGTTAGGTACCATTTTGCCAAAAAAATAGCTAAAACAATATTTCGGCAATAGCTGGAGTACTATTTGGATAGTTTTCCCTATATATAATTATAAGTTTCTTTACCCAAGAAATATATATGTAATTATAAAAAAACTAATTTTCACCCAAGAAACATATATATAATTATAAAAAATTTATATATTTTTTAAAATACTTAAACCCAAGAAATATACATGATACATATATATTTTTGGGCTTAAGTATTTTTATAAATTTTTAAAAATTATTAATTATATATATACTGAATCCAATATTATATATAATTATTATAAAAGATAAAACTTTGATACACAGACTGTGTAAAACTAATTTTACACAAGCTTGTGTATTTATACTATAAAAACCCAAATCCTAAATTTCTAACTTAACCCTAAAAAGCTAAACCCTAAACTCTAAACCTTATACCCTAAATTCTAAACACTAACCTTAAATTCTAAACCCTATAACCTAAACCCCTTAAACTTTAAAACCTAAACTAAAACCCTAACCCCTAAAACTAAAAGGCACTTGTAAACTAAAGTTTACATGGTCTGTGTATCAAAGTTTTTCCTGATTATAAAAATAAAAGTAGAAAAGAAAAAGGATAAATTACGTTAAATGGTCATCGAACTTTTAGAATGGTTTTATGTTGGTTACCAAACTTCAAGAATTTACATTATAGTCATCAGACTTTTATTTGCTTTTAGTATGGTCCCACCCGTTAACTTTCATAAGAAGCAGTTGACGTGATAAGTTAATTTTCATTTTTCTTGAATAAAATAATAGATAAGTTACACCGTTCATTACTCATCTTTCTTCTTACTCCTATTTTAGTCATTAAAACTTAAAAATTTCACTTCAATAACTCAACTTTTTAATTGTTTTTTAATTACTTTGAATGACATAACTTTTTATCACATGAGAGGAGAAAAATCAATCTCATTCTCATTTCATTTATTTTTCCTTCAATAAATAATTACAAATTTAGCCTTTGGTCCAACTTTTCCTATTGCTTTCGTAGATTTGAATCCTTCCTTTCTCATTCTTATTTCATTTATTTTTCATCAGAAAACAATGGTGACATCAATATTTTCATTAACCGTTAACGGTTGCTGACTTGTTAATATCATTCAAACAATCAAATAATTTGATTGACAAAAATAAAAATATTGATTGAATTAAAATCTATCACATAATCAAGTGAACAAGGATGAATAACTATAAGGGGTCAAGGTGAATAACTTTGAAATGAATAGAGTTCTAAAAAGTAATTAATTTATAAAAATTAAAAAGTTAAAGTTTAATTTTATTAATTTTAAAATTAAAAAGTTTTAAAAATTACTTAAACTAAAAAAATGAAGGGTCAAAACTTAATTTTTCATTAATTTTAATTGACAAGGCCTTAAAAATAATAAAACAAAAAATTTTGGGCGAGACAAATAGGATTGTAAACGAATCAAACGTTCAGTGAACCGTTCGACAAAAAGTTCGTTTATTTATTAAACAAACAAATATGAACAAGATTTTTTGTTCGTTTAATTAAATGAATGAACATGATCAAATGACTCGTTCGTTTATGTTCGTTTAAATTTATTCACATATGTCTCTTTATATTTATTATTTTTTTATAAAAAAAATTATTCACATATTTTCGTTCGTTTATGTTCATTTAAATTTATTCGCATATGTCCTTTTATGTTCGTTCGTTTGTGTTCGTTTACGTTCTAACAAACGAACATGAACGAACACGAACAAGTTACATTCCTTAACAAACGAACACGAATAATAAATTATGTTCGTTTAGTTGTTCGTGTTCGTTTATTTGTTCGATTAAAATTAAACAAACGAACATAAACATATACTCGTCCGTGCTCGTTCGATTCGTTTACAGGCATAGAGACAAAGATTTAACTATAATATTTAAATGACCCAAAAAAATAATTAAACTAAATGTCCCTCCCACCCTCCATTTCGATCTGTAAGTGAATATAGAGATAAATTATCATAAAATTTTATAGGGTAAACTACTTGAGTGTCCACCTAACTATGAGGGAGGTTTCACTATGACCACTATACTTTTAATTGTATCAATAAGACCACTTAATTATTTAAATGGTATCAATTAAGTTACATGCCATTAAAATTAACGGAAGAGGTGACGTGATTGTTAATAAAATATGGTATAATTGCATATTTGTATCAATTTGATTCTATAAAAATCAATGAAAGAAGGTGACAAAACTTGTTGGATGAACCTGGGACGTTGGGTTTGTGGAAGCATTGAGCAAACCACTAAGCCAGGTGTAATTCTTTGTTAAAGGTTAACAATGTATTTGTCTAAATCTTGTCAAATTTCTTTTCTAAACCCACACATGACACACCTGCGGCCATCACCTTCTCCACTGTTCCTTGTTGTTCTTAGCCATGAATAAGCTAAAAACTCAAAGCTCATTGGGGTTTTCGCTTATCTATCACGAGTCCGGTCACCAAAAAGTCAGTGTTGCCTTCACCTCTGCCTCGAAGAAACCAAAATCTTCGATTTTTATGATGAAATCAAAGTTGGATAGGACAAGGTCCTGAAGCAACGAAGAAAACATTTAAACCAATATGTTGTTAACAATTAACTGAGAATTGTGTTTGGCATAGTTGTTTGCTCATTGCTTTAACAACTCAACCTCCCACCTTCGATACGCAAATCTTCCATTTTTTTCCTTAATTAAATTAAATTATAATTAATACCAAATTGATAAAATATACATTTAATATGGATTAAATATGCAAATATATCAATTTTTATTAACAGCTACGTCACCTTTGCGGTTAATTTTAACAGCATGTGACTTAATTGATACTATTTAAATAGTTAAGTGGTCTTATTGATATAATTGAAAGTATGGTGGTCAAAGTAAAACCTACTCTATAGTTAGGTGGTCATTCAAGTAGTTTACTCAATTTTATATCGCCTAAAGGTCGGGTCCATCCGAGCCGGGACCGTTCTGCTAATCACGGCCATTACAAGACACGATAACATTGACATTTGTCCCCAACCCTTTTCTTTTGGCACCTCACTTGTAGATTAGATAAGAAAAAGAAAAGCACGCACCCCCATAGTTTTTTTTGACCTTTTCTGTAATTACCTTTTGTGGGGGCCATTTTTTTAACGTTGTACGATGCAAATTGTTGAATTTTTGAAGAAACCCTGATTAGATCAACCAAAAATTAGCAAAAAAATTGGACCAAAAACACCAAAAAATGAGTTCATCTAGGTGTGTAAGGAAGTTGGAAGTGGTATCACCAGTGCCAGCAGACATAGATATTGCAAACTCAATTGAACCGTTTCATGTTTCTGAGATTGCTAAGGAACTTAATCTCAGTCCCAACCATTATGATCTTTATGGCAAATACAAAGCTAAGGTCTTTTTTTCTAAACTCCCTTCCTTTTTTTTTATTTATGTTTTTGTTGTTCAAAGATGATCAAGATGTGGGTTTTGGGTTCTTTATTGTTTGACTTAATCGGTTCATGCTGTGATTTTGATATTTGAAAATTTTATCCTTTTCTTTTCCATGATTTTTTCTGGGTATTTGCTCATCCGCCAAAAATAAAGCTTTTCCCTTTACTGTTGTAATCCCTGAACTCCCAATATTGAGATAGTGCAGGAAATGGAAAAGATGAGAAATGGTCAGCCTTTATTTTTTGCTTAATTTCTGACATTTTGGTGATGGAAGTGAGTTGAATGAAAAGAAGACCATTTATTTTATATGCTTATCCCTTTTATTTTCTTCTTAATTATATTGGTCACTGAGTTCGGATTTGAATTCAAATTACTGGCTTGATTTGGTCTGTAGGTGTTGTTATCCGTACTCGATGAGCTTGAAATAAACGACGACGGATACTATGTCGTGGTCGGAGGGATTACTCCAACTCCTCTTGGAGAAGGCAAGTCCACTACTACTGTCGGATTGTGTCAAGCTTTGGGAGCTCATCTCGATAGAAAGGTATTCATTATCTTTTTTAGTCATACTTAAATTATTCTAGATAGGCAATACGAAATAAAATTGTGTTGGTCCTGCGCTTTTCGGGATGCAAGATCAGTTCTTCAGTTGACATGGATGCTGAAGTTTTAAATTTGATAGTATAATGTTTTAACTACTTAAACAGTCCCGATGCTATATGTTGTTCTCTAATCTAGGTCGTTACGTGTCTTCGCCAACCTTCACAAGGACCAACTTTTGGAATTAAAGGTGGTGCAGCCGGTGGAGGCTATAGTCAGGTGATCCCGATGGATGAGTTCAATCTTCATCTAACCGGAGATATTCATGCAATAACGGCTGCAAACAATCTACTTGCTGCTGCCATTGATACTAGGATCTTTCATGAGTCAACCCAATCGGATAAGGCTCTTTTTAATCGATTATGTCCGCCAAATAAAGAAGGGAAAAGGAAATTTAGTGATATCATGTAT
Organism: Hibiscus mutabilis; assembly: GCA_019671005.1. NCBI lineage: Eukaryota > Viridiplantae > Streptophyta > Magnoliopsida > Malvales > Malvaceae > Hibiscus > Hibiscus mutabilis. The sequence continues at coordinate 51,177,199 of CM033725.1, forward strand.
AGACGATTGAAGAAGCTTGGTATCACTAAGACACAGCCTGAGGACCTTACACCGGAAGAAGTTACAAAATTTGCTAGGCTTGATATTGACCCGAATTCTATTACATGGAGAAGAGTGATGGATGTAAATGATCGGTTCTTGAGGAAAATCACCGTCGGCCAGGGCCCGGAAGAAAAAGGGATGGTGAGGGAAACAGGATTTGATATTTCAGTTGCTAGTGAAATAATGGCAGTTTTAGCCCTGACAACATCTCTCACTGATATGAGAGAGAGGCTCGGAAAAATGGTGATCGGAAATAGCAAGGCTGGTGACCCTATAACTGCTGATGATCTTGGTGTCAGTGGTGCTTTAACAGTGCTCATGAAGGATGCCATTAACCCTACTCTGATGCAGACCCTCGAGGGAACCCCTGTTCTTGTACATGCCGGTCCGTTTGCAAATATTGCTCATGGTAATTCATCTATTGTAGCTGATAAGATTGCATTGAAGATGGTTGGAAAGGGTGGTTTTGTGGTCACCGAAGCAGGTTTTGGTGCTGATATTGGAACAGAAAAGTTCATGAATATCAAGTGTAGATACAGTGGTCTAAGACCTCAGTGTGCTGTCATCGTGGCAACAATAAGGGCCTTGAAAATGCATGGTGGCGGCCCAGCAGTTGTTGCAGGAAAGCCTCTTGACCCTGCCTACTTAAACGAAAATGTTCCTTTGGTTGAAGCTGGATGTGTGAATTTGGCCAGGCATATTGTAAACACGAAGGCCTATGGTGTAAATGTTGTTGTCGCTGTGAACAAATTCTCGACCGACACTGAAGCAGAAATGAATGCTGTTATGCATGCATCTATGGTTGCCGGGGCATTTGACTCTGTAATATGTACCCACCATGCTCATGGTGGTAAAGGAGCGGTTAGTTTCTTCTCCCAATCCGTTAGTTTCTGTAAAAGCATAATGATGCAGTCAAAGGTGCATATAGAATTAGGCACTTTGTCTTACACATGGCACCTCTTATATGTTACTTGTACTCGGTGTGTTAGATATGAGTGTGTGTCCAACATGGGTTTGTTCAATGTTTAATAGATTACTGTTATTTTTGTCAGGTCGAGCTTGGAGTTGCAGTTCAAAGGGCCTGCGAGAGTGTGAATCAGCCATTACATTACCTGTACCCTTTGGATATTAGTATTAAAGAGAAAATTGAGGCGATTGCTAGGTCATACGGTGCCAGTGGTGTCGAATACTCCGAACAGGTAAACTCGTAAGAGATCTTTAATCAATTTATTCCGCGAAAACCCTTTCAAGTTAACATGGAAATGAAGTTGTGCACATCATTACTTGAATTTAGATTACTGTATTTCAGAGTTGTTTTTTTAGTTCTCATTTTTATTCCACATTACTTTTTAGAGAATTCCTAAAATCAAAATCTAGACACTGTAATTTTTTCCTTTCGGGTGGAAAATGGAATAGGCAGTTGAATCCCCTTTAAAAGCTCTTGGCAATGAATTTTGACTGTTAAGAAAAGATAATCAGTGAAGGGGTTTGATTCGGATAAGTTCTTTTCCTTATTCAGTTAGATTCGTATAGTCAGTTTTTGGATCACAGAGTGAAAAACCGGAAGCATCTGAACTAAATTCAGATTTAATAACTATAAATATATCCAAGAACTGACCTAGTGTTTTCTTGTTGACATGGGAAAAAAAATTCCCCCTCAAATCAGGCTGAGAAACAGATTGAGATGTACACCAGACAAGGGTTTTCCGGTCTACCGATCTGCATGGCGAAAACCCAGTACTCATTTTCACACAATGCCGCACAGAAGGGTGCACCAAGCGGATTCATCTTACCGATAAGGGATGTGCGAGCCAGTATAGGAGCCGGGTTCATTTAACCTTTAGTTGGTACAATGAGCACGATGCCAGGACTACCAACAAGGCCATGCTTTTACGAAATCGATCTCGACACTACCACTGGCAAGGTTATTGGTCTTTCATGAAAGCTTTGTTGAAATCTCTCGAGAGCAGGTTTGATTCTCTAAGAAACTTTGCCGAGGGCTTGTTGAGCACGTGCACGAGGCAATTAAGCTAGAATTCGATCTGTCACGGTTCTAGGTATCTCTGTTCGTAAAATTTCGAGTTTTTATTTTTATTTTATCGTGAAGTTGAATACTTGTGAAAAATATTGAACCTGGTTTTTAATCATCTCTAACCAATGGAGACCTTGTAATTAACAACCGATTCGACACCGGACACGCATGTGGAGCAGAAACTATTTACTAAGTTAGGATAAAGCAGCAGCATAATTAGACACCAAGGATAAATGTAGGCTAACTTATTGGGATTGTAAGCTTTGTAACATCTGCATCTAAAAATCTTGTTTTCATGCAAATAATTTTGGGGAAAGAGTTCAAATTCTTGAGTATAACGAATTCGAGAGGTAAAAGAGAGATTCGAGTTTGTGGTGTAACAGGTTCGAGAAGCATAAGAAGAGTTGGGGGAGAAGAATTATATCTTCACGGTGTTTTATTGTCGGGCATAGGAAAGAAACTCGATCTATGCAGAGATTAATGAGACTAATGCGTTATGGGTAATAAGTCACTTTGTACATCTAATCTTGAGCATGACTTGGACTTGATTGACATCCATTTTGAGTAATGCCCTAAGGAGACTAGCGGAAGAGGTGGAGAATTTGTTTCTCACTGCATTTTAAATTTTTGGTCAAAAAGCTTTTTGAATTTTTAAAATCCGTGTTAAAGTAGAGATTATTAGAGTTTGTGATTTAAATTTAAGTCGATTATATTTCTTGCTATACAAGTTTTATTTGTAATAAAGTTATTTAGTATTTACCCTATAAATAAGTAAAACATTGATATTTTTTTCTTGTGATTATTGTGATTTAAATTTAGGTCGATTATTGTGATTTTTTTCGAAAGAATTTGTCAAGTAAAACATTGATATTTTTTTTCTTGCACGATCATATACTTATTGTTATTATATAATAAATACAATGGCTAAAAAGTTAGCATATTATTTTTTAAAAAAATATATATTAAAGTATCTAAAACTATATGCTAATGTAAACAAACAGCTTTCCACGTGGGTACTCTATAGATCTTTCTAGGCTCAAGAATCTAATAAATTTTCAGAATATTTTTGCACCTAATTAAGTTTTTAAATTAAAAATTTAATCAATAAATCATTTGATCAATTTTGATCATTAAATCTTGACAGTTCTATTAAGTTGCATTTACAATTTTTTTAAAAATATATTTTTATAAATTTTATAAGTCTTTTAGAATTTTTAAAAGATTCTTTAAATAAAATAAAACATTCTGAAAATGTTAAGTGTAAACATTGTGACACGACGTACTGCACCAACAGATAAAAAAAGCTGCCAAATTTTTATGGTCAAAATTGGTAAAAAAATTCAATTGATTAAATTTATTGGTTTAAGGATTTAATTAATTTTTTTCAAAAATTTAAAGGCTTTTTACAACATGTTTTTAATACTAAATTGAAGGTTTAATAGTTAATCACTCCACGTACTTTAGTCTAATTCTTAGTTTAACCCCTGTACTAAATTTTTTCAGTTTATCTCATGTAGCATCTATTTGTCTATCACATTGTCGTTAAAAAATCATGTATCATGTCACATATAATAAAAATAAAAACTAAAACCGTTTATTTTTTTTAAAAAAAATGCTTAAAATATCAAAAACAAATCTTAAAAAGTCTGTAATTTTCAGAATTTATATCTTGAGCTTTGAAGCTGTAAATATGTTTAATTTTAAAAAAGTTTTAAAAAAATCATAAAAACTGAAATAAAATTGAAACTTCTAAAAAGTTATGAATTTTAAAATAAATTTTAGATTTTGTTTTTGTTTTCAATGAATGTTTTGTTATTTTATAGTTTTATATGATTTTTTTAAAAATCGACGCGGCGCATGTTAGCTGGTCTAATGGCGTTTGAGGGAATCTTCATCGGAGGCACGATTTCTCTTGGTTCTTGCTTGTTTTCTTCGGATTTGAGCTGGGTTCTACTTCTATTAGGGCCTTTTCATTTGTTGTTTGTTGTTTGTTTCTTGATTTGAACTTATGTCGTGCACGCCGATTGATTGGAAGAAGATTTTTACGGGTACAGAGGATCATTCTCTACGTTTCTTTTCTCCTGGATCTCGTGAGGGCTCTCTTCTCATTCAACCGCCTAAACGAGTTTTTGAAGATGGAGATCAGGATTGGAAGCTTGCTCTGGTTGGGCAATTTGTTGGATCAGCCCCGAATTTTAATGCAATGCAGAAAATTGTCAATCTGCTTTGGGGAAAAGCTTCCAAGGTGAAGCTTTATAATGTACCACTTGAGTTGTATACAAAAACTGGGCTGAGTTACATAGCTAGTGCACTGGGAAACCCGTTGTATATGGATTCAGTTACTGCTAATCGTGAGCGGTTGGAATATGCAAAAGTATGTGTTGAAATTGATGCTTGTTCTGCAATTCCCAAATTCATTGATGTACTTTTGAGGGATGGCCGTGTGCACCATGTTAGAGTTGTAGTGCCTTGGTTGCTTAGTTAAATGTTAGTTTGCTTTTCGAATGTGAGGGGATGAATAATCCCCTCAAACGAAGGAAGATTATGCATCGCGTTAATATGCTGCATATTGATGTTATGTGTTTCTTAGAAACTAGAGTAAAAGCTGCAAATTCTAAGCCCATACTTGATCTATTAGAAGATTGGGAACATAGCACAAATTATAGTCATGCTGTAAATGGTAGAATTTGGATTCTTTGGAGGCGTGGGTTGCAAGTTTCTGTATGTGCTGTAACAGATCAAAGTATCACGGCCAGTTGTATGTTCAATGGGCTATCTTTTTATATCACAGCCGTTTATGGGAGTAATAATGGCGTCCATAGGAGGTATCTTTGGCAACATTTGCATGGAGTTGTTGATCCTTCTGTGCCATGGCTACTAGGTGGTGACTTCAACATTCACTTCAATGCTTCTGAAAGCTCTGCTCCTGACGCAGTTCTCTATAATTCTGATATGAGAGATTTTCAGGAATGCTGGGAGGATTTAGAGCTAATAGATCATGTTTACTTTGGACCTTTGTTCACTTGGTCTAATAAGCAACATGAAGGATTTCTTGCTAAGAAATTAGACAGAGTTTTGATCAATTCTGCTTGGACTGAAACTTTCCCAGCTTCTTTTGTGGAGTTTCAAGCACCGGGAGTGTCTGATCATAGCCCAGCTGTGGTCTGGTTATCCAAAGAGGTTCCTGCTTCTTGGCCCAAGCCCTTCAATTTTTTTAATTTTTGGGCTCTACACCCTGATTTCTTGAAGTTGGTAGCAGACTCATGGCAACAATCTGTGCAAGGTAACCCGATGCAAGTGTTGTTTTGGAAGCTCAAAAGGTTAAAAACTGTTCTTAGACACTTAAATAGAGAGCAGTTTGGGGGTATTTCAGAGCAAGTAAGACACAAACGCTTGCTTATTGAGCAGCAACAACATATAAACCTATCCCCTGGGAATGTAAATATGGCTAGGGAGCAGTTACTTCATGAGCAACTTGCTGAGCTGGAAAAGGCCGAGTGTCTTTTCTTCAAGCAAAAAGCCAAGGTTCAGTGGCTGCAAGAGGGTGACCAAAGTTCTAAATTTTTTCACTCGACTGTTGCCAGCAAACTGAAGAAGAATACATTCGTATGCTTGAGGATGAGCAAGGGAAGAGGTTGGAGACTTTTGATGATATGTCTGCTGAGGCAGTAGGGTTCTTTACCAAGCTACTAGGGACTGCTGACTCTAATGTGCTTGCTTGTTCAGCTGAAACCTTAGGGGGCCTTCTCCAGGGTTCTTTGCCTGACTCAGCTTCAGATGAGCTTGTGAGAAGGGTTTATGCTGATGAGATCAAGAGTGTTGTTTTTGCTCAAGGAAATGACAAGGCTCCCGGACCTGATGGTTACACTCATTTCCTTTTCAAGCAAGCTTGGCACATTGTAGGGGTTGATGTTGTGGCTGCAATTGGTTATTTCTTTGATGCTTCTTACCTTTTGTCCGCGGTTAATGCCACATGTGTTACTCTTGTTCCAAAAGTGCCTAACCCTACCAAGATGAAAGACTTCAGACCAATATCTTGCTGCTCTGTTGTATACAAGGTAATTACCAAGATTTTGGTAGGTCAACTGGTTCTATTTCTCCAAGGGTTGGTTTCTCCTAATCAAGCTGCGTTTATCCCAGGACGTAGCATTGCTGATAATACCCTCTTGGCCCAGGAATTAGCGAAGGGGTATGCTCGAAACACCTTATCTCCTCGATGTGCTCTTAAGGTGGACTTGCAAAAGGCGTTTGATAGCATTTCTTGGGACTTTGTTCTTGCCCTTTTGGAAGCTTTGGGTTTTCCATTTTAGTTTAGGGAATGGATTAGAATTTGTTTGATAACTCCTCGATACTATATTTCATTTAATGGAACTCTTGTGGGCTATTTTCCTGGGGAAAGGGGGATTCGGTAGGGGATCCTCTCTCCCCTTATCTTTTTGTCCTTGTAATGGATGCCCTCTCGAAGCTACTGGATTTGGGGGATCGTAGTGGTGTTTTTCAGTTCCATCCCAAGTGTAAAAAGCTTGGTCTCACCCACTTATGCTTCGCAGACGATCTTCTCATTTTTTGCAAAGGGTCTATAGATTCTTTGGTTAGCATCAAGTTTATTTTGGCAAGATTTTACGAAATGTCAGGGCTGCAGCTTAATGCATCAAAGAGTGAACTCTTTGAATCTGGGATACCTTAGGAGACCATCGCTGCTATAAGAGATGTGACTGGTTTTAGACTGAGAACTCTTCCAGTCAGATATTTGGGCGTTCCGCTTGTCACGAGGAAGCTCACTGAAGGTGATTGTCAGGCACTCTTTGACAAGGTTAGGGGCAAACTAAGATTTTGGTCCTCTCGTAACCTCAGTTTTACAGGGAGGCTTCAATTGATAAAGTCAGTCTTGCTGGGGATCACGAACTACTGGTGCAGGCAGCTTGTTCTTTTGCTTGGTGTTCTTAGGAAGGTCGAGCAAATATGTGCCCGGTTCTTTTGGAAATGGGTTGACATTCCTGCGGAAGGTGCCAAAGTTCAATGGCAGCAAGTCTGTTGCTTGAAAGGTGAAGGAGGGCTCGGTCTAAAAGTGTCATACCCCTCGCCCGGCTTAGGAGCGAGGAGTGTCGATGCAAACAATCAAAGAAAGACACATAAAATTTGGGGTCAATTTGAACCTTTCATACAATTTACTTAGACCTCAAGTAAACAATTCCTTCTTATTCGAATAGGCTACTTACAGACCAATGAACTATATTTGTCGTTTACCAATTTAGTCTCATTCGAACACCATTTAGATATTTAGGGTCCAATTCATTTAAATTCAAACTAGATTAACTAAACAATTCCTAGTATCATTCGAATGGAATTACAACTTAAACAAGGAAGCATTCGAAAATATAAACATATACCTACAAGCAAGACATGAATACAACTTTTGTGCCTTAGACTATTCGACCAATTCTATTTGTAAGACAAGAAGAATTCGAAATTCATACATATATTCAAGCATGACCATTCATGTTCAATTACTAATCTTGGATACCTATAATGATCATTTGAGCATGTTTCAACCAATTAAATTATACCAAAGTACCAACTATGTCAATTCGAATAGTGTACAAGATTCAAGGCAAGCAATAAGTCATGGCATTCAAATTGACAAGCATGATTTAAGATAACATTAATATATACCAATAGAAAGGTCCATAAGCCTTACAAACTTTACCCACAAATTTACATACCAAAAGATGCCCTTAAGGTTATACATTAGGTTCCATATGTACTCAAAACATTACAAACCATTTCACCAAGTGTTCACATACATTTCATATACATCTTCATGATAAGCCAAATGCATGAAACTTGTACCAATAGACACAAAACTAAGCCACCAACTAGGAGTGCAACAAGACAAAAACAAGGCATACTTCGATCTTTGCTTGAATAACTCAACTCAAGGTCGGGATGTTTTAATCTCTTTAAAACCTGTGTTTTGGGAAGAAGGAAACAAGAGTGATAAGTACACATGGTACTTAGTGAGGTAGTTCCTAGAACTAGCATGTTATCGAGTTAATTACTTTAGGGGATTATAATTCATTTATTCTACATCAACTCAATTAAAGTGTGATCTGGAAAGTTTCAAACACCAATCAAATGTACATATTAAGGGGATCAAAAATTCAATTCAAGGTTCACAATACACACTTTAAGCAAATAGCCAACAATCAAGCATCAAAGTCCATCAAAATTCAAGCAAGTGAGCATAATGTCCATCAATCCTTTATTCGAATGAGGCAATTATTCCATAAGGCTTGTCTTGCAAATAATGAGCAAATCAGAATAGCATTTCTATAATTTTATACATGTAACTTCATTTCAATAAAGCTCAATATCAAGTATCACATTGCTCATTCATAAATCATGTGACATGTCTTATTCAAGCTTGATAGTTTATTTTGCCTTGGTAGATAGTAGGACTAGGTAATCAAGTCTCAGTAGGGTACTTAAAGTACCAGAAACAGTAGGGTGTCTACAACACCAAGCAGTAAGGTACTCATTGTACCAGAACAATTCGATACCCAAGGTATCCAATAGTAGGGTGTCTTCAACACCAATCAGTAGGGTACACTAACGTACCAAAATATCGAGCTCTAGACTCTAAGGCATGCCGCTCTACCTAAGACCAACTAGCAACCAAGGGTTTATTACATCTTTTAATTCAAGCAATCACACAAGTTACTTAGTTATCAAGAAATTCAAGATCAATTTATTTTAGACCCTTATGCCAATTGTATTTAGTTCATTGCACATTAGATCAACTTAGCAAGCATTATTCAGTACAATAATACTACCAATTCCATTCGGCATTTTCATACCAAGCAGTAAATCCATCAACCTTTCACTAATTCACAATCAATCCACAATACAATACAATCAAACAAGCAATTAAATTACTTAATCCTTATCAGTCCTTTCTTACCATTTAATCAATTACCAAGTATGATTTAGATTCATTTCATAGCATGGAATTCAAACAAGAATTTAGACATGTAAGGTTGGTTAGGACCTAAGTCCCAACCCTAAAATTAACTACACTCACAATACAATCAAGCAATCTAGCAATTGTCTTGTATAACTATTCCTTTATTCTTAGCCTTTGGATGACTTCCTTTTTCTTCCTCCACCAAGTTCACTTCTTGCTCTAGCAAATTCATGATTAAACATGCTCATCAATATGCATACACAAGATAATTCAACATGACAGCAAGGTTATTTCAATAAAACTGTGTACAAAACAGTCCAATAAAACTGTGTACAAAATAGTTTCCAACTAGCTTAACTGCTGCTGTCTGGCATCTTGCACACTACATGCTTAAATAGGCATATCTTTCAATTCCTACGTCGGAATTTCAATTAATTTATACCGTTGGAAATCTAACAAAATTTTATTTAAGACCATAATAGGCTTGTATTTTATTTCTTATCCAATTAATACAGTTTATTGTTCAAAGACAGGGCATTTACACTGTCTGGACAGTTTGCACTGTCCAGCTATTTCTATTTACAGTTTCCAGCATAGGATCCAGTTTTCAGTTCTGTTTTCATCTAATGAAAGTAGACATACTAAGGATCATGTCATTAAAATTTCAGCCCTGAATTTGATCTATACAAATTTTGGTGAATTTTCAAAGTGACTGCTCAGAACAGAGCAATTCTAGACAGATTGCACCTATTCACATTTTAACTCCTTAAATTCATTTTAACCAATGTTTTGGCCCTATAATTCATTTCATATGACATAATAAACATGTTTAGTCAATGTTAATCCATTTTCAAGGCAGCCAAAATAGAGTACTTGATTACAAAGCTCAATTCTACAAGTTTACACAATTTCAATTCAACAAAACAGTTTCTTTGTTATAAGACTATGTTCATACCTTTACCTCTCATTTCCAGCATATAACCACAACAATTCAACTTGTTTAACACCTTAATTACATTATCTAATCATGATCATATTCAATTCATTCATCAATCTCATCATTTAGGCAATTATTCAATTCGGCTATGTCACTAGATGAACCAATTCATTGTTCACAAATCCTAGCATAACACCCATGTTTCTTTCTTTCAATTCATCCATATACAACACTAATTCAATCATCAATTAAGTTCATACAATAACAAATTCTACCTTAACACATCAAACAACCAAATTCAACTAACACATAAGCTATTCGAATGAAACAAAGGTTTAATCATACTTACTTTGCTTCCTAGCTCAATTTCAATGGAAAATCTCTACACATTCAAGCTCAATTCATGCTTCAATGGTGTTTTCTCAAAGGTTTCTCTCTCAACTTTCTTTTCTCTCTTTCCTTCTTCTTCAATTCGGCAAGTATGATGAAGAAGATGATGACAATGTGGATATCCACATTAGTAGATTTGTGAGTTTACTAAACTAATCTTAATTAGTTATTAATCATATAATTAGTCAAGGTTAATTGAGAGAATTAAGAAATTTATCATGCAAGCTTCATCTTTCTTGCTTAATTCGATTTGGTCCTTTGTAATTTGATCACTTATTTCTCTTAATTCTTCAAGTAAGTCCTTAAATAATCTAATTAGCTAGATACAAGGTTCAATTAGGCTATTAACTTAAGTAATTGATTTTATTACTACTAAGCTAGGATTTGGGGTATCACAACTCTCCCCTCCTTAAAAAGAAAATTCGTCCTCGAATTTTACCTGAATCGAATAGATGAGGATATTGCTTTTTCATCGTATCTTCAGGTTCCCAAGTTGTTTCTTCTACCTTAAGATTTCTCCACAATACCTTTACTAGGGATATGTTCTTGTTTCGAGGTCTATTGACTTCCTTATCGAGAATTTGGATTGGTTCTTCCTCGTAGGATAGATTAGGATTCAATTCTACCTCTTCAGGCTCTAGAATGTGAGATAGATCAGATCGGTATCTTCGGAGCATTGAGACATGGAAGACATTGTGAATCTTATCGAATTCACTAGAGAGTGCTAGCCGATAAGCCGCATGACCAATCTTTTCAACAACATCAAATGGTCCAATGAATCGGGGGCTAAGCTTTCCCTTTTTACCAAATCTGAAGACTTTCTTCCAATGAGAAACTTTGAGAAATACTTTGTCTCCAAAATTGTATTGAATGTCCCTCCGTTTCATGTCAGCATAAGCCTTTTGCCTATCAAAGGCTTGTTTCAATCTATCATAAATAATTTGGACTTACACTTCAGTTTCCCTGAGCAATTGGGGTCCAAGAATTTTGTTTTCACCTAATTCAGACCATTACAGAGGTGTTCTACATCTCTTTCCATACAAAGCTTCAAAAGGAGCCATTTGAATCAAAGCTCGATAACTGTTGTTGTAGGCAAATTCTACGAGAGGTAGGGATTTCTCCTAATTCTTTCCGAAGTCAATAACACAGGCTCTGAGCATGTCTTCGAGCACTTGTATTACTCTTTTGGATTGACCATCGTTTTGAGGATGAAAAGCTGTACTTAGATTCAATTTAGTTCTAAGAGCTCGTTGTAAAGTTCTCTAGAATCGAGCTGTGAATCTGGGATCTCTATCGGAGATTATCGAGGTAGGCACTCCGTGTAGACGAACTACTTCTCGAATGTACAGTTTAGCTAAGACATCCAAACTTAGGTTCATTCAAACAGGGATGAAATGAGCTGATTTAGAGAACCTATCAACTATAACCCATACAACATCACTCTTTCTTGGAGTGCAAGGAAGATCGGTTACGAAGTCCATTGTAATTCAATCCCACTTCCACTAAGGGAATTCAATAGGTTGGAGTAATCCAGTAGGAACTCGATGCTCGGCTTTAACCCTTTGACAAGTTAAACACTTTGATACGTAATCATTGATGGCTGTTTTCATTCATGGCCACCAATACAAGGGTTTAAGATCTTTATACATCTTGACAGAGCCTGGATTATCGAGAATAGACTTTGATGAGCTTCTTACAAAATTTCATTCTTTAGGTCATCATTGTTCAAAATACACACCCTATTCTTGAAATAGAGCATGCCATTCGAATGAATAGAGAAATCTTGGTTGACTTTTGAGTCTAGCTTCAAGATGATAGCTTGAAATTTGGGATCAGTTTGTTGCAAGTCTTTGATTCTCGTGATTAGCTAGATTGAACTTGTAATTCAGACATAAATCCACACTTTTGGTATACTCGTAGATGAGCATTTATAGTATCTGAGGCTACAAGATTAAACAAAGCTATTAGGTGGAATTCAAATGGTTACTTGTCAAGGAAGCAAGTGTTCGAATAGTTTCTTGTATAACAAGAAAGATTCAATTTCAATTCAAATTTCAAGGATTTAAACTTTAAAAGATTACCCGAGTGTGGCATTCGACTAAGGGCATCAACAACAACATTTGCTTTCCCCGGATGGTAGTCGATAACTAGATCATAGTTTTTGAGTAATTCGAGCCATCTCCTTTGCCTCAGATTTAAATCTTTCTAAGTTAAAAGATACTTGAGACTCTTGTGGTCAGTAAGTAGATTACATTTATCTCCGTACAAATAGTGTCTCCAGACTTTGAGTGTGAATACGATAGCTGCTAATTCCAGATCGTGAGTAGGATAGTTAGATTCATATGGTTTGAGTTGTCTTGAAGCATAAGCAACCACTTTTCCATTTTGCATCAGGACACAACCGAGTCCTAGATGAGAAGTATCACTGTAAACAGTGAATTCCTTGCCCGATTCTGGTTGGATAAGAACCAGAGTATGAGTTAGGGCTTGCTTAAGTTGATCGAAACTTCGTTGTTGGCTTTCTGACCAAACAAAAGGTGTATCCTTTCGGGTTAGCTTGGTTAAACTTATGGCAATTAAAGAAAAACCCTTGACAAATCTTCGGTAATATCCAGCTAAACTGAGAAAGCTTCGGACCTCACCAATATTCCTCGGAGGTCTCCAATCCAGGATGGATTGTATTTTCTTCGGATCTACTTTGATTCCTTCGGCTGAGATTACATGACCAAGAAATGAAACTTTCGATAGGCAGAACTCGCACTTGGAGAATTTAGCAAACAACTGGCATTCTCGGAGAGTTTACAATACAATTTGAAGGTGTTCAGTATGTTTTTCCTTATTTCGAGAATTCACCAGAATGTCATAAATGAAGACGACCAAAAACTTGTTGAGATAGGGCTTGAACACCTGATTCATGAGATCCATGAAAGCAGCCAGAGCATTCGTTAACCCGAATGGCATTATAAGGAACTCGTAATGACCGTATCGATTTTAGCAGGTTGTTTTAGGCACGTCTTCATCTTTCACCTTTATTTGATAATAGCCCGATCGAAGATCAATCTTAGAAAACACAGCAACACCCTTGAGTTGATCAAAGAGATCTTCTATCATCGGGAGATGATATCGATTCTTGATAGTGATATTGTTCAATTGTCGATAGTCAATGCAAAGATGCATCGTACCATCTTTCTTCCTTACAAACAAGACAGGTGCACCCCAGGGAGATGTGCTAGGCTGAATGAAACCTTTGTCTTGGAGTTCTTGAAGTTGTTTCTGAAGCTCTTTCAATTCGACTGGTGCCATCCTATAAGGTGTGATGGACACCAGGTTCGTCACAGGTTGAACTTTAATCCCGAATTCCACTTCACGGGTTGGAGGAAGACCAAGGAGTTCCTCGGGAAAAACATCGATGAATTCAGATATAACAAGTATAGATGGCAAACCAAAGTCATATTCGTCTTTTAAGACCATGGAAGCAAAGATTGAGGTCGGTTTCTTATATATTAGCAAGATAGATTCTTTCACTAATCCCCGGAGATACAATCTCATATTTTGGAAATCAATCTAGGCTTGGTGTTTTCCCAACCAGTCTAGTCCTAACACTAGATCAAATTCGCAATTTGGAAAAACATAGAGGTCTATAGGAAAAAGAATATTTCGAATAGCAATTGGGCAAGATCTACAAATCAAATTGATTGGCATTTTTCCACCTATAGGGTTCGATACTACAAGGTTCGACTTATCAAGTTCGAGTTTCATTTTTAGTTTAATAAGCAAAGTTGAACATATAAAGGAATGGGTAGACCCCGAATCAATCAAAGCATAAGTAGAGTTCGAGTTTAGTTCAACGGTACCTGCAATTACATTGGGAGATTCTTCGTCCTCCCTACCACGAATATGGTAAATACGAGCAGGGGCTCAAGACTCCTAGTGGGTAAGGGCATTCGAATATGTGTCTTTGCCTCTCCCTTGATTACCCGATTGAGCTTGCTTGAAACTTTTATTTCGGTTGGATGGTGTCAGATTAGGATTTGCTGAATTTCGAGCTGAAGCTTGTTCAACCTTTCGAGGAAAATCTTTAATATAATGATTATCACCACCACAAGAAAAGTATAAGTTGGATTGAACTCGGCATTGGCCACGGTGAGGCTTTTGACAAAACTTGCAAGTAGGCATTTTCTCAGAATTTCCCGTGCTATTAACAGAAATAACCGAAACTGTGAGCTTGTTTACTGATTGAGGTGTCAGCGTATATTTACTTCTCGGAGCAGGAGTATAGGTCGAGGAACTTTCCTTTTGATACTTGGCTTTCTTAGATTGCCAACGAGGTTTATCGTCACGTTTCTGTTTCTTGTCGTTTCGGGATCCACTATTTCTCATTTCCGCAGCTTTCATTTTAGCCTCAATTGCGATAGCTCGGTTGACAAGGTTCTGAAAATTAGTGATGCCTAGAGCTGTGAACATGGGACTAAGCTTGTCATTCAGGCCATCAATGAACATACGACACTTGTCTTTTTCAGTTTTGATGTATTTCGAGCCGTATTTATATTACTTGCAAAAATCAGCTACATATTGTTCAATTGGTCGATTGGCTTGCTTGAGGTACAAGAAATGTCTTTGACGTTCGGCCAGATATTGCTCGCTGATGTATTTCTTCTTGAATTCTTCAACGAAGAATTCCCAGGTGACTGAGTTAGCGGGAGCAATCAGGGTTGTAGTTTCCCACCAACTCAAGGCTTTATCAGCTAAGAGTCTATGACACATTCAAGTTTGGGCTCATCCGAGCATTGTAATTGTTTAGTCACAACCTTGATAGTATTCTCGAGCCAATACTCGGTATCCTCGGGTTTCTTATCATTTGTACCAGCAAAGGTATAGGCTCGGTGTTGGGTAAGTTTTTCAATATGAACTCTACTTGACATAGTAGCAGGAGGAGCGACAGGTTTGTCTCGTTCGAGATTCGATACAAGTTGATCAAACATATCCTTCATACTAAGGAGACATTCCCTTTGGACAACTTAGATAGCAGAAGCTTCCTGCTGAGGTTGAACCTATTCTTGGGGTTCAGTTTGTCTTGGAGGATTCAGTTCCATCTTCACGCTACCTCCTTCATTAGAGGAGCCTTGGGGATTTTCATCGTCTCGAGCAAGTCTTGTCTCGGACTTACTACGATTGGGTAAACAGGAAGGAGTTAGATGAGCAAAAACACAAGCATATCAAGAATACGACTCCCGGGTGGCTCGACTCAATCCTATATGATGCATGAAGACTCAGTTTAGTCCGAGGATCTAAACCTTTAGCTCTGATTACCACTTTATGTCACACCCCTCGCCCGGCTTAGGAGCGAGGAGTGTCGATGCAAACAATCAAAGAAAGACATAAAATTTGGGGTCAATTTGAACTTTTCATACAATTTACTTAGACCTCAAGTAAACACTTCCTTCTTATTCGAATAGGCTACTTACAGACCAAGGAACTATATTTGTCCTTTACCAATTTAGTCTCATTCAAACACCATATAGATATTTAAGGTCCAATTCATTTAAATTCAAACTAGATTAACTAAACAATTCCTAGTATCATTCGAATGGAATTACAACTTAAACAAGGAAGCATTCGAAAATATAAACATATACCTACAAGCAAAACATGAATACAACTTTTGTGCCTTAGACCATTCGATCAATTCTATTTGTAAGACAAGAAGAATTCGAAATTCATACATATATTCAAGTATGACCATTCATGTTCAATTACTAATCTTGGATACCTATAATGATCATTTGAGCATGTTTCAACCAATTAAATTATACCAAAATACCAACTATGTCAATTCGAATAGTGTAGAAGATTCAAGGCAAGCAATAAGTCTTGGCATTCAAATTGACAAGCATGATTTAAGATAACATTAATATATACCAACAGAAAGGTCTATAAGCCTTACAAACTTTACCCACAAATTTACATACCAAAAGATGCCCTTAAGGTTATACATTAGGTTCCATATGTACTCAAAACATTACAAACCATTTCACCAAGTTTTCACATACATTTCATATACATCTTCATGATAAGCCAAATGCATGAAACTTGTACCAATAGACACAAAACTAAGCCACCAACTAGGAGTGCAACAAGACAAAAACAATGCATACTTCGATCTTTGCTTGAATAACTCAACTCAAGGTCGGGATGCTTTAATCTCTTTAAAACCTGTGTTTTGGGAAGAAGGAAACAAGAGTGATAAGTACACATGGTACTTAGTGAGGTAGTTCCTAGAACTAGCATGTTATCGAGTTAATTACTTTAGGGGATTATAATTCATTTATTCTAGATCAACTTAATTAGACATCAACTCAATTAAAGTGTGATCTAGCTAGTTTCAAACACCAATCAAATGTACACATTAAGGGGATCAAAAATTCAATTCAAGGTTTACAATACGCACTTTAAGCAAATAGCCAATTGCTAATTCAAACAATCAAGCATCAAAGTCCATCAAAATTCAAGCAAGTGAGCACAATGTTCATCAATCCTTTATTCGAATGGGGTCATTATTCCATAAGGCTTGTCTTGCAAATAATGAGCAAATAAGAGTAGCATTTCTATCATCTTATACATGTAACTTCATTTCAATAAAGCTCAATATCAAGTATCACATTGCTCATTCATAAATCATGCGACATGTCTTATTCAAGCTTGATAGTTTATTTTGCCTTGGTAGATAGTATGACTAGGTAATCAAGTCTCAGTAGGGTACTCAAAGTACCAGAAACAGTAGGGTGTCTACAACACCAAGCAGTAGGGTACTCACTGTACCAGAACAATTCGATACCCAAGGTATCCAACAGTAGCGTGTCTTCAACACCAATCAGTAGGGTACACTAACGTACCAAAATATCGAGCTCTAGATTCTAAGGAATGTCGTTCTACCTACGACCAACTAGCAACCAAGGGCTTATTACATCTTTTAATTCAAGCAATCACACAAGTTACTTAGTTATCAAGAAATTCAAGATCAATTCATTTTAGACCCTTAGGCCAATTGTATTTAGTTCATTACACATTAGATCAACTTAGAAAACATTATTCAATACAATAATACTACAAATTCCATTCGGCATTTTCATACCAAGCAGTAAATCCATCAACCTTTCACTAATTCACAATCAATCCACAATACAATCAAACAAGCAATTAAATTACTTAATCCTTATCAGTCATTTCTTCCCATTTAATCAATTACCAAGTATGATTTAGATTCATTTCATAGCATGAAATTCAAACAAGAATTTAGACATGTAAGTTTGGTTAGGACCTAAGTCCCAACCCTAAAATTAACTACACTCACAATACAATCCAGCAATCTAGCAATTGTGTTGTATAGCTATTCCTTTGTTCTTAGCCTTTGGATGACTTCCTTTTTCTTCCTCCACCAAGTTCACTTCTTGCTCTAGCAAATTCATGATTAAACATGCTCATCAATATGCATACACAAGACAATTCAACATGGCAGCAAGGTTATTTCAATACATATAGACATATACATACAATTCTGCTAACATTTCAATAAACAAGACTAGACAGGATCTAATTATCCCAAACAGTTACAAAATAGTCCAATAAAATTGTGTACAAAACAGTTTCCAACTAGCTTAACTACTGCTGCCTGGCATCTTGCACACTACATGCTTAAACAGGCATATCTTTCAATTCCTACGATGGAATTTCAATTAATTTATACCGTTGGAAAGATAACAAAATTTTATTTAAGACCATAATAGGCTTGTATTTTATTTCTTAGCCAATTAATACAGTTTATTGTTCAAAGACAGGGCATTTACACTGTCCAACTATTTCTATTTACAGTTTCCAGCAGAGGATCTAGTTTTCAGTTCTGTTTTCACCTAATGAAAGTAGACATACAAAGGATCATGTCATTAAAATTTCAGCCCTGAATTTGTTCTATACAAATTTTGGTGAATTTTCAAAGTGTCTGCTCAGAACAGAGCAATTCTGGGCAGATTGCACCTATTCACATTTTAACTCCTTAAATTCATTTTAACCAATGTTTTGGCCCTATAATTCATTTCATATGGCATCCTAAACATGTTTAGTCAATGTTAATCCATTTTTCAAGGCAGCCAAAACAGAGTACTTGATTACAAAGCTCAATTCTACAAGTTTACACAATTTCAATTCAACAAAACAATTTCTTTGTTATAAGACTACGTTCATACCTTAACCTTTCATTTCCAGCATATAACCACAACAATTCAACTTGTTTAACACCTTAATTACATTATCTAATCATGATCATATTCAATTCATTCATTAATCTCATCATTTAGGCAATTATTCAATTCGTCTATGTCACTAGATGAACCAATTCATTGTTCACAAATCCTAGCATAACACCCATGTTTCTTTCTTTCAATTCATCCATATACAACACTAATTCAATCATCCATTAAGTTCATACAATAACAAATTCTACCTTAACACATCAAACAACCAAATTCAACTATCACATAAGCTATTCGAATGAAACAAAGGTTCAATCATACTTGCTTTGCTTCCTAGCTCAATTTCAATGGAAAATCTCTACACATGCAAGCTCAATTCATGCTTCAATGGTGTTTTCTCAAAGGTTTCTCTCTCAACTTTCTTTTCTCTCTTTCCTTCTTCTTCAATTCGGCAAGTATGATGAAGAAGATGACGACAATGTGGATATCCACATTAGTGGATTTGTGAGTTTACTAAACTAACCTTAATTAGTTATTAATCATATAATTAGTCAAGGGCAATTGAGAGAATTAAGAAATTTATCATGCAAGCTTCATCTTTCTTGCTTAATTCGATTTGGTCCTTTGTAATTTGATCACTTATTTCTCTTAATTCTTCAAGTAAGTCCTTAAATAATCTAATTAGCTAGATACAAGGTTCAATTAGGCTATTAACTTAAGCAATTGATTTTATTACTAGTAAGGTAGGATTTGGGATATCACAAAAAGATTTGACTTCATGGAGTAAGGCATGCTCTTTCATTCTTATCCGTAACATACTAGCTGATAATGGCTCTTTATGGGTAGCATGGATTAAGGCTAATGCTTTTAAAGGAGCTGTTTTTTGGGATGTGGTACCACAGGTGTCAATGAGTTGGACGTTACGCAGGCTCCTTAAGTTGCGAACTGAAGCAACACCCTTTTTTGCACTTGCGACTGCTTTGGATCCAGAGTGTACAGAGCTAATATGGAAGGCAATTCGTACTCAAAAGGACAAAGTTGCTTGGCAGCATCTTGTGTGGTTCCCTCAGCATATTCCCAAGCATGCTATTATATCATGGCTGGCAATTCAAGGTCGCCTCTCAACCAAGGACAGGCTGCTAAAATGGGGTGTTGTGAACTCTGCTGACTGCGTTTTGTGTGATGATGGTGTTGAGTCCCACGATCACCTTTTCTCGGGTTGCAGGTTTGTTACGAGGCTTTGGGAAGAGATTTGCATGTTGAATGGTGTTGTCATGGATGCTGTTAGTTGGGAGGGGAACATCTCTTGGGCTTCCCGGTTTAAAGGGAAGTCTTTGCGTTCTTATGTGTTGCGTATTTCATGGAATGTTGTTGAGTACCATACCTGGGAGGAGCGTAATCTCAGACAGTTTCGTGGCGAGCTGCGTGGATGGGCTGCTCTTATACATGTAATTAAAGAGATAGTGAGGATTAAAATAGCTCAAAGATGTATAGATAGATCTTCTTTCACACACGACCCTCTCTATATAGCATGGGGGTTTGCATAGGCTCTTTTGGTTACGTCTCATTGTAGCAAAACATTTTGCTTCCTGGATAATAAAGCTAACCTAATTATCCAAAAAAAATCGATATTTCTATCATGTGGTATGTTTTGATTAGATCTTATCATTACTTTTTTTTTTAATATCAATGACAACAGCTTAAAGTGATAGATAATACCATAATAAAAGAGATAACTTAAAAACACTCCGAAACTTGAGCCTAAATACCCTTTCCTAATATTAAGCCTAAATACTACGAAACTTGAGGATGTACTCTGTAGAGACGTGTTTAAAAATTAAACTTTTATTTTTCGATTTGATTTGATTAGATTAGATTAGATTAGATTAGATTAGATTAAATGAACTATTATTATTTACCATATAGATAATAAACTAAAAATATAAAAATTAATATTTTAATTGCAGAATAATATTTTCAAGATTCAAGGACAGCACATTTTGTCTGTTTTCTTTTAATATTTTTGCTAATATTATCAGCAAAAATTTTGAAACGGAAATTTGGTTATAGATGGTCCACTTGACGAAATATAAATGTGAATGGATTTAAACGAGATGTGTGTTTCATGTGAAGCAATTTGAATTATGAGTTGGTGATATGTTAAGTACCGCACACTAAAACTTCTATAAATTAATATTCAATAAATTAATAATTTTTTAAAATAATAAATTTTTTCGATCTCGATCTAAACTTAAAATCTAAATTAATAATTATGATAAATTAATAAGATAATAATTTTCTAAAAAAAACTCTTATATAAATTTATGGTCTCTTCAATATTATAAATTAATAATTCTATAAATTACAAATATAACTAGGACAACTTAGTAAAATATGATTCTATTATTGTTTGCTTCTTCTTAAAATTTAAATCTAACTGTATTTAATCTCTAACTTTCCTTACTGCATCTAAAAGTTTCGATGTTGCATTCTCATCAATCCATTGTTGCAAATCTTTTTGAGTGCATGTGGGGTAATCTTTCTTATACTCACATAGTGCTTTACGTATTTGATCTGTCATGGTTGATTTTTAGACTCTTTTTAGATGTGAAGTCATGGTTGGTTGGTTTTGATTTGGATTGACTAATTAGGAATGTTTGGTGTTGTTTATATAGTGGTTGATTTCCTTACCATACATGAACTTGCATCAAGTTTTAACTAGTACTGCGTGCTACAATGAACTTTATTTTTTTAGGGGTATGTATTATATTTAATTAGTCACATTGTACATAAACATCATTCAATTAGTCAATATAATGTATATGTTTTATTCATGAAGAATAATGTAGGTTCGTTGAATTAGAAAAATCTCTTTAAATTAATAAATTATTAATTTATTGATTAATTAAAACCTCCTTAAATTAATAAAATTACGCGGTCCCGACATTATTAATTTATTGAGGTTTTACTGTATATAGATATTTGAATAAAAAGTAATTCTATTTTATTAATGCAATTTGAGAGATAAGCTTTGGGGCATTGGGTAAAAATTAAGCAGCACGACAGTTTGGTTTTTAATTCGTTTAGAAATATATATATATAGTTAAGATCCGCGTACACTATGTAAAATTCAACTAGTTTTACACTAATTCATGGCCTTTAGATGGGTGAAATGGATGAATGAGATTAACTCCTTACTTTTTTTCTTCCGAATGATTATCTTCACATATTCCACTTCTCATCTAATCCATCCATTTTACTCATCCAATGGTCACGGATTAGTGTAAAACTAGTTGAGTTTTACATAGTGTACCTTGATACCATTCCTATATTGAATAGTTTAAGGTGATTACAAAGTAGTATCTGTTCATACATATTCTTAACATTTTGACAATGCACACACATTCCAAATAAAGCGATTTAAACCCGGATCTTTTAGAATAAACATTATTCGCTTTTCACGGAACTAGTTATTGGGTTCACATTAGCATATAATTTTAGATACTTTAATAACTTTTATACTCAATTAATATGTTAACAATTCAGCCGTTGAATTTGTTATATGCTAACAATAAGTATATGATCGCGCAAGAAAGAATGAGACAAAGATTTAACTTGAAGAACTCTTCGAAAAAAATCACAAAAAATAAAAAAAAATCTTACTATGGTGTGAAAAGAAATAAGAATATATAAGTATGAGTATGAGCGACTAAACTTATACGTGACTCTCTTAATTTATTCTATTAAAAATCTTAAACGACCTTACAAAACATGTTTTATATTTAAAACTACAGAACATGTTTTAAATTGAGAATGTGGTGTAATAATAAAAAAAAACAATTCAACATACGTCCTAGGTTTAATACCAAGCAACTTCTTCCCTCTCCCCTTATCAAGATTATAAAAATATGTGAGCTTTTTTTTTGTTTATTTATATTTTTATTGTTCATAAATTAAATTTTAATTGTTTGAATATATTTTATTATATATTTACAACAATTTTGTTTGTTTTTTATAATTAAATTTATTTAATTTAAACCAACAAAATCAAATACATTTAATTTCAAATGAACTTAAATTTTTTTAGTTGCCCTTTCGATTTTCAGAGCTTCGCTCTGACTAATCCGGACCGACTCACATCGCACACCTAGTTTTGGTGGGTGAGTCTCCTAGCATGAATTTTTCGTATACACAACGCCTCGAACTCGAGACTTACTTAAATGATATCAAGCTAATTATCACTTGGACCAACTCTGTTGGTAAATAAACTTAACTTTAAAAAAATGTTCAAGTCCAAGATTGTTCTCTTTTCTGGGATGATTTAATTTTGCTAAAGCAATATTAAATATTTATTTTTTATCTAGAAAAAAGTAAATTTGAATCCGTCTATGTATATACGTAAATTATATAAATAAGCAATAACACGGTGACATTTCTTATTTAGTTAGTCAAATGCGCAAAATAGATTCTTGCCGTATACAAAAAATAAACCAGTATTCAATTTTTGAATAATTATTTTTCTCTTAAAAACCTGTAATTTATGCTTGCCTTAGTAAGAAAATATTAAAACATTTCTATTTGAATCTAATTATAAAATCATATATGTCAATGAAGTTCGGGTAGAATTGACAATGTTGATGTTTTGAATTATCGAGTAATCATGTTCGAGTGCATGTATAAATTTATGTTAGTTTTCAGCCAGAATTTTGGGTTTAAGTTTTATTTTACGGTTATGTCTGAAGTTTCTTTAGTCTAGATTAAAATTTTTTCTTATTGAAAAGAGTATAGATTATCCGAATTTGAATATAAGACTTGATGTTAACCAGGACTAAAGCGATGTCTCTTGTGATTACACCACGAGCTTGGTCGACATGTTTTAACATATTTTTTTTCAATTCAATTATTTGTGCAATGCAGTAATCGATGATGTTTTTGTATCATGTATATCCGTTTTATGATTTAAGTTCGAAATTGATAGTAATCTTTTCCAATAATGTCAATTCGATCTTGTATTCTCTTTAGTAGTGCAATATATCTTAGTAGTGCATCCAATCATATTTATAAGTATTATAATAATTAATTTTGATCCGTAATTATATGAATATATTTATTATAATTTAATTTATATATTGTACTAATAATGAATTTCATTAAATTGTAAGTGAATCTCAAATAACCTTCCTCTCCTCTTATAAAAAAATAATATAATGATTCAAATAAGATCTACTAATTGGTCTACTAACTAAAGATGTTCAAATTATTTTATCTTGTATGGATTTAAATTTAGTGTATAAATTTAATATATTTATATAATAAAAAATTACAAACACAAGATATATATTTTTAGAATGGTCTAAAGGTGATTACAAGGCAATATATGTCCATATAAATTCTTAACCCTTTGAGCACACACACGGTAGACAAAGCAAATTGAACTCAGATCACCTAAAATGAATATTATCTTTTTTCAGATAGAAATCCTCTGTCCTTTTCGGTACTTCTATTCACGTCTTTACACTAAAAATTAGGTTTAGGGTTTAAGGTTAGAGTTTAAGGAATTTAGGGTAGGGTGTATTTTTTAGGAGTATAGGGTGTTGTGTTTAGGACTTAAAATTTATTTATTTTAATGTTGAGGCATAGAAAGAGACTTTTTTTTTAGTGGGACCATTCTTTGGGTTTAAACACGGGATATATTTGAAGCATAAACATATTAAATTTAAATATAATTTGAGATTTAAAAGAATAAAAAAATCCGAACAAGTTTGAAATGTATAAATGGGAGCAACCATAGTCGGCCATTCCACTCCAACAGTTTCATTTACTTCCTTTGCCCAATTTCCAACTTCCAACTCTTACAGTCCACATGGATTCCTCAACTGCTCCGGTCGCCATTGACAATCCCCACCAAAATCCTCCCAACCTCCTCTCTTCTCAAAAAGGCGGTTGGAGCGCCGCCATGTTTATCATTTGTAAACCCATTTCTCCATCTTTTCCATCTTCTCTTTGCTGCACTTTAACCTGATTCCGTTCCCTTTTCATGCAGTTGTTGAGATGGCTGAGCGTTTTGCTTTCTATGGTTTGGCCGGAAACCTCATCACTTATCTCACAAACAACCTCGGTGAGCCGGTGGCCGCCGCTGCAAAGAACGTCAATACTTGGGTTGGCGTTTCCTCCATCTTCCCCGTACTCGGAGCTTTCGTTGCCGATTCATATCTCGGCCGCTTCAAGACTATCCTCGCTTCCTCTTTCATCTACTTCCTGGTAAAACACACACGTACACTATGTTTTCAATTGCAAAATAACCCGAGATTTAAATTGCGGTTGCGTTAGCATTTTCAGTCGCGAGATTCAAATAATCATGCTTCCATGCATTCAGGGAATGGTGTTATTGAGTTTATCAGTCTCAGTGATTCCTGCGCATTCTCGAAAACCAGTCTCAGTGATTCCTGCGTTCAGACCTTCGCCGCCGATCAGTTCGACGAAAACAACCCAGAAGAGAAAGCGGCCAAAAGCTCATTTTTCAACTGGTGGTATCTGGGGATCGTTACCGGCGCTTCCGTCGCCATTCTTCTCGTCATTTATCTACAGGTAAAAAGAAAACGGAACTTTTCCTTAAATTATGGTTCAAAATCTGTGCCATAAACGTTACTTTTTTTTCAGATACTTATTTAATAATGTAAAAGTGAATGGAATTTACATGTGTAGGAAAATGTTAGTTGGGCGGCGGGGTTTGGGGTGTTAGCTGCGGCATTGGCTATGGCATTGGCGCTGTTTTTGATAGGAATGAAGAGGTATCGAAAGCAGATTCCCACGGGAAGTCCCTTCACCACGGTGGCTCAGGTCATCGTCGCGGCGGCGAGGAAGTGGCGCTTGACTGAGACGCGCGGTTGCAGGGGCATTTGTTATGACGATGGAGGTCGGAACCATGTCCGGGGTCAAACCATGGGCCACAAATTGGTCCGTACAAAGCAATTCAGGTAACCGCCGGATCATTGAAAAAAATTCGATAAAAAAATAATTGATGAAAAAGTGTATTTTTTAACGGTTAAATAAATGTTCAAATTATATTTATTTTTATATAGGCGCCTGGAGTATATTTTAGATTACATATGTGTTTAGCGTTTCATTTTATAACCTATTTAAGATTTTTTCGTCAACGGCCGTTAAATTTTTTTTCATCCAATTAGAACATGACATGTGGCCTGTTTTTTTATATTTTTAATTTTTGAATTTCTTTAAAAACCATGAAGTTTTAATTTCTTTCAATCAAACTCCCCAAATCACCTCTCCCTTACCATTTGGCACCCCCACAAGTCGGTGGTTCACCGTTTATTGCCCAAGCGTCGTATATCTCATCCTTCGACATCTGTCATCCTCTACATGTCGGTAGGAAGCCAATTGACCTCTTTTTTTCATTGTTGGGTATTCGTTGAAGGTGCAATTGGCAGTTCATTCGTCAATTTTTGACAACAAGATAATGGGGTTTTCAATAGAGGGAGTCCGATGAAGATAGTGGTGGTCGTTGGTGGTTGAATTGGTGGTCAGAGTGGATGAGTTTAGGGAGTTAGGGTTTGATTTTAGGCGTTTTTAGAGAAATTAAATATTATTGAGTTAATTAATATATTTATTTTATTATTTTTCTCATTTTCCAATTTTAATTTCAAAAAATGAGAAACCATGTCACGTGTTTGAATTTCATAGGATAACGGAAAAAATAATGTCTTTCATGGAAAATTTTAAATGGGTCATGAAATGAAACGTTAGACACCTATTTGGTCTAAAATATAGTTCAGGCACATATCTAGAAAAAAATGGTATATTTTGGGCACTTATTTAACTGTTAATACGATAATTTAAAAAAATGGAAATTTTGAAGAGTTATTTTTTATATAATTTTATACAATTTATTTCTTTTAAGTTTTAATTAATCGAGTGATAAAAATATTAATATTATTTTATTTTGTATAGATTCAAGTCTTGACATTTTTCATTTAGAATACAAAACCTCTCAACTTCATAAAAAATCATAAATCTTCAATCCTAAAATCAGATTTTGCGAAATTAAAAAAAAAATCATAAATCTTCAATCCTAAAATCGAGTGATAACTTTGTCCATTGAACCAAGTTGAAGAAGTTAAGCTTTTCCTTAGACTTATCCCCATTTGGCTTAGTTGCCTAATGTTTTGCGCAGTGATAGCTCAATTACACACATTTTTCACCAAGGCAGCTCAATGTCCAGATCTCTCGGCCCTGATTTCCAAGTCCCTCCGGCCGCACTACAATGCCTAGTAGGCCTCACCATCCTCATTGCTATCCCGATCTACGATCGTGTTTTCGTCCCCGTGGCCCGAAAATTAACAAAAAACCCCACAGGAATAACCATGCTACAAAGAATCGGAATCGGTTTGTTTGTATCGATACTTAACATGGTCGTTGCAGGCATCATCGAGATGGCTAGAGTTAACATTGTTAGAAAACTTGGCCTTATCGACACCCCGAAAGCAGTGATCCCCATGAGTGTATGGTGGTTACTTCCGCAGTACGTACTCATGGGAATCGGAGATGTGTTCACCATCATCGGGTTACAAGAATTTTCTACGATCAAATGCCGGAAGAAATGAGAAGCATCGGAGCGGCGGCTTCTATAAGTATAGTGGGAGTTGGGAGCTTTGTCAACACCGGAATCATGTCAGTGGTTCAAATGATCAGTTCAAAGCATGGGAATGAATGGTTGGGAGATAATCTGAACCGTTCAAATCTTCATTACTTCTATTGGGTATTGGCAGTGTTGAGTGCTATTAATTTGTGTGTTTATATGTGGATTTCTAATGGTTTTGGGTACAAAAAGGGCGAGGAATATGATGAAATAAGTGAAGGAAAAGAGTTGGAAATGGAAGGGTATTCGGATGTAAGAGTATGAAAATACATACTGTTCGGATATGAAGGAAAGAAACATGCTAGAATACATCTTAAATATACAATACTATGAGATCTTTTACTTGGATGAGTAGTCAAAAATGTTTATCCCTTTTTTATTTTGTGTTAATTTAAATTTTAACATTTTTATTGGAAATATAAAAATAAGGTAAAACTTCGATGCCCAGGTTTTACACAACCCTGTGTATTTACACTATAAAAACTCAAATCCTAAATTCATAACCTTAACCCTAAAAAACTAATCCCTAAACCTTAAACCCTATACACTAAATTCTAAACACTAACCTTAAATTCTAATCCCTACAACCTAAATCCTTAAACCTTAAACTAAAACCTTAACCCCTAAAACTAAAAGGTACATGTAAACTAAAGTTTACACGGCCTGTGTATCAAAGTTTTTTCCATAAAAACATCACTCAATTGTACTAAAATCGATATTATACTAAACTATATCATGAATTGGAAGTATGGCTCCTAAATTAACGTTTAAATGTAAAAATGGTTTAGCTTTCCTATGAATGTTTCTGACACATTAACAGGCAGATTTACTGAAAATGAAATAAAACTAGAACATAAACGGAGAAATTGCACTAATATTGCAGGGGGAATTTCCATCAGAAATATGGTATCATTGTTTTTATTTTCAAATCTATAGCATTTGATAGTGTAAAAGTAAAGTCGGTAGAAATACAATTCGACTTCACTGTGTATCCTTTTTTTTAATTAAAATATGTTGAAGACGGTAGGCCTATAATCCAACTTCAGTATAAAACAGTATTCACAGAAGGTGTGTGTTCCCTCCGACTTCACTTTCACTGTAGGAAGTGTTATATTTTTGAAAAGAAAAAACCAAGTTGTATTTTTAATTTATATTTTATTATTAAAAAATTAAGTTTAGAGTTTAAGATTAAGGTTTAAGGTTGAGGCTTAGAGTTAGGGTTTAGAATAATGAGTGTAAGTTGTATTTTTAGGGTTTAGGGGTTAAGGTTTAAAGTTTAAGATTTGAATTTAGAATTAAGGCTTATAATTTGATTTTTTAGTGTTGAGACACGAAAAAAAAACAAATAATTTTTGTCTACTAATATTGCATCTAATTTGGTATTATAGGTTAACTAGATAACAACTCAATTAAGAATTTTATATATATATATATATATATATATATATATATAAACTAATATCGTATGGTTAATTTTCATTTCAGTTCATTAAAAAAATAATAATTTTAAGGGTAAAATACACACATGCCGGTCAATTATGTGTTTTGTTATAAACGGATTACTTTTTTACCCTAAAAGGTACAATTTAGTCACTATTAAAAATTTGTTACAAACAAATTACTTTGTCGTTAAAATGGAAACAAACATCTGATGTTGCTTAGTATAGTAATAGTTTTATTCATTAAAACTTATACATTCTATTAAGTTAGTCCTAATTCAAAATAATTCAATAAATTTATCTATTCGTATTAAAAATTCAACACCATAATATTCAATAAATTTAACAAATATCTGATGGGTTCGAGCAGCATAGTATACATGATATGTGTGCATTTTCAAAAGCCTAAAAGTAAAGAACAAATATTATTATATAATCACACTAGAATGTTAAAAAAATCCCACTAGTGAATTGATTATATCTACTAGCAGACAACGTAGGGTGGGTCTGTTACATTAGTATGTTAATTGTTCAGCAGTGAAATATTTGTATCTGTTCAACTATCTCATTTCTCGGTTATCGAGCTGATCGACAGTAATAGAAAGTAAGACAAATGGTTGAAAGGTATATCAGAAGGGTGCAATATTGCAAATTTTAAATATGAATAGTTAAATTTAATGAATTATTTTGAATTATGACTAAATTGATAAATTATATAAGTTTTAAGGTCTAAAACTATTATTATACCAAGTCATGTTTCTATTTTAACTAACAAAATTTTAATTGGGTGAATATATTGAACTTCTAAAAAAAGTGGCCGCTTGTAATAAAACACATAATTGAGTTGCCTACAATGTATTTTACCCTACTTTTAAAAAGTAAAACTTCATTATTTAATAACTAATAAATCTCAGATTAAATAGCTAATTTGGAAGTTTGATATTTTTTTGAAGACTTAGGTTTAAATATAGTATGTAAAAATTATGAACATGTTTGGTAATTAGCGGATAGTTGATAGCGGATTACATTAACTGATAGTTGATTGCATTAGCTGATTTAATTAGTGGATTGTATAAGCTAATTGTATAAAAGTGTTTGGTAAAATTAACTGATAGCTGATAGTTGTTTGATTATTTAAACAAGTAAACTGACATATAAGGACAAGATTATATTCGACTTATTTGAATAGTTTATTAGTTATCAATATTTTTTTATCAAAAAAGTTATTTTTTTGTATCTATTAATATTAATTAGATTATAAAAAATAATTTTTTAAAGTAAAATTACTAAACATATATGAAGGATCTATATATTAATTTATTGCCTATATATTTATTTTTAATACAATTTAATTAATTATTAAATTTAAATACAAATATAAATGGGTAGGAATAAAAAGAAAAAAACAAAAGGTATTAATTTATAGATCCACATTGTAAATACGTGAGGGTAAAGAATTAAAATAGAAAATGTTAAATTTAGATTATTTAGAGATTTTTAATAATTGTTAAGGGTAAAATAATTTTTATATCTTAATGTCAAAACCTCTGATTTCAAAAGCTCCTATTACAAGCTTTTTTTAAAAAAAATTAGAGGTTTTACCTCAATCCATTATTTCAATCCGTTATCCACCAAACATCCAATTTAGCTAATTTTACTAGTTAAACCTCTAATTTTGGCTCAAACCGCCATTTACCAAACATGACCTATACATGTTTGGTAAATAGCTTTTTGAGCAAAAAAAAAAAAAAATAGGTTTGAAGAATTTTTAGAAGTTTGACCAGTAAAATACTCTAATTAGGAAGTTTGGTAAATAGATGATTATAATAGCGGATTGAATAAAAGACTTGTAAAGACTATTTTGTCATTGATAATTATAGAAAAATTTTCTAAATAAAATAAATTTGAATAACTAATAAAATTAAAAAATATTCATAAATAAAAATTAATATATAAATTAATAAATTAATAAAAATTTAATAATTAATAAAATTATATTCAAAATATAATTTCATAAATAAGAAATTAATATATATATCTAAATTTAATAATTAATAAAATTATATTCAAAATATAATTTATAAATAAAAAATAATATACACATCTAAATTTAATAAGTATTAAAAATATATTAAAAATATAATTTTACAAATAAAAAATTAACATGTATATTCTTCATATATGCTCGGTAATTATATTAAAAAAATAATTTTTTATAATCTAATTAATAATAATAGATACAAAATGTTAATAACTAATAAATTATTTAAACAAGTATCGAACACAATCATGTCCTTATATGTCGTTTTGTTTGTTCAAATAATTAAACAACTATTAGTTATCAATTAATTTTACTAAACACATTTATACAATCAGCTAATGCAATCCGCTAGTCAAATCAGCTAATACAGCTATCCGCTATCAGCTAATGTAACCCGCTATCAGCTATCCGCTAATTGTCAATAGGGCCTATAATTTTTAATAGAATAATTCATTTTTAAAATATACTTTTTATATATTTTTTTATTTCCCTATTCTAGGTGTACCATTTAATAAATTCAAATCAAATTTCATATTTAGTGTTTTAATTCTAAATGGATAATAGTCAATTTTACTTCGATTTGATTCTATTCACATATTTTATTTTATATGTTTGAATTTAGACTTGATCGAATTGAAATATTTATATTTTAAATTGAAAGTCAAATTAAATTAAATAAAGTATTTAAGTCAATATTCAATTTAGATAACCATTTTTATATTTTTTATATATTTTTTGAAATTTGACTAGAAATATGTATTTTTTTAACAAAACACTTATGACAAAAAAAAAAACAAAGTTGTAAGTACTATTAAAAAAATTCGAACTGATAATGGAAAACAAATATGAAGTGTTCAACTTTTTAAAATCTCAAAACAAAAGCGAACTAAATATTAAGTTATAATCTACAAAATATCATGTTATGGTTCAATTTTTTTATTTAAATATTATGTTTTGATTCGAGTTTTGAATTTTAAAATATTTTCAAGGAAAAACTAAATCTTAGATTTGGATATGTATTATGCCACGTCTTATTTTATATAAATTACAACCATTTATACTTTAATTATTTAACTAAAAATTTTGAGGTAAAATTGGGGAATAATCCTAAACCATATAAATATTTGGTTTATAGGGTTCCTTCACCTAGATTTAGCAAACTAGGCCAAAAGCTACAGTGCAGACATGGACCTCGCCACCTGCTCCTGGCGCTCTCCGGCCTCGCCGTTTACACACGGCATGGTCCTGATGAAATGGCTCAGCTGAGCCAGGCCTGCCAGCTTCACCCACTTGCATGCTTCAGCTTTTATCAAGCTGATAAATGGCCGACTGAACTCGCCACCTTTAGGTGGCGAGGTACTGTTTTGCATGCATAGACCGACCAGCTTTCACGTGAAAGCTGGTTCGATTAGGGTATTTTTTAGTTTAAATGTTTTGCATATATATATATATATATATATATATATATATATATATATATATATATATATATAAGAGGGGTTGAGGAAAATTTTGCATAAGTTGAAGATTTGAGTTGAAAATTTGGGTGATAGTTTTTGAAGAAGATATATTCGAAGACGGTGATGATTGTTGAAGTGTATTTTTCTATAGATCTTCTCGGTTTCTCAACAGTTAGTAAGCGATTTATTTTTTTTAGTTAATCTATTTTTTTAAATTATAGAGGGTTTGTAGATTTTTTTTGTGTGATTGAAGATATATTCATTCGGATGATAATTACTTCTTTTTTTATTGTTGAAGGCTTTAGAGAACATATACACGGTTTCTCGTCAAATCCGGTAAGTTTTTGTATTTTCGGAATTGTAATTCGTTTGTTGTTTATTATTTTTAAAATTTTAATAAAAAACCAAATTTTAATCTTTGCTTATATTTTTTTAATATTTACAGAGAATAAGTTCATCAACATATTGTGACACCGAACCTACAGTTGGTCGTTGAGGCGAACCACTTGATGATTTCAGTGAGGATGAAGAAAATATTGTGCCTATTACGAAAGATGATGACATGCACTTACTCGATCCTGATGATGTTGAGGCTGTTATGATATATGTGTCTGAGGGTAATGGTATCGATGTTGAAGATGATGTTTGGGCCACGAATGTTGCTATGCTTGGGTTGGGGAAAAAGCAGCCAGTTTGGGGTTATGTTGAACCAGAGCCCTAGTAACCGGAACCCATTTATCCAGCCTATGAACCTCTAGTAGCCCGCATGTATGAGGTGGACTATACTGCAATGCGAGATCCAGAACATCAAGCCTGTGTATTTGGTTCTTCACCATCTTCAAACTTTGGAGAATTGGTATTGAAGGCTGAATTCGAAACAAAAGAAGCTGCCAAGCTGGTAGTTCAGGAGCACTGCATCAAACACCATATGTCATTTTCTATTGTTGAGTCTAATAAAATTACCTATTGTGTAAGGTGTCTTCATTGGAAAAGTAAATGTCCTTGGTGGGTAAGAATTTCATACAAGAAGAGGAGTCAGATGTGGGAGGTGTCACGATTTATTGAGCAACACACATGTTCTAACATGACTTTATCATAGGACCACATTAATTTAGACTCTGATCCAATATGTGCTTACACCAAGGCATTGGTTGAACAAGAGCCAAGAATTTCGATTGCAGTGTTAGTAGCATCCATCCGGACTCAGCTTAGATATATTCCATCTTACTACAAGGCATGAATGGCAAAGCAGAAGGCGGTGGCACAACTGTATGGTGATTGGGA
Source organism: Hibiscus mutabilis (assembly GCA_019671005.1). NCBI lineage: Eukaryota > Viridiplantae > Streptophyta > Magnoliopsida > Malvales > Malvaceae > Hibiscus > Hibiscus mutabilis. The sequence goes on from CM033725.1 coordinate 51,210,690, forward strand.
TAAATCGTATAATGAGCTACCAGCTCTTTTACGAGCAATGCAAATATTTATCCCGGAAACCATGGTAGAATACGAAACAAAACCGGCGTTCAACTTACAAGGCGAATTAATTCTTGGTAAAAGAATATTTAGTAAGTTATTTTGAGCGTTCAATGCATGCATTGAAGGGTTCCCATTCTGCAAACGCATGATTCAAGTGGATGGTACCTGGCTGTATGGGAAGTACGGTCATATATTACTCGTGGTTGTTGCACAAGATGGAGACAGTAATATATTCCCAATTGCCTTTCCTATAGTTGAAAAGAAAGACGCGGATGAATGAGAATTCTTTTTGAAGCATCTACGCAACCATGTAGTAAAAGAAGATGGGATTTGCATGATTTTCGATAGGAGGTCTGCGCTCTTATCAGTAATTGACGGAGAGGAGAGTTTATGGAAGCCTCCACATGCATATCCAGCCTATTGTATACGTCATATTGCGGCAAATGCGAAGAAGCATTTTGAAATCAATCAAATTTGAAAAGAGATTTTAGGCGCGGGTAAGTTGTTATTCGTTGTTTATAAAAATTAGTAATTCTTTTGAGCTGATCTTGTTGACTTATTTAACTTATTTTTATAAAATAGGGTATGAACTAGTTCAACCAAAATTCGAACAGAAGATAAACAGGTTGAAGCGGCACGGTCGGAGTGTATTTAATTTTGCAAATGACATACCTAGGGAAAAATGGTCACAAGCCTACGATGAAGGTCGACGTTATGGCTATATGACAACTAACCTTGTAGAGGCTATAAACTCGGTGCTCAAAGGAACACGCCATCTTCCAATTACAAGTATTGTGTGGGAGACGTACTTCAAATTGGGTAAAGTGTGGTCTGACAAAGGGCAGGAAGTTAACGCCCGGATAAACAACGGACAAAATTGGTCTCAAACCCTGCATGATAGAATGATCGAACTTCAAGCCGAAGTAACCTCTATGCGAGTCAGAAATGAAATCAAACCAAAATTAACCTTTTTATTTTTACAGTTAATATTCGAACCAAATTCAATCCTTTCTCGTTTTTTTAATTTCATTTTATCCTATTTTTTAAAATTCAATTATTTATTTATTTCTTGATTTTTTAATTTGTAGTTGGAATTTCAATTTTGATACCTAAATATAAAAAAACTTAAATATCAAAATGAAATCGAAAGAAATACGTGTTATAACATGAAATACCCGAGGACCACAAATATTCAAAATCGAAACATATATTACAAATAAATTAAGAAACATTATTTCCTAATTTCGCCCCCTCCTCGGTAATTTCTGCCGGTGAAAGGATGATGTTTGATCATACCACTGAGGGGGATGATGAGTTCTTCGTGGTCAATTCGGAGCTTGCTTATCGTTTACAAATTGATCATCCATCATTTGCGTAGAAGGTGGTGTACCATACATATCTTCCGGATGGAATGATGAGCTGCTAATGGTGGTAGTCGACAACAGAGCTGTCATACTACCAACACCCATACCTTCCCCATATACGAATGTTTGAGGATACTGAAATTGTGGTATGTATCCTTCATCATCGTTGTAAGCTAGCTGAGAAGATGAGCTAGCACCAATTGAAAAATTAATCGGTGATTGTTCTGGAACATTACCAAATCCAAATGTTTGATGAAATTATGAGCTTTCTCCAAGTGATGGTTGTTCTGAAACATTACCAAATGGTGGACACCCGTGTTGTATTGCTTTTTCCCAATGATTAATGCTTACATGTCTGGGGGGGATTGGGATTGTACTTGAGACCACGAAAAAGGCCAACCCGAAAAACTTTATAAGTTTGGTTCGTCTGTTGGTTTTTGAGAGCTCTGACCAAACTCGGATGAGAAGTGTACGTGTCTTGAGCACCGCGGATCTTTAAGCCATTTATTTGCGTCTTCAGGAGATACTATGAATGGTTTTCCATTTTCCAAAAACCACGAATAGTACTCTGTATTAAATTCAAAATCACTGGCTTGAAGTGGACTCAAATTATCATCCCACCGCGTCCATCTTTCCTCCCACTGTTCAATGAAATCGGCTTGCTTCAGAGTCCAGTTCTCATTGAATCTACCTCTACGAACAATATGAATAGGTTCATATGGAGCTCTAGGAATGGGTTGATGGAAGTTGAACTGCCGCAACACTCTGTCAGCACAATGAAACTCAACAATAGAAAAATTGATCAAAAGCATAATTGCACCCTAGAATGATGAACATTGAAGCACAGTGTTTGGTAGGCAAGCCTTGATTGTGTCATTCGCGTATGGCTGCCAAATAAACTGTATAACACAAATATTAATATGTATACACAAACAAACATATTACTTTAAAAACATACAAAGTCAAAATTTAATTTAAAAATAATATTATGATACCTGATATTTCCTTATTGTTTGGATCTTCAGTCTTATATCTCTGACATTGTTGTGCACCACCTCCACATTCTTCAACTTATTTCTCCATCTGCAAAGATATTGAACTTATATTTCTAAGTCATTGCAGATAAATATTAGATAAATAAAATACCCATATACGACTGTAGTCACAATATTACCTTCCAGCAAGCGGAAACTCAAACGGTACGGGTACTTCCACAATGGGCGTTAGATAAGGCAACCTGTACCACGCCCACGACTGCAATAAGATTTGACATCCACCCATATCTGAATTCTTCTTCTCACCATCCATAATTGCGACCTTGCATATTTCACGGTACAAGAATGCCAATATTGCAGATCCCCAACTATATGTAGCAGCTGTGTCAAAATCAGCCAAGAACGACAGATATTGTGTGTGAACCGTATTACCAGATGTATCTGGCATCAATACCCCACCAATAAGTTGTAGTATATACGATCGAGTTGCACACTTAAGTTCTCGGCGAACATATCCATCTGTTACTATAAATTCCCACTACAACCATGAAATTCTGAGACGTAAACCATCCACACATCACTCAAGAAGAGCTTTACCCAGGTACTGCCTATAAAGCTCAAATGCATTATACTTGTTCTCACCAACCAACGTCTTCCCATTTGTTGGGACACCAAGCTTTACTGCTACATCCTCCAGAGTTATTGTGCATTCGCCAAATGAAAAATAAAATGTGTGAGTCTCCGGTCTCTACCGTTCAATCAATGCGCTAATCAACCTGAGGACTATCTTAAATCTATGGAGAAATGAAGCATTATAAAAACCGGCAAGTTGTAGGTAATAAACTATGCGATCAGAAGGTTCATTAATCTTCATTCCTCGACGATGGATGCTATGCTCTACACCGTATAATTAATTTATTATAATAAATTATTTCGTATCACACATAACCTAATAAATTTTAAATTACGGCAAAATTACTTACTTGATCTTCATGAATATGAGACGAAATGTGCTCATGGTTACGGTACAACAAAACTCATCCATATGCTATTTTCTATTTGTAGATCTGCAAAATAATTATCATTCGGATATATATACAACCAAAAAATGTATTAACTTCAAAAATTTTGATCTATACAAATATAAATATAAAAAATACAAAAAGTTACTGGATTTTACGAGAAACCGTATAAATGTGCTCAAAAGCCTTCAAATATATCTTCAATCACACAAAAAATCTACAAACCCTCTATAATTAAAACAACAACAACAGATTAATTTAAAAACTAAACCGCTTATTTACTTATGAGAAACCGAGAAGATCTACAAAAAAAATACACTTCAACAATCTTCACCGTCTTCGAATATATGTTCAAAAACGATCACCCAAATTGATGTCTCAACCTCTCTCAAATACACTGCAATTCTAACTCTCTCAAAATTTTCTCCATACACTCTTATATAGCCTATAAAAATGTAAAAAAAAATAATGGTGCAGTGACCAGCTTTCACGTGAAAGTTAGTCTGTGCATGCATGCTGACTCAACAGCACCTTGCCACCTCTAGGTGGCGAGCTTTGCCCAACGTTTAAAGCTGCCCACGCAGCTTGCATGCCATGGCAGTGGCTTGTCATGCCTGCCAAGCCTCTTGATTGAGCCGATTAAGGGCATTTCACAGCACCTCGCCACCTCCACATGGTGAGGTCCAAAGACGCTAGGAGCACATGGAGAGGTCTTGTGGATTTTGGCCTACATTTCAAAATTTCAACCGAACAACCCCTATCCCCTAAATAAATCCAATTGGGATTATTCCCCCAATTTTGCCAAATTTTGAACACTAAAATAAAGAGTACAGATTCGAACATGGGAGCATTAGGAAGATTCTTTTTTTTGGAATAAAGACTAAAGAAGAATGCGGTGCATACACCGAGCTAAGGACTAGAATTCCATTCCCGATACGTCTTATCTACTTTCTTCTTTCTTTTCCTCGTAGTCCAGTCTTATAACATCTCGTTCTATTCTTTAGATTCTTTATTCAAATCTCGTTTCTTGTTGGAGTCCGTGGGATTTCATTGATTAGTCATTGGAGGACCAAAAGTCCAGTGCGAAAACCACCAGTCTAACCGTAGCTTCAGATCTTGGATATACCGATCAACAGGTACTTCTAAGGATTGACCATTCAAAAGATATTTCTATTATCACTATTATCTCTGTAGCCATCCTAGTAGCATAAAATACAATTGCTTCTACTCCCGCTTCCATCTATCTTTGCTGTAAATGCAACTATAGGTTTATTGATAGTGTACACCCTTGCCAAGGATGAAATTCCAGATTGAAATCATTTGAAAAAATACCCTCATTCGGTACACGTAGGAACGAATCACGTTCTACCAAGCGCAAATTCAAAAATCACTTTCAGCCAGACGCATGTTCTATCTAATGTGGCGTGTCTTATCCGCTGGCGTCTTTTAAATCAATTAAACGAACTCGCGCTTATCAGGGTGTGAGTTCAGCGAGATAATCAAACGAAACGACGTAAATTTATTGCAGTAAATATGAATAATTGAAAATAAATGACCGCGTTAAAAATACACAAAACTCGCGCTACACGAAACGCGGGTTCCTGGGTAATTACAGAACCCGCGTCCTACAGGACGCAAGTTTCCTTCAATACTCGCATTTGAGCTAGTGAGAGTTCTGCTATAAATAGACCCTCACCCCACCCCTTTATTCACACCAAAAAATTCTCTCTCAATTCCCTCTATAATCTTTCTCATTCATGAAAATATCTCGGTTAATATCTCTAGTTTGAAGTAATGGCGGGGTTGATAAGGTTGGATTATAAACACATTTATGATTATTGGAGGAAAATATAAGTTTTATTTATTTATTTATTTCAAATTTGTATTTTAAATTTGTATTTAGTTGTATTTTATAAAAAAAAATAGCATGGTAGTTTGAAATTGAAATTAATTTGCGGTTGTTTAATTTATTTTAGGGTGGGATAGAACGCCGCTGGAAGTTTTTATCAATCGGATGACGAATGGACCCGCGTCTAGAAGATTAAATCTCGAGGCCAGATTTCTGCATGTATCCAAAATCATTAGAGGTGTAAAATTAGAAGTTGATTTGATCAATACGCTTGTAGAGAGGTGGAGGCCAGAGACACACATTTCACCTTCCGTGCAGCGATGTGATAATAACCTTGGAGGACATGTCGCATATTCTCGCTCTTCCGGTTGACAGAGATGCTATTACCGCTCACAGCAGTGGTTACAGGTGTGGCCTGTGTTTTGAGTTGCTAGGGTCAGTGCCAAACAGGATGGATGACGGCTGTGTGTTTCTGAGGTGGTTGTAGGAAAATTATAGCCATTTACTGGATGATGCGAACGAAGAAGTAAAGATGGTAAAAATATTATTTTTTGTGAATATTAATGAAATAATTAAATTTCCATAAGTTAATATATTTTTTCCTATTGTAGGCATATGCTCGCGCTCATATTCTACAAATAATCAGCGGGATATTGGTGCCCGACAAATCCTGCAATAAAGTTCACATGTTGTGGTTGCAATATTTGTCGGATTTTTATGATGCCGGTAGATTGAGCTGAGGATCGGTGGTACTAAAATTTCTCTTTAGGGAGATGTGCAAGACCACCATTCCAAATAAAGTACGACGTTGGAGGTTGTCTTATATTGCTGTAGCCTTGGGCGTGATTCAGAATGTTGTTTTACGCCCTGAACTGAGCGTGTCGAGTCCTTATATTTTTCCACTATGCCGGAGGTAAGCAAAAAAAGTAAATATTTTTTTAAAAAATTAAATACTTTTTAATATACGTTTCTTTAATATTAAAGTTATATTTGTTGTTATGTAGGTGGAGTGGTAATTTAAGTAATGTTGGTCTGGCCAAAGGTCTGACGACTATCAGACATGATATTGAGAATGAATCCAGGAATCAGGTAAATATTTGCAGTTAGAATTTAATATTAAACTTAATAAAATTTAGTTAAAATAAATTTTATTAATTTCAGTTATAATTGTATATTGTACAGTTCTTGTGGACACCGTACGCGGATCCGAGTATCCACGAATGCCTGCTAGAATTTTCAGACAGTACGAAGATTGCTTGGACGACGAATGTACCACTCATCTTCTACGCTACAATTTAGTGACATCTGAGCAATCGCGTCTTACGGCAATTTGGTCGTGTCCAAAGAATCCCAGAGAACCCTCCAAATTTTGACGAATTACATAGCCTTACTCGACAAGGGAAGCTCGAGGTAAAATAATTTTAATTGGTTTAATATTTTATCAATTTGAACGTACTTTATATTTATAAAGAAAAATAAAAATTTTGATATTGCGTGGTAGGTGGATTGGTCGGTGAGGCATATAGAGTGGATTGTTCAGTGGAGGGAAATAGATCTTCCGCGATGGCAGCCCATTCGTGACTACGTAATGTTTGATACGATGGTCAGCCACGAATACTTTGCATGGTACTTGGTGAATGGGAAGTCAAATATTTTGAATCCAGAAGAACAAGCGGTCGTCATTGAACGTGTGCAACACAACTGCCTAAGGACTGAATGTACGAGGGATCCCGTACAACTTCTAGCGCTGCTTCCTCATCGAAGAGAAATGCTTCTTCCTCCTCAACACCAGGACCATCTCAGGCCACCCAACCGATTCGACCACAGACTTTTTCCCACTCGATGCAGTCATCATTTCATCCGCCGCCGAGTTCGATGGAAGGTTTTTTCACGCTTGTTGTGGCAAACCCATATGGTTCATTTTCAACCCTGATGAGTGGGATGTCGAGTGTTCCTACAACTTCCGTACCTTTGTATCCGTTTCAACCGCTGGTAACCAATTTTGGGAGTAGGTTTGTACAGCAAACACAAACGCAGTCTCTATTGTTCACAGGTGGGCTAGTTGGAACGAGTGGTACTGCTGGAGATGAAACTGGGAATAAGGATAATGATGATGAGCAGCCAGTTGATCCCGTTCGTTGTCGACGCAATCCCAATCGACCTCAGCGTCCACCGGGGTGTGCTACCGGTGGATATAGGAATCATTAGTTATATTTTTCTTTATTTTATAAATTTAGTTGTACGTTACTATTTTTTTGAAATGAAATATTTCTTTTAGTTTATAAAAAAATTTAGTATTAAATATTTCACATTTATTTTTATTTGAACGATTTTGACCAAATAATTCTTAATTACATCGAGAACAAATGTGACTAGGTCCAAATCGTTGCACTTTTCATTTTGATATCAGTATTTAAATTTTGTATATTCGGTCTAAACTCGTGTCCTGCCAAACACGAATTTGTCTGCGCCTGACACGTCAGAATTGATAGGTCATCAGAAACTCGCATTTGGGCAACAACGAATTTGGCCCAGAACTAAGGGTGACAAGCCCGTATCGATACATCTAACCTTGTATCGATATACGTTGACCAAGGTTGACCCGTTTCGGTACACCTCTAGGCCGTACCGATGCAATTAATTTCCCAGACCTCACTGCCAAGATCCATATCGATATGGCTTGACCCGTATCGGTACGCTCTATTTTCCTAGGTCTAAATATGCAAGATCATATCGATACAACTTGACCTGTATCAATACGCCTGTTTTGTAATTACAGATTTTATCTGGTTTATATTCGAATTAACCTATTCAATGACGTCCAAATGCCATGGAATTTTACCAGTAAGTTATTAATCCATAATTCTAATAGCATACAAAATTTTAGAGCGATTAGAATCCGTTTACCCCATCTTCACCTTTTAGTACCTTTAAGCCAAAGTTAGTTGGTTTTACTAGTTCACAAATACACTATATTTCACATTTACCACTTAGGCACTATTAGGCTATTACACACATATCAAAATAGGCAAATGTAACATGTCTAAGACTTATGCCACCTTTCTAGGAGTTCAAAGCAAAACATAATCATACATGAAATTGGTGGGAGTGACTTGCAACTTCGACAACACGATCAACGCTCGGATTGCTTCAGGGTCCTAAAATGCATGAGACACACACATGTTAAGCTTACATAGCCTAGCGAGGTAGTTATAACCAAATGAAACCATGTTATTATTTGGCATAAATGACTTATAAACATGCTTGAATGACAAAAGTACACCATTAATCATATATCGATCATATTCAAGGCCAATTGTTATATTTTCATACGTCACATGCAAAGCATAGATACATAACATTTCCTTGGACATAGTAACCCATGGATACGTAGATTCACCTATACACCAATTCATATCGAGAGTAGGCATTAGCCTTGAGCCGTAGCTCCAAAAAATATCCCTTACACAAACCAACCTTATCTCACCACATATAGGCCGTAGCCCCGGACCATAGTCCAATCCCTTACTTAGTGAGCTCAAATAACCCTATTGCATGCCAATTGTATCCAAATTTCACAAGTGTCCAAGGATTACGCATATCATCTCGTAGGCCATATCATATCGGATCACAAATTGAGACTTAGCTCCACATAACATAACATATACATATCAAAATTTACACATAGCATTTTTTAAATGTCATATACGAACTTTGCAACATACCACAATGTTGAGAACTTACCATGCTTATCATTAGCATCCATATATGCTTGCTCTACTTGAGCCCTTAAACAAATGCAATTATAATCACAAAAATAAATGCAACGGGATGGCACCTTGCCCATCCATTGACACAACTACACTTACCTTGATTCCAAAGCTCTCGAATTATGATTCTTTGGCACCTAGCTTCGAAGGAGATAATGAAGGATTCTTCTCCACTTCTTGAGCTAGTCCAAAAATTAAAGATTGCATTAGAATCAATCATAATGACTTACAAATGTTTTTCAAGCTTACCGAAGCTTGTGGACAACATCAAATTAAGGGATTTGATCACCTAATACATGGGCTTAGCTTGGATGATCAAAGACCTAATTCTTGAAATTACACCTCAAAGATCGAAGGAATCTTTAAATTGATAAGGGGGTTTTACTCACCAAGTTGTGAGCTTTCAAACGACGTATCAAAATTGGACAAAGGCCAAGGATTAGACCGAGGTGCTTGCTTATCTTGAAGTTGAAGACAATAATGGTGGTGCTTGCTTGTTTGAAGACAAGGGTAAGTTTTGCTTTCAGGAAATTCAAAGTAAGGAAAAAAGCTTTTGTTTCTCATTTTAAAACCATTTATAGCTCTTAACCATTCTCCCACCTACTTATGGACCAATAGGAAGCTTTCCTACTAACAAAGGAAAGATTAAACAACCATTTTCTATCAATTCATATATTTTTACAATTTTAAGGCAATTGGCAACTATCTATCACTTTATCTGAAGTGTTTTACGTGGGAGGGGCAAGCAAGTAGGTGACTCAGCACCTTTTTTCCCATATCTTTTCAATTTAGTCGCCAAAATAGATTTCTGTAGGGACCCGTATCGATACACCTTATGGCCGTATCGATACAGCTAAGCCAAAACAGGTAAGTTAGTTATGGACAGTTAGGTCGTACCGATACTGGTCTTACCATATCGTTATGCTTGGCTTATTTTCATCATTTTTAGCTTTTAATTTGTTACAAAAAGATTTCCACAACTTAAATTAAGCCCAAATAGCTTTCATTACTTCACGGTTGGGTACAAGATCGAGCAATTGCATTATTCAGGCATAACTGACACAAAATTTCCGATCGCTGAACCTAATTCCGACTAGACCGGTTTTTTAGGTGTGACAACTCCCCCCTTATGAAAATTCATCCTCGAATTTTCACTTTAGCCGAAGAGATGAGGCTACTGCTTCTGCATCATCTCCTCTGGCTCTCAGGTTGCTTCCTCCACTGAGTGACTCCTCAAAAAAACCTTTTTGCACTGGTTTTTCCTCGTACGTCAAATCAGATTGGATTTCCACATATTTCAGTTTGATCATATGAGAATGATCAGATCTTTACTTTCGTAGTATAGATACGTGAAAGACATTATGTATACGACTTAACTTTTTGAGAAGAGCTAGTTGGTAAGCAACAGGTCTAACTCGCTCGATTACTTCGAACGAGCCAATGAAACAAGGACTGAGCTTTCCCCTTTTGCCAAAACACAGGATCTTCTTCCATGGGGATACCTTAAGAAAGGCTTTCTCACTCACATCATACTGAATGTCTCTTCTTTTCAAATCAATATAAGCTTTCTGGCGGTCGAACGCTGCCTTGAGCCGGTCACGAATGATGGTTACCCTTTCTTCGGTTTCTCGAAGTAAGTCAGGGCCTAACACCTTGCCTTCACCAAGCTCGGTCTAACAGAGAAGGGTTCTATATCTTCTCCTGTAAAGAGCTTCATAGGGAGACATTTGAATCGAAGCTTGGTAACTATTGTTGTACGCGAACTCCACCAAAGGTTAAGACTTTTCCTATGTATTCCCGAAGTCGATAACACAGGCTCTTAGCATATCTTCTAGGATCTACAAGGAAGAATCGAGATTGGTACAGAACATTTATACATATGGATAAAAGATAAATAAGGTTACCTAAATAACCCTTTCATATTGACCATCGATTTGAGGGTAGAAGGCGGTGCTTAGGTGCACTCGAGTCCCTAAAGCCTCATGTAAGGTTCTCCAAAATCGGGATACAAAATGTGGATCACATTCAGAGATGATGGATACATGAACTCCATTTAAACGGATAACTTCGTGAATCTACAGCTCAGTGAGTCTAGGCAAGCTAAAGTCTATTCTTACCGGAAGAAAATGAGTAGACTTGGTGAATCGATCTACAATGACCCAAAGAGCATCATTCTTTTTCAGTGTCATTGGTGGACCGCTTAAGAAATCCATCATAATACATTCCCATTTCCACTGTAGAATCTCAATAGGTTGCAAGAGACCGGTAGGCACCTTGTGCTCGGCTTTAACCCGTTGGCAGGTCAGACACCTAGTCACAAAGTCTGTAATCTCATTTTTCATACCAGACCACCAATACAGCTCTTTCAATTATTTATACATCTTGATAGCTCCAGGATGAATAGAGAAAAGACTCGAATGAGTTTCACTCAAAATCTGGTTCTGAAGATCATCATCGTCGGGGACACAGATACGATTTTGGAAACACAATAAACCTTTGGAATTCATAGCAAAGTCAGGATCTGACTTATCATTAATCTTAGTAATGAGAGTTTGCAACTTCTCATTAGATTCCTAAAGTGCTCTAATTCGAGACATGATAGTTGAATGAACTCTCAATTCAGCCAATAGTTTGCCGTGCTTCTTGAGCCAGAAGTGAGCATTCAAACATCTCAGGGAGGAAGTGGGCTTCCGACTAAGAGCGTCAGCCACAACACTGGCCTTGTCGGGATGGTAATCAATGGCTAGATCGTAATCCTTCAAAAGTTTCATCCACCAGCACTGACGAAGATTTAAATCTTTCTAAGTTATAAGGTACTTCAGGCTTTTGTGATCAGTGCACAAGTAAAACTTCTCACCGTAAAGATAACGCCTCTAAATCTTTAAGGCAAACACAATAACAACTAACTCTAAATCATGCGTCGGGTAGTTCAGCTCGTGTGGTTTAAGATGACGTGAGGCATAAGCAACAACTTTTTATTCTTACATAAGCACACAGCCTAATCCCAGGTGGGATACATCACTGTATATGGTGAAGTCCTTGCCTGACTCGAGTTGCACCAAAACAGGGGCATGAGTTAGGACTTACTTAAGTTGATCAAAACTCTTTTGTTGTTCCACTGTCCATACAAAGGGAGTTTCTTTATGGAGAAACTTCATCAAGGATGCAGCAATCATTGAGAACCCTTTAACGAATCTACGGTAGTAACCTGCAAGGCCCAGAAAGCTACGTACTTTTCCAACATTCTTCGAAGGGATCTAATCAAGAACCGCTTGAATCTTCTTCGGGTCCACATGAATTCCCACAGAAGAAAACACATGACCTAGAAAGGATACTTCAGATAGCCAGAACTCACATTTACTGAACTTAGCGTACAACTGTTTCTTTCGGAGAGTCTGAAGCATAATCTGGAGATGTTCTTCATGAGTGGTCGTGTCCTTGGAATAGATCAAGATGCCATCTATGAACACAACCACGAATCTATCTAGATAGGGCCGGAACACACGGTTCATCATGTCCATGAAGGTTGCAGGTGCATTGGTAAGGCCAAAAGGCATTACCAAGAACTCATAGTGGCCGTATCTTGTTCGGAAGACAGTCTTTGGAACACCAGACTCCTTCACTAGAATTTGATAGTATTCGAATAGTAGGTCTATCTTAGAAAAGACAGAAACATCCTTCAACTGATCGAAGAGGTCATCGATTCTCGATAATGGATACTTATTCTTGATTGTTACTTTACTCAACTAACGATAGTCAATGTATAGTCGCATCGATCTATCTTTCTTCTTGGAAAACAATACCAGTGCTCCCTAGGGTGAGAAAATCAGTCGAATGAATCCCTTATCCAAAAGATCTTGGATTTGGGCCTTCAATTCCTTCAATTTGATTGGAGCCATTCTATACGGAGCAATGGAGGCTGGTTGTATCTCAATTCCAAATTCTACTTCTCGTGTCGGAGGAAGTCCCAAAAGTTTACCAGGGAACACATCAAGAAATTCTTTTACTATTGGCACATTTTCGAGTTTTGGGTCTCCTTTAGACCCCATTGCACATATAATGGCCTCTTTAGACTCGGGTTTGGCTTTCATTAAGGCTATGCTCTCATTGAGGAGTATGCGGAGATACAACTTCTTCTTCGAACAATCTACCCAGGCTTGATGTTCAGCTAACCAATCAAGGCCTAGGATAAGATCGAACTCATGGAAAGGAAAGGTCATCAAATTGGCCAGAAATAGGATCCATTGGATCCTCAAAAGGTAAGCTTTATAGATCAATCGTACAACCACACTATCTTCTAGTGGGTTAGAGACAACTATCTTAGAAGTGATCGGTTCAGGTTCTAAAGCATACTTCTCGATCAATGGTTCACTAATAAAGGAATGCGTAGAACTGGGATCCACTAAAGCATAAAAAAGATCATAACATAATTCCACCATACCTGCAATCACATCAAGGTCGTCTTCCTACTCCCGACCTCGAACATGGTACAACTGAGCAGAGGTTTGAGGGTCACATCCATCTGTAGGAGTGTTCGAGTTGCGGGGTCTTTCTACTGATCCAGACTGCACTTGTTTTGCTCCTCTTTCCTTATTAGGATTGTTCTGAGAAGCCATAGAGGTAGGAGCGTTGGAATTCTATGGACATTGTCTGATGAAGTGGCCCGATTCACCACAAAGATAACAGGACTCGGACTACTTGCGACACTGCCCAAGATGTCTCTTTTGGAAAAAAATTGCACAAGGGAATTTGCGAACTTCTCTCATAACCATCTATTCTATCAAATGAAGCTGTACGAGCAACATATGTTCTCGGAGACTGGGATTGTGGTACACATCCTATTCTTGGCAGTTGTTGAAAGGTGGCAGACTTCTGGTCTCACTGTCTAACTTTCTTCGGGGGCATAGAAGGTCTAGAATAGTCTCAGAACCTCTTATCGGATCGAGCTTGGCTACATTTCCTTCTTTTACAAGCCTTCTAAGAGGCTTCAGTAGCAATCGCCCGGTTGACCAGGTTTTGAAAGTCTTCCAACTCCAAAGCAGTAAAGAGATGACATAATTCATCATATAAGCAATCGATAAACATCATACACTTTTTCTTCTCAATGCGTATGATCTCTGAACCATACCTTGAGTACTTACAGAAGTCGTGGGTATACTACTCTATGGGTCACCCTCATTGTCTCAGATGGAGGAACTTCTTACGCCTTTCAGCAAGGTAATGGTCATTGATGTACTTCTTACGGAACTCCTGAAGAAAGAAGTCCCATGTGACTCTATGCGCAGGTACGGTGAGCGTCACAGTGTCCCACCAACTCTAAGCCTCCTCGAAGATCAGTGCCAAAGTACATTCCAACTTGTGTTCATCCGGACACTTCATTTGCTTATTCAGAACTTTAATAGTGTTTTCCAGCCAATACTCAGCTACTTCGGGATTGTCTTGATCCTGACCGATGAAAGTGTACACCAGGTATTGTCGAAGCTTATCAATAGGGGCTCTCGAGACAGATACGGGTGCCTCAGCAGGCTACGGTGGTAGCTCTTGCTTGAGAGACACGACCACATGCTTAATCATCTCCGCCATATACATCAAGTACTGCTGCTGAGCGCGAGGCATTGGAGGGGGATTAGGTGGATGATTCTACCCCACCTATTTTGGTCGGACTCATACTCTAAGATTATCTCTCTGTATCGAGGAGAATCCCAGATGTGGTTTATTTGGATCAACCTATCCCCAGGTGTGGACATTTTTAAAGCTAGTCGAAAAGAAAAAATTAAATCGTGTTAGCTGTTAGTCACGGATAACATATACAAATAAACTCCTAGGTGGCATATGCACATAAAGAGTCGTGACAAGCCTCGGTTTAGTCCTAGAATCGACTAAACTCTAGCTTTGATACCACAAATGTAATACCCCCTTCTAAGCCTAGCAGAGAACCGGGTCGAAAAGTGTTACCGGAAACTTATTCAGAGTTTAGAAGCTTAATCAGAGTTCGGAATCTTATTCAGAATATCTTATTGATCTCTTTTAGAGCCTATCGAACTAGCTTATTAATAGCTTACTCAATTTGGGGTTAATTTTAAACTTTTTCCAGTTTAGGGACTAAATTGTAAATTTTAAAAATTAGGGATCTTTATCATAATTTTCTTTTCCTAGCCTTCAATTAAACTTATAAACTATTATCATGTAAAATTTTGTTATTAACGAAGATCATTTACCTATGGGATTAACCTTCTTAAGATTTAGTGACTATTCTATAAACTGTTTAAAACTATGGTTTAAGTCTTTCAACAGAATTTATTGACACCGTACTGATACACTTAGGATCGTATCGGTACGCCAAGCCAAATTTCTCAAATCCAAAACTAAAGGTGACAAGCCCGTATCGATACATCTAACCCTGTATCGATACGCGTTGACCAAGGTTGACCCGTTTCGGTACACCTCAAGGTCGTACTGATGAAATTAATTTCCCAGACCTCACTGCCAAGATCCGTATCGATACGGATTGACCCGTATCGGTACGCTCTATTTTCCTAGGTCTAAATATGCTAGATCGTATCGATACAACTTGACCCGTATCAATACGCCTATTTTGTAATGACAGATTTTATCTGGTTTATATTCAAGTTAACCTATTGAATGATGTCCAAATGCCATGAAATTTTACCAGTAAGTTATTAATCCATAATATTAATAGCATAAAAAATTTTAGAGCAATTCGAACCCGTTTACCCCATCTTCACCTTTTAGTACCTTTAGGCCAAAGTTAGTTGGTTTTACTAGTTCACAAATACACTATATTTCACATTTAACACTTAGACACTATTAGGCTATTACACACATATCAAAATAGGTAAATGTAACATGTCTAAGCATTATGCCACATTTCTAGGAGTTCAAAGCGAAACATAAGTATACATGGAATTGGTGGGAGTGACTTGCAACTTCGACAACACGATCAAGGCTCGGATTGCTTCAGGGTCCTGAAATGCATGAGACACACACACACATTAGGCTTACATAGCCAAGTGAGGTAGTTATAACAAATGCAACCAAGTTCTTATTTGGCATAAATGACTTATAAGCATGCTTGAATGACATAAGTACACCATTAATCATATATCGATCATATTCAAGGTCAATTGTTATATTTTCATACGTCATATGCAAAACATAGATACATAACATTTTCTTAGACATAGTAACCCATGGATACGCGGATTCCCCTATACACCAAGTCATATCGAGAGTAAGCCTTAGCCTTGAGCCATAGCTCTGAAAAATATCCCTTACACAAACCAACCTTATCTCACCACATATAGGTCGTAGCCCCAGACCGTATTCCAATCCCTTACTTAGTGAGCTCAAATAACCCTATGGTATGCCAATTGTATCCAAAGTCCACAAGTGTCCAAGGATTACACATATCATCATAGTTCTTACCTTGTGCCCGTAGGCTATATCATATTGGATCACAAATTGATCCTTAGCTCCACATAACATATCATAACATATGCATATCAAAATTTACACATAGCATATTTCAAATGTCATATACGAACTTTGCAACATACCACAATGTCGAGAACTTACCATGCTTATCATTAGCACCGACATATGCTTGCTCTACTTGAGCCATTAAACAAATGCAATTATAATCACAAAAATGAATGCAACAAGATGGCACCTTACCCATCCCTTGACACAGCTACACCCACCTTGATTTCAAAGCTCTCAAAGCTCTTGGATTACGACTCCTTGGCACCTAGCTTCGAGGGAGATGACGAGGGATTCTTCTCCACTTCTTGAGCTAGTCCAAAAATTAAGGATTGCATTAGAATCAAACACAATGACTTACAAACGTTTTTCAAGCTTACAAAGCTTGTGGACAACATCAAAAATAAAGGATTTGATCACCTAATACATGGGCTTATCTTGGTTAATCAAAGACCTAATTCTTGAAATTACACCTCAAAGATCGAAGGAATCATTAAATTGATAAGGGGGTTTTACTCACCAAGTTGTGAGCTTTCAAACGACGTATCAAAATTGAACAAACGCCAAGGATTAGACCGAGGTGCTTGCTTAGCTTGAAGTTGAAGACAATAATGGTAGTGCTTGCTTGTTTGAAGACAAGGGTGAGTTTTGCTTTTGGGGAATTCAAAGTAAGGAAGAAAGCTTTTGTTTCTTATTTCAAAACCATTTACAGCTCTTAATCATTCTCCCACCTACTTATGGACCAATAGTAAGCTTTCCTACTAATAAAGGAAAGATTAAACAACCATTTTCTATCAATTCATATTTTTTTTTACAATTTTAAGGCAATTGGCAACTATCAATCACTTTTTCTGAAGTGTTTCACGTGGGAGGGGTAAGCAAGTAGGTGACTCGGCATCTTATTTTCCATATCTTTTCAATTTAGTCGCCAAAATAGATTTCTGCAGGGACCCGTATCGATACATCTTATGGCCGTTTTGATACATCTAAGCTAAAACAGGTTAGTTAGTTATGGGCAGTTAGGCTGTACCGATACTGGTCTTACCGTATCGATACGCCTGACTTATTTTCAATATTTTTCAGCTTTGAATTTCTTAAAAAAGGTCCCCACAGCTTAAATTAAGCCCAAATAACTTTCATTATTTCACGGTTGGGTACAAGATCAAGCTATTACATCATTCGGGCATAACTAACGCAAAATTTCTGATCCCCCAAACCTAATTCCGACTAGACCAGTTTTTGGGATGTGACAATTATATTAATGAAACGTACTACAAGATAATTAATTGAAATAACTACACCAACATTAAATTACTAAGACTAGTTAAAATGAATGGAAGAGGAATCTGATTCACTGTCGTCATAGTCGGTACTTATGTCAGATGTTAAGTTTAGTTCCTCAATTATTTGTTCTTTCTCTTGTCATCTCTTATAATTTTGTCTACAGACCATGTCCTCGTCTTGATTGGCGCAGTCATTGATGAACTAGAGCCTTCATCAAATTTTACACTAAGCTTGATGTTCGTACCCCAACACATTTGTATGCGCGAAACATTTTTTGTATATCTTTCTCATTCGATAGTGTTAGCATGTAGTGTTCTTCTGGGACGGGCTCACTGAATGGTACTCTAACACGCAAGGTAGATATTTTTGAGCTTGTAGACTCTATAACCCGTTTTGAAATCAATTCAAACAAATCATCTTTTGTGATTTTGTTGTTGAAAGAAGTGTAGAAGTAGGTTTCACGAAACAAAACTATAGCAGAAAATCACGACATAATTTGTATTTGTGGGTTGGAAATATATGTAGGTAGAAATTTTCTGAGTGGTGTAAATTTACTCTGGTAGAATTTATATGTTAGATAGCGAGGGCGTAATGTTGGATTTACGCGTGTTTCTGATGCCTCTCATGAATTATTGAGATAAAAGGCCGAACACGCGTTTATCTAAACGCGTGTTCCATTGACATGTCAGTTTCACTGCAGAAGATTAAAAAAGCCACATTTCGCAAGACGCGAGTTTACCTGACATGTAAGGAATCCTGCAAAAGGTGGAAAAACTCGTTGTTGGCCAAACGCGAGTTCAACAAGCATATCATACACATCAACTCATATCATAAGGGATTGCTCAGTGAAATTATCAAATACGAGCAACATTTTCTAACAAACTGTAAGAGAAAAACTTGTGAGAAAGACTGACTGCTCTGTTATTCTTAACAATGGTAAGAAGAGTGACGACTGTGGTATACTATGATGGTCAAATGATCCCTGATGCATATCTCAGTGTTGTATTTTAGTCCCCTAACAGTGTTACGATAAAGATTCTGAGGCGAGACACGTATCAACGTTGAATGACACATATATGAGAAGGTTTCAAATGCTTCCGGGAGGTAATTGGAGTCATTGAAGAATCGATGTCCTACATCGTTAGAATCATTGTATTTCATAATATTCGATGTTTAGGACACTAGTGTCGTGGAATTGATGATTGAGACCCATACTTAGTATTCAATGGGATGACCCATAGAGCTCTTTGCAACATTTTTTGAAGGTCATGTCGGAGGTCATAATGTGGTTCCAAATTGGCTACGAGCAAATTTTGACTTCGACCCAAATGCTCATAGTCTAACATCAAGTCTGAGATATGGCTTCAACCTACTAAAAATTAGTAATGACGAAGCTTCATCATCTTCTGCTTTGAGGCTAAGGCATTCTTGCATTGCTAGGTTCGACTTCGACCTAAACATGCCACCAACCTAACACTCAACGTACAATCCATACAGTGCGGGTCTAGAAGCGTCATCTTCTATATGGTCATCTTGCCATGAAGAGTTTAACTCGTTCGATGATTTTTCAATTAGAAGACACTCAACTTATATCCATAGTGAGCGAAATGTAGATGATTTCTTATCTATGGGGAAACATTCAACCTCTGCTGTTGTCGACCTAAATAGGCCTCGTCAACGGTATCGTGATCGGGTTACGGTTATAGAACTTGTTAATGTATAGGTTGTTGATGAAGTATAACTATTTCAGTTTGAAGAGGATAATTCTAATGAAGAACCTCGTACGGAGGTCGGGTATGATAGTGACGAGATGGGTTTATTTCCTAAAGAATCAACAGACCTTAACGAGTCCGTTGATGTAGAGGATGAAGCAGATGATGCTTCCGAGGATGATGCGAAAGAAGATAAGGAGGAAGATGTTGCCCCGCCTAACTTTATTAGAGTAGGCAATTGCTCAACGTATTACGACCCACTATCCCACTTCACAAAAGTGGATATGGAAGGCTTCAACACTACTGAATTTCCAAAATTCCCACAGTTGGAGCAGTACAACAAACAAAATGAGGGTGAACTGCAACGTGGAATGGTCTTCAAGAAAAAAACTCACGGAGGCTGCGATTAAGCATTACAACATATGGTGCTCAGTTACGTACACCGTGAGGAAAATTGAGGCATACAAATATATTGTAGAATGTCCCCACAAGTACGAGGGAAGTAATTGGAGGGTTCATGTATCATAATTGAAGAGGCTGAACAACCTCTGAAAAATAACGAGATACAATGGACCTCATACATTCTTAGTGGGAAGCCTAAGCCAAGATGATCCTAACTTGGATGTACACGTGCTTTACGATGCCATCCTTCCACTTGTGAAAGGAAATCTATGCGTAATTGTGCCAGTATGTATAGCTGCCATTAAATCCATATACACATACATGGTTAAATACAATAAAGCATGGTATGCAAGATATTGCGCCATCCAACAACTGTATGGGCAATAGGAAGAATCTTATAGCGAGTTGTGAATGTGACTGAAGATTATGCAGAAATACAATCCAGGGATGGTTGTGCAACTGGAAACTGTACCGAAATACAACAACGATCGTATCATACTTAGGGAGTGCCAATTTTTTCGCCTTTTCTGGATGTTTCCACAATGTGCTAAGGCTTTCCGACACTGCAAGCCTATGCTCCAGATCGATGGCACATTCTTGTATGATAGATACACACAGATCTTACTACTGGCAGTTGCACAAGATGGTAACCGAAAATGCATTCCAGTAGCTTTCACAATAGTTAAAAAGGAAGATATCCCTTCTTGGGAATTTTTTCTCACCAACCTGCGTAAATATATCATACACAGGGTTTTATGAGAAATAGAATAGGGGATATGTATTATTTCAGATAGAGGCGCATGGATATGAGGAGCAATCTTGCGTATGTAGGCGTCTTGCCAACCCCCGTATATACATCACCGGTACTTTTTGTGACACATTGCAACAAACTACTATTAGAGATATAAGAATGATGATGAACATATAATGGTTCTTTGCATGGGTACACCTTCCACTGTCATTCTATTTTATTTATTATAGCTTTTATTATTATTTCTCGTTAACTATTACATCTCTTATTGAATAGGTAACGCACACTGGGTAAACCAAGATGAAGAGCTGCTGGAAGAGTTGAGCGTAAGAAATTCAGATGGATATGACTATCTTGTTGATATCCCGAGGGAGAAATGGCTGCAATGTTATGATGACGGTCATCAATATGGTCACATAACAACGAACTTAGATGAGGCGATCAATTCATCTCTGAAGGGAACATGTCATTTACCTATCACGTTCATTTTCAAGACGACATATTATTGACTGGCTACCCTTTTTGCAACCCTAGGAAAATAAGCAATGGACTGGATGACAGGTGGCCAAAGGTTCCATCCAGAACTCCAGCAAAATTTCAAACATACACTATGTACGTAAACGCGATGGGTGTGATATGTTTTTCTTGTTGCCAACATTGCTTTCAGGTTTCAGAATATTCACGACCGCTTAAAGGAATAATGCAAAACAATTACGCGGTTGATCTACGCCAAAGAACATGCGATTGCAGAGTCTTCCAGATATTCAAGTACCCGTGTGCGCATGCCTTCACTGCTCGTGCATTCGTTTATTTTGATGCCACGACACTCGTTGATCCAGTATACCAACTTGAAAACATATTCAAGGTATACCAAAATGAGTTTCCTCCGATCGGGAATCAACATGATCATCGTATCATTGACGATGAACCTAAGATATGCCTAAATCCTTCCTTGCGTCGTACGAAAAAAGGTCAGCCAACGTCAACTAAGATTCATTGTGCCAAGGATATGGTTCCTCGAGAACGGGCCGAACAACCTAAATGGTGCACTAGATGTAGGAGCACTGGACACGATAGGAGAAAATGTCCTCTTAGGACCGGCCCTTAAATCAACTAATTGTGATTCTCCATGCAATGTTTTAGCACCATTTTTAACGATCTTTGAAGCTTTGTTTTCTGTTTTACCACCATTTTCTATTTTACCCATATTTAACACCATGAATTCACTCATTTCATACACCATCTTTCTGTCTTTCACTTATCGACCCATACATGTCCACCAACCCATGTTTGCTTATTCTTCATGGAAAAAAACATGGCTATATAGCATTTTTAGCACCATTGTAAACATATGCTTCACTACTACGACGTGAAACTTAAACAACAACAAAAAAGTATCCACAACATACCACAAAATCAACTTAAACATGTCTACGGACCTATGTTTGCTTGTTCTTCATGGAGAAAACATGGCTATATAGCATTTTTAACGCAATTTCTACACACTTTAGGATGCCATATACCCGACAATTTTAGCACCATTGTAAACATATATTTCACTACTACGACATTAAAGTTAAACAACAACAACAAAAATCTCCCAACATACCACAAAATCCATTTAAACATGCCTATGGACTCATGTTTGCTTGTTCTTCATGCAAAAAAACATGGTTAGATAGCGTTTTTAACGCGATTTATACACACTTTAGGATGCCTTATACGCGCCGATCTTTACACCATTTTCAACAGATGTTTCAGTACTACGACGTGAAAGTTCAAAAATCCAAAATACTATCTCCCAACACCCCGTAATTTTACCTACAACATGCCTATCAAAGCTTGTTTTAACAACAGGATTGTAAACAACTTGTGTTGCACCAAACGCAAGTTACATTCATATCGCGTGAAAAATTCGCGCCGTTTAATCTGAATATCTCGAGGAACTCGCGTCCCGTTAGGCGCGAGTTCTTTTTACTGAATATTTAAAAGATGCCAACGGATACGACACGCCACATCAGATGGAACACGCGTCCGGCTGAACGTGAGTTTTGAATTCGCGCTTGCTAGAACGCGAATCGTTCCTACGTGTACCAAATGGAGGGTATTTTTCCAAATGATTTCAGAAGGGGAGTGTTTTTCCAAATTTTGTCCCAAAAGAGAATATTCAACCAATTTAGCCAAATAAAAGAATAATAACTATTAATTATAAAATGTTTAATTCTCTTCTAATTGAATTTTATACAACAAATAATCAATCAGTCATTCTTTTAATCTTTGAAATCTCTTTTCAAAGGAAAAAAAAAAAGTCAAAATGTTTGTACGTTACCAATATCTTTCATATCTCTAAAAAATGATTTGAAATCTTTTATTTATATATATATATATATATTCTAATGTTGGCATTTAGTTTATAAAAAGTATGCATGTACAAATTAAAAAGAAAACCCTTAATCGGGAAATCAAGAATGATAAATAAAAAATAATATATAAACTTGACGAATTTAGATATGATGAGAATTACATGAAATGACACAAGAAAATAGAGAAAATACAACCCTAAATACGACATGAAACAAAAAAAATAATATAAGGAAAATTATTTCATACACACAGTTAGTCGAGCTAAAAAACATCATAAGCGGAGTTGAATGGATGACATACGAGAATTATAGTTTAAGAATTAGAGATCAAGATTTAAAGGATCAAAGTTTAGTGTTTAGGATTTGTAATAATATTTAAATTTTGCTTGTAAAATTATTATTTTTTATTTTCGATGTTTCAAATTATAACTCATAATATAGACATAATAGAAGTGTTATTAACTTTAAAATTTAAAATTTAAATCTCTAACCCTAAATTCTAAATTTTAAACTATAAATTCTAACTAAAAACTTTAAATTCTAAATCCTACATTTTAAAATCATAAACAAAATCTTTAAACCTTAAATTAACCCACTTATGTAATATATTGTTTTTCACAGTCAACCTATAATATAATTAGGTATTTTCTTAGTCAAATAAGGTTGAATTGTATTTTTTTTATGACTTCAAGTTGGACCGTGTCCTTAACTACCCTTATTTAATAAAAAATACTTTTATTTATATATTAATTATAAATATTAATATCATTTTTATTTATAAGTTTAATTGTCTTTATAACGAGCTTTTGTAAAATTTGATTTAAAGTAAGGGAAAATATATAATGCATTGGAGGTGAAAATATTTTATCTCCACAAGCGTTCTAATATCAGAGGTTAACGATTTAGTTTAGGGTTTATAATTTACGATTTTAGGTTACGGGATTTAGAATTCAGGATTTGTGGTTAGAATTAAGGGTTTAGTGTTAGTGTATAGGGTTTATATATTAGGGTTTAAGTTTTAGAGTAATATAGTAGAGATTTAGATTTTTGCCTACAACTTTTAAATTTTAACCTTAAACTCTAAATTCAAACAACAATCCTTAATTTTTAAACACATAAACCTAAACTCCTAAACTATGAACTATAAACCGAATCTCTAACCTCTAAAGTTAAAATGCTTTTACCCTTAAATTAATCGGCCAAATGAGTTAAAAACAAGTGATTATAAAAAAACTTGGTGAAAGGGGAAAAAATAAAAGGAGCATGTAAAAGTCTGAAACAGTAGCCTTCGGTGAAGCGAAAAGGCCAAATAGCTTAGCTTGAATCAAAGGGGCCAAATCGAATATTATTCTTAGTGAGAGAAAAAAAGAAAAGAAATGATTAAAAATGGGAAACACACACCCCATCATCTTTGCTTCTTGTCCAATTCAAAAATCAACCTTCAAGATCCTGCAGATTATGTAGGATATCTGCCGGATATTGCTTTCCAAACTGTCTGATTTGCTTCCACCCCACCACCCTTTTAAAACTCACCCCTCCCTCTTTTCTCCTCCAATTCCCATTCTCCTCCTACTCCTCCTCCTCCTCCTCCTCCTTCTTCTTTGCTTTGCTTAACAATCATGGGAATGGCTACTCAGACTCAGTTCCATGTCCTTGCTGTTGACGACAGCCTCATTGACAGAAAACTCATTGAAAGGCTTCTCAAGACTTCTTCTTTTCAAGGTAAAATTTTGTTGTTAGAAAACTTCTTTTAATTGTTTGATTCCGACACCCAACACAACAACATGGGTTGATGTTTGTGTTTCTCCACAGTTACTGCAGTTGATTCTGGAACCAAGGCTTTGGAGTTTCTTGGATTGAATGATGACGATATTGAAGATGAAGAAAGGAATTCCAGTGTTGCATCGGTTTGTTCAGATGAACAACAAGTGGGGGTGAATTTGATCATCACAGATTATTGCATGCCGGGAATGACAGGCTATGATCTCCTCAGAAAAATCAAACAATCTTCATTATTTAAAGACATACCGGTTGTGATCATGTCTTCTGAGAATATCCCATCAAGAATCAACAGGTTTGTGTTTGGAATTTCGTGTTTTTTGACATTTGATGTTTTGGTTTGATAATTATGGAAAAGCTGACATGAATTTTATTACAATCAGATATTTGGAAGATGGAGCTGAAGAGTTCTTTTTGAAGCCAGTTCAATTATCGGATGTAAACAAGCTTAGGCCTCGTTTAATGAAAGGAATTACATGTAATGAAATGGGATCAAACGTTAACAAAAGAAAGGGAAGGGAAGAAATTCAGTCTCCTGATAGAACAAGAGGAAGATACAGTGAATTGGAAGTTGTCTGATCTATAAATCTGTTATTTTCCCAGGAAAAATTTATGGGTTTTCTCTCCTTTTCTTTCTTTTTTTTTATTTTTGGTTTTTGGATAGGAAAGGGTCTGGCTTTATAAAAAATCATTGTGTAGAAAGAATTTTGATTTCATATCAGAGAAGAGGGAAAGTTAATCATGTTTTAGAGTTATATGCAATCTAAGCTTCCAAATGTAAATTACCAGAATGGGAATTATAAAGTCAATTTTGCTGCTTCATTAACAGATTTGCTCATCTGCCTGTGTTTGTGTCATACTTTTTATGTTTTAGTTCCCAGATCCAAATGTTACAGATTTATGTCTGAAGGTTATTCTAGTGCTGCAGATGTTCTAATTGACGTATTGCAACAAAATGTTCAATTTTCAAGTCAATTTTATGGCCATCGGTATGAATACTATCGAGGTTTGAATCTACATTAGAAATTCTCATCTTTAATTGTTTTCTCTTTTTCATTCAGTTTCTCAGTAACCAAACATTATTTATATGCTCTGTAAAATGCAACAGTTAGGGGAAAGAGAAAAATTCAAAGAAGATTCATAGAGAATTTTCTCATCAAATAAGAAAAGGTAAATTAGTATTGTTTACAATGTGACAAAGCAGAGCCAAATTTGGTTTACTTCATAACTGGATTACATCCCATACAAGTTTATAGAAGACTATGCATACCTGCAGACTACGCTGCTCGAAAATATACGAATTCCAAGGAACAAAGATTGCTTTCATACCCATAAATGACATATGGCTCCACCTTCTGCAGCATGTCTATAACACCCTCAATTGCCTTCACAAAGACGCCACTGAAAACTCTCCTCAATCTTAGGTTGTATGAAATCATATTTATACATGTTAATTATATAAAAAATAAATACTCGAAAGCTTCAATAGGGTAGTGAGTTGCTCAAGGAAGCATTAGATTATCCAAATCGAGCTGATCCAAGCTCAAACTGTGAAATGCTCGACTTGAAATTCAATGTTAAAGCTTCTTGAACTCAATCGTTTTGGCTAGACTAAAATGAATGAGTTAAATTACCATGCACAACTACTCGACTTCATGTTCGATTATTTGTGCTTAAGTTCTTTTGGCTAGAGATAAAACAAAATCTGATGATAAAGCACATTGAGATGTTGTATATCTAAATGGGGGGAAAGTTTTCACGTCGTTTGCGAAAAATCATTTTTGGTCAGTTGAGCTAGAAATATTTGAAATGTCACAACTGGGACTACAAACTCTTTTAAACACTAATGAGATTTCTTTAAGCGAGCATAACTCGAATCGAATCCAAACAAGACATGATGATGATGATATGATTATCTTCGTACTTGCCAGGCAAACAGGTCTGAAGATCAGGTTGGCAAAACTCTAGCGCCGTTCCTCCCCCAATTTGCAGGTCTCGCAAAATCAAAGCACCTTTGCCACCGTTTGCTTAATTTTCCCTCTCCCTCCTTTCCCCGCGTCCACGAGGAGTCTCCGGCGGGATGGCAGCAGCATCCCCTGGCTCTGGGCGCGCCTCGCCGTCCCTTGCTCTTCAACTGTTTGGTCTTTGGAAGCGGGTTACTATCCATCTCCTCCCATGGTTGTTGTTTGTGGATTTTGGTGACCGGTCGAAAGAAACTAACTTTTTTCGGCGGCTCATGGCTCTCATCACAGAATTTTGGCGGCGGTTTAAGAGACAGGTTATCGGTTTTGGGAACAAGAGGTCTCGAGGGGTTAGGTTTGGTTCTTGAGCTGCCTTATTGGAGTCATTTCCGGCCGACTCCTCTTTCACCCTCTTTGGCCTTGTCCGCTAGACACCCTCTTCCGAAACCATCTTATCTGTCATTTTGCTCCGTTCGTTGGAAGGTCCAATACTCGTTTGTGGTTCTTTGTGTCAAGAGTGCTGCTCCCTTATGTTAGCTCAATGGCTGTGTATGCTGAGTTCTCGAGCCTTGCCGTCTCGTCTCACGATTGTTCTTGTAGTTTCGGTTGGTTGTCCTCCGATGATGCGGACTGAAAATTTAGAGTTCAAGCAGTCATTTCCAAGCTAAACATCTTCATGTCCCCGAATATGCTTGTGTTGTCCTTTTAATTTGTGACGGACGTTTGTTTATTTACCATGTTTCGGTTGTTTTCACCCTCTTCGAGTAGGGCTTGTTCGTGGCTTTGTTGTGCCATCGTTTGTAACGATCTTTTGGCCGTTTTTTTTTTTCAGGTTTCAATCCCAACAATGCTCTTATATGCGATCCGTTCGAGTAATGAATTCCTTTAGTTTGTTCAAGTCTAAAGATCGAAGAGAACTTGTTTTCCTAAATGTTGTCGGGGGATATCATTAAGAGGCTGTTGGGGTTAAATGCAATACAAGACTTGTTATGTAATACTCTAAAATTTTTTATGTCCTAATTCACACAATTTTTTGTCCTAATTCACACGTGTCACGGCCATACCGCCCCTGACCCAGATCAGCATGTCATGCGACACTTGAAAAAGACTCATCCCTGACAAGTCAGTCTTTAACCTGTCCATTATCCAAGGACATAGTTCAGCAGCGTCGTCTCATGATTCATCAGACAACACGCCCATCCAATATCGCATCTCGCAGAGCCTAACGAACGCTAAGTGCCAACCCTTGACTTTAGCGTCGGGCGCGATATGAGTTCCTTTGACCCCAAACCGTCTACATCAAGTGATAAAAATCTCAAGATCCGATTTTAATTTAATAAGTCGGATTACCACAGCTGATTGATTCGATCAGAGATTCTAGAGGGAAGATTCGATGATTAGATTGGAAAACCTTAACTATGAAGATAATAAAGGTCAAGTCCTAAAAGAGCAAATTGCCCTTTTTACTATAGTGGATATTGACGAGAAAGGTTACTAGGCCTATTTATTTTGATGCCTAGAAAGTTTTAATTAGAATTAATAAAAAAAGGAAAGGGAAAATAACAAACTTCAGAACTATTTGGTTCATTTACTCTTTGCACCAACTGAAAAGAAAATATATATAAATATATGTATCTGAGTTGGCAAATACATTAGCCACATCAATTGGGATCAGGTTGAGGTTTCATGATTTGACAATCTTTTCTTTAGATAAACCCTCCCAACAGCCAAGCAAATTAAGAAAATGTAAAATCTCCTGTTTGGAATGGCAATACAAATACTTGTTCATCCAGACAGATGATAAATATAGCAGTAAATGCACCCAAAAAATGACCTAGCACATACAACCTACATGTTAAACAAGTTATCCTACTGCTATTTGAACTCTTGGGAATTAGCAACACCATATCCAGGAAGGTATATTTCTACAACAAAACAATATGACAATGTTTGGCCAAATGTACCATATTTGTAGAACTGTCGCAGCAAACATCATCATGCTGTCAAACTGAAGATGGTGCTCAAAATCATGCATCAATATGGTGCCCTCCTTACCCTTCTACAATACCATTCCTGTAAGTTGTTGAAGCCACAGTTATCAGTTCAAAGTTCAAACATGTTTCTTCCACACTAACATTTAGCAATGTCCATATGTTGAGACCGCAGAGTAAATATGAGAATTTAAGATTTGCCAAACTGAGAGAACGATTAATTTCTTTTGATTGGAACTGAGTGACATGCGTACAACGAAAATAATTTCTGGTGTATTAGCAAAAAACAGTTCTTTAAGGTAATAGCAGCAATGTAAACCGAGAAAGTTAAAAGGTTGAAATTGCATGACAAAATAATATCATTGTACAAACCTCAGGACACAGAAATTTCTACGCACAAAGCCAAGTCGAGCCAAATAATTTCTCTCAGCAAAATCATGTACTGTCCGACAAGGGCGTGAACCATCATGACCAAATCTCTGGGACTCTTCTTTCAAAATTTTCCTACATGCATCAGCGTCCTGAAAAGAAGAGGTTATTAAAGATTGAATTGAATTCAGGAAGGAAATTAGATAAGAAGAATGCACATGCATAAACGTCAAAGATACTCGCAAAAGGCTTAAAGACACCAAGTAATTCAGATATAGATGATCCTTCAGATAAAACTTTAGAAAAAAATACAATCAGTGAAATCAATCAAACGAGCTTCCAACTGGTAGAAGAGCCGTGGACTGTGTCATGCACCCACCCACCCAAACACAGAGAAGTCAACTTAAATGGGGGTGAGGGAGTAAATATCTACAATAATAGTATGCAAATTATCAAGTCATTGTCTTGACAACAGAAGCTTGCCAAGAGGCATACCTGTAAGAATTCCATCATTTGCTCTTCGATTGTACCACGCATGGCTAAAGTCTCCACATGAATTGGACAAGTAGCACCCATCCGATGGGCACGGCTAATGACTTGTTCCTCCATGCTGAAAAGGTTTCAACTGGTAAACAGTGGCAACATTTGATGATAAAGTGTGTGTGTGTGCACGCTATTTGTAAGAAAAGAATGGGTATAAAAGGCGAGTGGCTTAATGGTAAAAGATATTTGCAAGTGCTTTATGACCAAAAGGTCAGGGCTGAAGTCACAACAGTGGGCAACAAGAACAATACATGCTAATCTTTAGACATTGGTTTCTGAAATACTGTATCCTCAGTGAGGTTGGAGACAGACTATGGCTAGTGTGGCACACAGAATAAAGCATATATTCAAGGTGTTCTGTTGGCAAGATGGTCAAGGTTTGAGCCATATAACAGTGAATGGTGGGATACAACCAGCCTTTCAATTGTTGTACCCTCATTAATGGGGTTAGGTTGTGGCTTAACCATTTCACCAAGTACAAGCAGCAGACCACAACTTCCTTTCTAAACTCTCTGTGCAAGCCTGTCCTGCCACTGGTTCCCTAGTAGTTAGTGGCAACGGTCATGCCCAAGATGGGTTACCTCTGCTGACCCTAATTACTTACAAAAAATACTAAAATGCTGAAATAGATAAAACTAATGCCTAAGCTTTGATCTTAGATCTGAGAATTGAAACACCAATGCTCTAATCTTTCACTAGAAAAAAAATACAGCATTAGCAGCAAAGTCTATAGAATCTTTTGCAGTGAACTGATAAGATAAAATATCTTCTTTTTCGGAATTCTTTTCTAGGTAGGAAACCAAAAATAAATTTCAGGATAGGAGTTGGCTAAAATTACCTTCTGTCCCAAATAGGCTCCATTAGAAATACATGAGTGACAAAACTCAAATCAAGACCCAAAGCAGCACTCCCATCCATCAAGAGGGCCATGCAACTATCATCATACTGGAATGTGGCTAGTGACTTCATCTACAAAAGTGGAAATTAATAAACAAAAGGATTGCATGAATAGGGGAAAAAAGTTACAGATATGGCTAGACAAAAGAAATACCTTGTTGCTAGAATGCATTGGACTATACATTCCAACAAACTTGATACCAGCAAAAGTCAGCTGCCAAAAGAAAAAGGGTCATCCGTCTTATCATTTGTAAAGGAAAAAAAAAGTGCACCTCTGCATAGTTAAAGCCAAATTAGATATACCTGCTGCTCAATAACATGTATATGCTCAAGAAATTGAGAAAATATTAGAACTTTTTCAGGAAGCATCTTGTATGACTCACTGCCGGGTCTAGAGCAATTCGTCAGCAAAGGCACACCCATGCCACTCCTCTGTGAAGGCCAAAGTAACTTATCAATGTTCTTGGCCTCATCAACTTCATCCACAGAGCAATGGATCTCTTTATTAACCTCCTGCAATGCCTTCAGCCTCTCTACAAGATAAGAAACTTTACTGCTAGAGGTTGATTGCCAATCAGGATTCCAATCATCCTAATAACCAGAAAAAAAATGTCTATTTGTAAGGACTTGTATAGCATAAAATTAAAAACTACATAATAAAATGATTAAATCAAGAATTAACCTACCTGTTTATATGAAGGTTGTAACTCGATAAGATCTTTTGGGACAGGCCACTTTGGATTTGGATTTTCTGGGCGTGCTAATGTCTCAGGAGTCTGCATCTCATATAAGTGACCACAGCCAGGTAACGTACACATTTCACTATCCAAACCAACACAATCAAGGCACAAAAGATGCCTACATGGGGTAACAATTGGTAGACGGCACCATTCGTTGCATCTATATCAGAAGACGAAAAAGAAATAAATCATAATCTGACCATATGCTAGGAAATGGTTGAAACAAAGCAACACAGAAACTCAAAACCAAATTATTACCTCTGACAATTACCACCATAGAGGAGGTTGTATTTAATTAAAGCATAATCTTCTGAAAGAGGATCCATACCATTTTCAACTAAAATGTCCATTGTTTCTTGAATATCTTCACCAGCTTCTGTTACTTTTATATGCCCCGCCACACAACAAGACAGCCTGACATTTCTAATTGTTGTACTCCGAAACTTCCACTGTTTTGGATTTAATAAACTTTCAACGTGAGAAGGGTCATTCCAGTCGGCCATTAGAATATTTCTCCGCACTGTAACCACCAATTCATTATAACTTCTTGCATGCTCATCAGTGAAATTGACAAATGTCACCTTCTTAATGCATGGAGGAATATTTTGCAAATCTATCTTTCTTGCACTAATCATGCATCTATGGAGTAGCTGCAATAAACGTGACCGACCCTCTTCCATTTTGGCTTCGAATGGTCTAAGAATCCCAGCTTCCCAAGACTTTTGGTTCTGACCATAAGCTTCTTCATGAAGGAACTTAAGTAATGGTTGGAGATGAGACAGTTGATTATTGGGTGTGTTAGGAGTGGGTGTTCCTGTGAGTAACCAACGACTAGAAGAAGTCAATGAAATAGCCATTTGCAATTTGTTGGTTAAATTAAGACTTGAGCCAAGGGTGTGCCCTTCATCTAAGATGACTCTAAGCCAATGAACTTGCATTAGTGCACTTCTCTTACGGGGACCCCACTCGGCACTTAAACGGTTAAATGTAGTGATTACAATGTCATAGTCCCAAGCCAGATTGTGAACAGGAGGCTTTCTATGATCAGTCCAGGCATAAAGCTGCAACTGACCTGGCCTTACATGTTTCAGGATTTGTGTTTTCCAGTGTTCAACTAGATTTGCTGGAACAACAACTAATGTTGCTCTTGACAAATATAACCTGAGAGAGTCTAATGGCTCACATAGAGCAAGTCTGAGAGCAGCCACATCAAATGCCAAGTTCTCAAGTGTCTTTGGATAATACCACCTGCTAATTCCCTTTTCTACCCTCTTTATAAGACCAAATGCTTGAAATATCTTATGGAACCCAAGGGCATCTCCAGCAACACCACTGCCTAATATTGGACTTGACAAACCAACTGTCTCCATTTCAGAGAGGCTCTCTGGAGAAAGTTTAGATAACCAAAGTAAGGCTTTCTTTATTTTAGAATTTATCACAGCATAGTGCTCCTTAAGAACACTGATGAAAAAAGAGACATTTTCCTCCTTTCCTCCAGCTGTTCCTTTGGTGAAAAATCCTGGTAGGTATGTTATAGACCCATGAGTATCCCATGCTTCTTCAGGATCGGTACAGCTCTGACGCGCAAGGTCAGTGTTCATGCTACAAAACCATGCTACCTTAGCATCAGTTAAACTTGAGCCTACAAGTTTCCTCCACTTGTGACAGGCATCACACTGAACCCAATTTTCAGTACACACAGCACCATCAGCAGTGCCCTTCCCAGGTCTCTTGCAACCATCTAAAACTCCAAAGGATAAATCAACTTGCTTTTCCCTGTAAACATGTCTTGATCCATTCCTTTTTGGTGTGTTCTTCTCAACGGTTTTTCCATTACAAGAACCAGACAGCCCACCATACGCATACAGAAGATTTTTCCTGATGTGCCCCAAATTCCTTGAGGATCGAACTGCCCAAGTTACTGGCTCAGAGACTAGAGCCGATGGTGATTTTATTCTTCTACTAGAACAAGAATCATCAAATTCGGCACTTCTCTCTCCTGGATTCATCAGCCTGGCCCTTTTAGGTAAAGGGTGGTTTATGTCCTCCATGAGACAAAACTTTGCTAAAGATGATCGCCCCCCGAGAGTATTCGGACTTGTAGTCCTCTTCCCCAAAGACATATTTCTAGTGAATTTATCACCTCTAAGCTCATAATAACCACACTTATCATTACCATTGTGCGTGCACCAAATTATCTGAACACCCTCGGGTGGATCAGCCATTGTTCCTTGCGTTTTTAGAATTAATGATAGAGCAGTTATAGTCTTTCCCAGGCCAGGTTCATCACAGAACATCCCTCCATGGAAATCTCTAATAGTGGGAGCTGTGTCAGTAACTATATTGCCAGTGACACTATTAACATAGAAAGAAAACTCATCTTCTGTTGAAAATTCCATGTACAAAGGATGACGCAAAACCTCAGCATTTCGCTCACGTTTTAACATCCATTCAACAGCTGCCTGTTGATGAGGGAAAAGTTTAAGTTTCATGCATGGCATTATCAACGCAGCCAAAGACCTTAGATGTCGACACGTAGCTGCTACCCTGGTAAGATCCCTCGGACCAAGTGCAGCTAGAATATTCATTAGAATATCATCAGTTGCATCCCAAATGCCAGAATTTTGACTGTCATCAGCTGGTTGTATTCTAGAAGAATAAGTCATTCCCTTATTTGTTACACTAGGCAAGCTCTTGAAAATGTCATGAAGCTCAAATAGCCTTTTCTTCAAAGGGTCAATATCATTACAATGCAACTTGCATCCTAGAACATGACAATCGAAAACACTCCAGATGCTCCTTACATTTCCATGAACATATTGGTCAATCTCTGTACCATTAGTGAGCATCAAATTTCTCTGCTTCCAATCACAGCTGAAAAACCAAACTATACTTTAGACGCGAAAATTTGACAAATTGGTGCAAATTTAAAGGAAAAATAATCTATTTAACCGATAAAATCTCCAACTAAAACTTAGTGTCTTTGTGCATGAAAATACAGCTAGTTTATTAAAGAAGCAATGTTAATAAGAAAGTAATTATTATACCCACTAGGAAACTACCCAGTTAACTGTGTTCTACAAAGTAGAAAGCAAAAAGGTTTTCCATTCAAGAATTTGTAGAAGTTATAAATTTAAAACAATGTAAACTACCATAATATATATCAGTCGGTTTATATCCATTACTCTTCAGGCGCAGATTGGTCTAAGACGAGTGCTGCAGTTAACCAACAGAATAGATAAGGGACGTGGCACTTTTAATTCAAAGGTGCACAAATGAAACTAACAATCAAGAATACAAGGCCAACAAAATAATCCCAATTCCTAAAGAAATAAAATCAACGGAAGCTAAGACAATATCATCTTTAGGACCAATGAATGATTAAAAAATGTTTTTATTTCTACTCTGAGTAACATGTATCAGCATCACCATTATTTTCCATTTCCTTCTCATACTTGCTCAGTGAAATTTTACTTCAAAAATTGCATACACCACGTTTACCCTCATTACATTACATAACGACATCCTAATTTTTCCCTATAATTTCAAAACTTTCCACAATAATATATGGTTGATCTTCTAGCCTAGGTTGTTGCTCTTTACTAGATTGGTTATTTTACATCGTTAAATTGTGCCTAAAAGTCAAAATTGAATTACTCCGCTTGATTTAAGTGATTAAACAATCATAAATATACCTCAGTATTTAATCATAATTCCAACTTTTATAACAAATAAACCATGCATGGAAGTTAATGTTTAATGATTTAAGAAAAATCTTTCTAATTTCTTCTAAACAAAGCTGAACAGCATCTACACGAAAACGTTACTACTAATTATCGAATTGGTAAACGAAAATTGCAAAAAGTTCACCTCAAATGCCTAAACAACGAACCGGCAACGGGACCGGAACGAGGAAACTGCCAACCGGCCCACAACTCAACTGGCAAATAAACATCAACGAGAACCACCGCCCTGGCCTCCTCCCCGCCTTCCTCCACTCTTAGAAGCCGTGCCTGGATCTTGAGGCACTTATGAGCAACCAACGCATGAATCTGATTCACCACACTGATGCTCCCATGAACCATCCCAATCTTCTTCCTCCCTTTCTTCCTGGAATTTCCCGCATTGTCGCGATCCGAAACAGCAGCGCTTCGAATTGCGGAGAGAAGCAGGCCGTTCTGGCATCGGAAGCAAACGGCGTTGTCGTCGTCGGTGGTGATGTGGCAGGGAGCGGGGAAGGGAGCGGTTGAGGCAACGGATTGAAGGGGGAGCGTGAGAACTGTACAAAGGTAACCGCAGAGCTTGTGATCTGCTACGGTATCGTCCATAGATTCATTCACAATTTCTTTCTTTTTGAGGTATTCGGGTACGGTTGACGGAGAAGAGAGAAAATGCGGAAGCGGTTGTTTAGGGTTTGGATTGGGGGCTCCACCTTTTTTAGGGTTTCATTACGGTGTTTTATGGTATTGGTTTGCTTTTATTGCTGTGGGCCGGTTGATGACAAAAATCTGGGGACTAACTCAGCTGTTTATCTGTTTATTTTTCTTCCATCCGATGGTTTTCACTAATATAGTGTCCATTGGATGGTTTTCACTAATATAGGTCTGCTGAAGTATATTCGAATCTTTATCATCTAACTTTTTATATATTCAATATACGATTTAAAATTTTAAAATTGATTGTTTTTTCAGGTTTAGATATACGACGGATGATAATCATTCCTAATAGCATTTTTTAAAAAAATTTAAAAATTGATTTAAGTCAGTCAAATTAAATTTGATTAAATGTAAAACTGAAATCGATGTAAATCAATATGTTTTGCCTATTAAAAGAAAGAGTTTCTTTCATGGCAGCAGTAGGGGTATAAACGAGTCGAGTTCGAGTAGTGCTGAGCTCGACTTAGCTAATTAAGATTTCGAGTCGAGCTCGAGTAATTTTTAACGAGCCTGAAAAATTTGAGTTCGACTCGACTGGTTAAGATTTCAAGTCGAGTTCGAGCTCGAGTAATTTTCAACGAGCCTGAAAAATTTGAGCTCGACTCGACTCGTTAAGAACTCGAGTCGAGTTCGAGCCCAATCGAGTCGAGTTCGAGCCCAATCGAGTCAAGTGTTGACCGATCTTTGATTGTGTCAGACTCGAGTAGCTTGCGATCTGTCACAACTCATTTAAAACTCTATTAGGAAAAAATTTTAATACACAAGTTGTGTGAACTCAAGCTTGCTAATTTTAAAAACAATTAAATCTTTATCTTTATCATACGGACTTATGTTTAGAGGTATAAGGTTTAAGATTAGAATGTAGGGTTTAAGTTTTTAAGGTAATATGATGATGAATTTAAGTTTTAATCTATAAACCTTAAATTTTAAACATTATCCTTAAACCTTACCCCATAAATTGAATCCATAAACTCTAAAATTAAGGTGATTCGGAAAACTAGAAGTTTCCACTACCAGTATATAGAATAATTTAATCACTGAACTTTCTTCTCACTTTTATCTTGATCACTAAAGTTTAAAATTTGTTAATTTAATCACTCAACTATCGAATTATTTATATTTTAGTTACTCCATCGTTAAATAGTTAGGTGTTATTATGACATGACAGATGACACCAAAACGACTTTATTTTAAAAAAGTCAAACTTACATCAAAATAAGGTCATTTTAAATCTATGTCAAACTCTTTTTTTTTCATTTTTCTTGTGTTCTTTTTTTTTTGCTGACTTTTCTCTTTATTTGTGCATAGTTCAACCATCACTCATCATCAACGACAATCAGTGAGTTTAAAATTTTTACACCAAACTTATTTCACCTTTCTGAAAGTGAGTTTTATTGTCTGTTTAATCGAAAATAACTCAAGCTATGAATTTAACACTGAATGATTTAATTTTTTTATTCTTTAATCTTCATTGTCAAACGATGGATGAAATTCGAACGAAAATATATTGTTCGACGCGCCAAAAGGGGCCTATCCTATCCACTGTTGGGGTCTATAAATGGAAGTTTCGATCATATAAGATCCACCAAATCCGAAGGTGTGAAATTGAAAGGAGAGGAATGACAGGTTGGCTAAGAGACATGAGAGAAAAATGGAAAATGGGTCGAAATAGAGATGGTTACAATCTTTGATCACCAAATTTGTTTCTAAAAGATTGAGAATGTATACAATTTTTAAAGGTCTTATCGTTCCCTTGTTCATTTTCTCGTTCTTGGGGCCATAAATATAACATGGTTTTTGGTTTTGTGTTTGTTACTTTCTTATGCACTGCATGTGCTTGTTTTTGTTTTGTGTATGTGAGAGAGTAGATATTCATCTTTCTGGATTTGTTTCATAAGAGTTCATTCTTTTAGTTCATAGTCTCATCGAGAAGAATTTTTGTAACCCCTCTTACTCGTGCCAGAAGTCCGGTCGAGTAAGTGTTGTCACTTAATTTTCACCGTCTTTATTTATTTTTATTTATTTTTTTATTTTATTCTATATTTATTTTATTTTATTATATATATAATATAGCCGCATTAGATAAAAAAACTAAAAAAAGAAAATAAAAGGAGTCCATTTCAAATAAATAAAAACCCATGTACATAATAACCCACTAGGCCCAAAACAAAACCCCAAGCTAACCCTATTTTTATCCCATGTGCAGGCTTTAATCTCAACCGTTAGATCTAGGGTTGGAGATCTAATGGTCCAAATTGGACAAGAAAAAGGAGGGGTGGTACCCCCACTCGCGCCGCCACGCGTATGGCGCGTGTGGTCCACGCGCGCGATACCTCACTCCTCCATCGAAGCCCGACCAGCCTACCTCCAGCTCCTCCCCGCGTTGGCGGCCATGGCATTCGGCCATCCCAAGACTGACGAGAAGCGCCGGCTATCGCTATGCCTCCACGTCGTGCCAGCCGTGCTGCGCCGTCGTCTTCCCCGTGCACGCGAAGCTCTGCCTCCAAGACGGCCACGCCGAAGCAGAAGCCAAGGGCCAAGCCAACAAGTGTTCCAGAGACCATGCCAGCCAACTCGCTGGCAGTGCTGTCCCAGGTGTACTCCTGCCAGGAGATTATTCTCCGAAAATTGGAGAAGGCCGATGAGTTCAATGCGAAGATGCAGTACTATACCAAGGAACGAGATGCCATTATCAAGGAGGTCCTTGTGAAACTCTCTCTCAATGTGGTGCCTGTCTTTCCACCTTTTCCTGCCGAGCCCAGCTGCCAGTGACCTCGACAAGCCAATCCAGTCCAGCTAGCCAGTCCAGTCAAGCCAGCCAGTCATACCAGTCTAGTTATTTCTGCCAATTCCGAGTCTGAGGCAACAGTTCCCCGGTGTATGTTGAATCTGCCAGCACCACCTCCTTGTTCAAGTTAGAGGAGATTATTACCACCAAAGCGAAGTCAATGCCAGTCACACCACCTGTCGAGCCTGCCAAGAAGAAGGAGGATGTTGGAGCCTCCATTACTGCCACCAAGCAGAGTTAGAAAGGAAAGAAGAGAATGGCCCCTGACCATGCGAGCCTATCCATGAAGAAGACGCGTGCCAGAAAAGAAGAAGAAGCCTGTGTCAAACGGAATGAAGCCTCATCCGAAGAGGAGTCTTATTCTACCTAACTCCTTCGCATTTCATGTTTGCATTTTCATGATCATGCATTTTTATTTTTCTATTTCTCTTGTATATATGTGTCGTTTCATGCATTGAGGATAATGCACATCTTGGGTTTAGGGGTGTGTATTTTCTCACTTTGTCCGTGCCATGCACGTTTAAAATTTTTTTGTAGTTCATGTAGAGTAGTTGCATACCGAACCATTAAAAAGTGAAAAAGAAAATTTTGTCTCGGCTTAAATTTGAAGTTTGTTAACAACTGTTAGGCAAGCTGATTTTGATCTACTTGTTTGCCCGATGATGAGTTTATAATTTTTAGTTTGCCATACCAGTAGAGTTGTATGCCATGTTTGCCATGACAATTGATCTCTAGTTCAGGTAATTGTTTCTACACTTAACACGTGGTATGTATCTAGTTCCCTAGCAAACTTAGGTAATTTGAAACTATGCTCAACTTTGAAAAAAAAAGAGAAAAAAGAAAAATAATGCTAGGGTTAAATGTAAATAAGGCAACAATGTTCTGCCAAGGCAAGAAAAAATTTGAACTCTCCTTTACCTAGGGATAATAAGTACTTAGGGCTTGGTGGTATGCTCCCTCTTAGTTCTTAAGTCCAAAACCTTAGTGTATGAGTTGAAGAGAAAGCCTAATGGTAACTGGATTAAGGTGGGGATTCGTGGTATATTCCCTCTTATCACTCACGCTAAATAGTACCATGAAGCAAGCTAAAAGATAATGCTAATACCTTTCGGCACGAAAAATATAGAAAATAACAAAACTGAGTTTAGAAAGTAAATTGGCTAAGGGAGTGAACGGACGCTAGATGCATACTGCCCACACTTTGATCACAAATCATGCACTTAGACTAGAGTTATATTGTTGCACTTGAATTACTATCTACTTGGCACTGTGCACTGAGATTTCTGAGGGCGGCATTAGATTCAAACTCTCATTGCCAGCATTTGTTGGCATTCCAACCAAACTTTTGCCGAGGTATTATTTTCACTATTTTTATTTCTCTCTTCTCTTGCATTAATTGATAACAAGCAATAAGATGGGGGTTGGGGGTGTGTTACCTCTTCAAAAGTATTGTTTTTCATTCCTATTTTGATATGCTTTTGCTTGTTTTCAAGTATATTTAGTTGCATTAGTTTGTTAGAATCATGCATTTACATAAAATAGTTAGTAGGCTGCCTATGCCAGTGTCATGGGTTGTTTTTAGTGGCCTTTACGCAGGTTGGCAGGTGGAATGGCAGGAGGAATGGACGCAAGACGCAGGGACGTAGTTAGGAATTCCAAGGTGAATACTAGATGTTGCGGACACGGAAGAACCAGATGAGTGCCAAGCATTTGTTGGAAGAGAGGTATGCCAGCGGCCATGCCAAGAAGAGATGAACCCTCAAAAAATAGGAAAAGGATCAGGCTCCTAAAAGATCGCAATTGGATCAACTTCTGAAAAAATAGCAAATAAGGTGATGCCAAGTGATGTTGGCAAAGTTGTGCCAAGCTCGTGTGCCAGGATGGCCATGGCATGATGACATCAGCCCTAGCCTGACAAGCTATCACACCGAGCTGATAAGATATCAAAATGATCAGATAGAGCTCTATCTCTTATCTCTTGATCATTTCAAATTCAAATGCAAAGGCTTATCTCATCATTTCCCTTACACGCCTATATAAAGACCAATCGATCAAGTATTTGAGGACACCGAGAAGAGGAGAAGAGATGAGAGGTGGTCGGAGCGAGGTGTTGGAGCGGCGAGTGACAGTCGGTGCAACCGAGGAAGGGTGGTTCGACTTCTTGGCCGAGAGCCTGGCGTGGAGGGCTGCATCGAGAGACCCCTCTGCCTATTCCCTTGGAAAAAGTTGTTTTTCTTTAGTTTTTATTATGATGGTGATGTTAAAATGCTTGTTGGTTTGTTGGTTAACCCCCACACCATGAGCTAATTTAATAGTTAGTGGGGGATGGTTTGGTTTTAAACGTTTGTTTTTATTCCGTAGTTGCTTTATAATAATTTTGTTTTTGACAAAGTTTGTCTGTTTTGCATACTTTAATTTTTCCTAAGTACTGTGCCAAAGCGAGAACTGGCACAATTAGCTTATTGCCTTCCAATATCTTAACAGACTTATGTTGGCAACGATCAAGTTGCTGAACACTTGGGAAAGATGCTTTGAGAGAAGTCGTTCAAGTATATGAACTTACTTCAGAAGTGAAATCTACCCCCACGTAGTATAGATTGGTTTTTAAATCAATTTGGTTTAAGGAAAACAGACACTATAGAGATATAGGGATTTTTACTTGGTCAGTTTAGGGCAATGACCATCGAGAGAGGCTTTGCTATTTTTGAATCTGCTCGGCAGCCAATGCCAAGACAGTTTTGTTAATAAAGGCTGGCATGAACCACGTTTGAACCATGCATTCCCTGCCAACAATCATCATTCATTTGAAAACATCTTTTTAGCCAACACTTCACTTTGGTTTTATTTTATTTTCTTTTCTTAGTTTTAAAATCAACTCTTTTAAACTACAATCTTTTCTTCCAAAACAAGTAACAAACTAAACAATCGAATTCCAAGTCAATCTTTGTGGGATCGATACTCAGCTTACCAAGTTGTATTACTTGTCGACCGTGTATACTTGCACGCAAAAGACTTTTGGCACAGTTTATCTTGCCCAAATACATACCATTTATACCTTTCACCAGCATTCATTTTACACGTCTCCCTGAGAGAACACCGGGTGATACACCCCACAACTAAGAGCTTTGCAGACATGTTAATGAATGAAGAGCTGATCTTGGCAGTTGTCAAGAGTAGGAAACTTGATGGAAGTGATACGAAGAAGTCGTATAAGAAGAGAGATTGTGAGGTTAGCATGACAAGTGTCTACAACCCCAGCTATGCGAAGGGGTTAGTCCTTAGTAAGCCCAACATCTCAGCCACAAATTTGGTGGCCTCAAACCCACCTAAAGATGAACGAAGATATCAAGGGAATCAGAAGGCTCACTTCTCCCTAATCCCTATGACCTACGCAGAACTATTCTCGAAACTGGTTGAAGCACGAGTAGTGTTTCCATGACACATTCCTCCTTTCACACCCCCATACCCACCATGGTATGATGAAAAAGAGCAGTATGAATATTACGCCAAAAATAGGGGACATACTATCAAAAATTGTACTACTTTCAAAAGAGTAGTGGAGGATCTTCAAAAATCAAGGAGGCTGTTATTTGAACCAATAGAGGAAAAGGGGAATCCATTACCAAATCACTAGAAGGCTGGAGTAAATGTAGTGACCGAAGATGACGATAGATTGGTCAAAAAGTGTGTCTCAGAGGTCAAGACACCCTTAAGATGGGTATGGGCCAAAATGATTGAGGCTGGAGTATTGAAGGTAGGGAACCAAGGTATGAGAGGCGGCGATGAAGCTTACTGTGAGCATCACGGAAAAAGAGGGCATGAGATTCAATTTTACCCAGAGTTTAGGTGGCTGGTCCAGACTAAGATGGGTAGCAAGGAACTGGAATTCTTTGAGAAAGAAAACTTAAACCAGGTCCCAGATATATATGCGTTAGAAGAGTCTCCGGACAGAGGGAATTCCATGGGAGTTAAGCCCTTAGTGATCAAGGTCAAGGAAAAAGTCAATGAACCACCGAAGAATGCAACCCCAAGGGTAATAATAAAGGCACCAGCCCCTTTCCCGTATAAAGATAGCAATAAAATACCTTGGAACTATGCCTTCACGGTGAAAACCCCAGGAAATACCTCGGGCAAGGAAGAGCCTAAAGAAGAATTGGCCAATGAGGTGGGTAACT
This sequence comes from Hibiscus mutabilis, assembly GCA_019671005.1. Taxonomy (NCBI): domain Eukaryota; kingdom Viridiplantae; phylum Streptophyta; class Magnoliopsida; order Malvales; family Malvaceae; genus Hibiscus; species Hibiscus mutabilis. Next base: position 51,253,423 of record CM033725.1, read on the forward strand.
TCACAATGAGTGGGAGGTGTTACTCACCACAGGCAGTAGAAGATAGGGATACAGCCCAAAGGAAGGCTGCAGCCAATGAACCAGAGAAAGTAGCAAAGAAAGATTTCTTTTTGGAGTGACCCTCGATGTATCACGAGCCAGTAAAAGAATTAGAAGCTCAAGAGTTCCTGAAGATACTCAAACACAGTGAGTATAGTGTGGTAGAACAGCTTCATAAGCTTCTAGCACGAATATTTATGTTGTCGTTATTACTGAGCTTTGAGGGCCATTGAGATGCCCTTTTGAAGATCTTGAATCAAACATTTGTGCCCAAGGAAATAATGACCACAAGATGGACAGGTTGGTCAATAACATTGCAGTGGACAATTTACTCTCATTTAGTGATGACAAAATTTTAGAGGGTGGGAGAGAGACGTACAAGGCCCTTCATATCTCAATTCAGTGTAGAGGACATACGCTGCCAGGAGTCCTCATTGATAATGGGTCAGCCTTAAATTTCTATCCAAGCAACCCTAAAGAAGTTGCCAGTTGATAGATCTCATATGAGAGCATATCAGAACACCGTGAGGGCATTTGGCTGAACCCAAAGAGATGTGCTAGGTAAAATTGAAGTACCCCTGCAAATTGGACCCTCTACTTTTGATATCGACTTTGTGGTGATGGATATCAAACCAATATACAATTGTTTTCTTGGACTCCCTTGGATCCATACTACAGGCGCAATACCTTCCACCCTACACCAGAATATGAAATTCATGGTTGACGGTCAGCTGGTAACCGTCGGTGCTGAAGAAGTTATCATAGCCTCGGTATCCACTGACACACCTTATATTAAGATTGATGAAGGGGCACTTGAGTGTCATTTCAAAACCTTAGAGCTGATCAATGTTACGTTCATTACCGAAGGGAGTAAGCTCCCTAAACCATGGCTGTCTAACTAGGCCAAGATGCAAATGAAGGAAACCCTTGGGAGAGGGGCAGAAATTGGGAAGGGGTTTGGAAAAGATCTCAAAGGAAGGTTATACCTTGTGTTCGTCCCTGAGAAAAGAGATTAGTTCAGATTAAGCTACAAGCCCAACATTTTGCAAAGGATGGTTGCAATGAAGAGAAAGCAGGAAAGAAGAAATGTGAGATTGAGTAGAGAAGAGATTATGTGGGAACCAATGACATTCCCACCTTTGAGTCATAGCTTCAAATCCGGAGGTTTCGTGAATCCTGATGTTGAAAAGGAGAAGAGAAAAGTGACTTGGATGAGATTTTAAGGGGCCTGAGCATTAACGCTATAATAGACGAGGATGAAGGGAACAAGTACCTGTCTATGATCCGCCCCTGCTCTAAGCTTAACAATTGGACTGCTGAAGAAATTCCTGTAGTGTTTAAATCATTTACAGAGTAATTCTCAAAACCAACCATTTTGCCTTAGGCTAGGGGCAATAAGGGATCTTTTGTAAAGGGCCTATGTTAAACCATGATGGTTATTATCATTAATAAAGGATGCATTTCAATAAACCTTGTGTGGAAAACACTCTCTTGTAAATAAACGAATAAAATACAAAAAATAAACCCAAAAAAATAAAAATAAAAGACAAAAGACAAAAACAAAAAACCCACGACATTCCATTCATTCATTTGTTTATCCAGCAACTTTGTATATATTCGATCCCTTTTCTTTTTAGGTTTCCAGATATCAATGGTATAAATGACCCCGAATCCAAACCGGAAGTTGATTTTGAATCGCCCATATGTTTAGGAGAGGTTAAAAAATGCGATGATGAAAAAGAATATGATTTGCTTAATGACATGCTCAAGTTATTAGAAAGTGAAGAGAAACAGATTCTGCCCCATAAGGAAGAGTTAGAAGTTTTGGATCTCGGAACTGAAGAAGAAAAATGTGAGGTAAATATCGGTACCACTATAACGACATTTTTTCTGTTCGGCTACGGGTTATCCCCATATTTTCTAAAAATTGGATTAAGGGGATTTCTTTTGAAAATCTATGTTTTTGTTTTTTGAAAACGATGAAGACTTGGAGTCGCCACCGGCCACTTGGGTAAGGTAGGCCGGACACCACAAAACCAGAGATTCATTTTGAAAGGTTTCGGGGGTTGGTTACGTGTGGGGAAGGATTAGCACCCCCATCACTCCCGGAAATTGATACCAAAATATTCGTTACTTTTAATCGATGGAAATTATTGGAATTTAAATTGAATTTAATTAAGTGTACTTAATTGAAAATTGACCTTAATTGGATTGGCTTTATCAAATTGGTAGGTTTAAATTAATTAGACATTTAATTAATAAGGTTGGCGATACATCAGACCATAGATTAAACCGACATCATATAAGCCTGACCGCCATGTTAATTTATGGTTTGAATCCCGTACGTCACCTTTATGCATGATGCAAGCATTTAAGATATGATGTTATGATTTGTTGATTTTTAATTATCGCTTACCTTGTAACGGTAAGGATTAATTCAAATATTTGGTCAACATCCTTTAAGCTCAGACTGTTACGACACAAATATCGGAATTAATAAATACCTCCATTTTATGATTTAAATCAATTAATTCAAAACAAACGAGTCATATGAATGACAATTAAAATGCATGTCACATAAGGGATTAAATTAAACACACAAAAGGCCCACTAAAGGCCTAACCTAAAAAGGCCCAAATTATGGAAGTTTAATTAATTATCTAATTATTAACTAAGTGAGTCTAATATTAACCTTAAATTAATTAAGCCCTAAAACTAGAAAACCCTAATAAATTATGGATTATCTTGCACCATGATAATTAATTCGATTAATTTTAAACTAGTATCTCAATGAGCCAAGGGTACTATTTAAAACGAATCAAGTTAATTAATCATGATTTTACATTAAATGTCCATCTAAGTCCAAGGTTAATTTTATCCTAAAAGGGTAATTAAGAGATGTTCAATTAATTTAATGAATTTAACATTTACCACAATAAGCTAAGGGTAAATTTAAATTCACTAAACTAGTTCGAACCTTAGATCTAACTACGGCTCTAAAAACTAATCCTGAGATTAATTTAATTAATTTAAAGATTATGTCTCTATGAGACGAGCGCACACTTTAAATTAATTAAATTAACTTGCCTTAATCTAATCTATAAGCTTAACCTAACAAGTCCAAAACCACCTAAACTATATACATGACTAAAAACAATACATATAAATATATAAATATAAATAAAATATATTTATACTTTAATTATATATTATATACTATATAAAAAACGAATACTATATATATTCTTTAGAAAAAACTATATTATATATATTATAAAAAAACTATGTGTTATGATAAAACTATGTATTATAAGAACATATATTATACATAAATCATAAAACCCTATATCATATACATAAAACTATATATTATATATATTCATAAAAAACATGTATTATATATATTAAAACCAAATATTTAAATATATACATATTAAAACCATAGATTATATGCCATAAAAAGTATATTCATATAATATATAAAAACCATATAGTATGTGCATTAGAAAAACTATATACTATATACTTTATAAAAACTATATATTATATAGAAACTATATATTACACTTTTATATAAAAATTATATATTATATGTTATATAAAAACCATATATTATGTATTACAGAGAAACTATATATTATATTATAAAAAATATATATTGTATAGAAACCATATGTTATGCAAAAACTATATATTACATTATAAACCACATTAACATCTACCCATATAAAAGCCACATTAAGTATATCAAAACCCACGTCAAAATAAGGCAAACATAATCTAACATAGGAATTAAAATTGGAAATAAAAGATGCAAGACCCAAATTAAATATGAATGATGAAGAACAAGCAAAAAAGAGGGTTTAAATATGGATTTGGGACTAGATTAAACAAAATCAGAAGCTTTGAGGGCCAAAAGGGGATTTGCCCATGGCTTAAAATGAGGACGAGATTGGAAAAAGCTTTGAAATATCAGGGACCAAGAGTGTTATTTGCAAGGACGAAATGATTGCCGGGCGTGATTAAAAATGACGGAGGGACTAAATGAGGGATTTAGAGAGGCGGAAGCTCTTACGAGCGTAATTAAGGCAGGGCGGAGGTCCTTAAAATGCAATTAATCCATTTTTAAAAGGGCTGAGTATATAACTCAGTTTTTTAACCAAAAATAGAAAATTTTAACCCTTTGTTCTTCAAAATCAAAAATGCCCTCCCCCTTTCTCCTCTCGTCTGATGAGCGTTACCGTTCATCGGGGATAAAACCCAAAAACCAGTCGAACTCCGCCGCGTCAGCCGTTAAACCCAAAAACCCTAAAAAACAAACCTTTTTCGATTTAAAGCCCAAATCCGACACTTTTTTTTTTAAATCCGTCTTTTTCTTTTTAAAAACCCTAAGATTGAATCAAATACCCTATCTTTGAAACCCTTGCTCTTCAATCGATTCACCCGTCACGGTTGAGGAAGCCAAAGGGCTTGTCACCAACGCGAAAGAGCAACGGTACAGGGGAGATGAAATACAACAAAGGTAAAACAAATGAAACCCTATTCTATATGCTTAATGCTTCGAAATGAAAAGAAGAGGTGAATATACCACAGAAACTGGAGGCTTTTTGCTCTCTATTCTCTATTGCTTCAATAATTTCGTCTAGGATTTACAATGCTTGCTTTCGGTTTTTATAGAACCGAATATTACATGATAAAAAAGAATAAAAATAATCCTAAATATGCTATTGGTTGCCTCTCTGATTTGGAAGTATTCATGTGTTCTTTCTGAATTGTTGGGATATCCTCTGATACACTGAAATTCTCTTATTTGTATGTATGTCCCTTACTGCCATTTCTGATATTTGTGTATTTGTTTTCTTTTCGCATGTGATGTAGTCGCCGGAGAAGGAAGGGGGACCAGAGAGTATTGCTAGCGTGGCCATTGACGCGACGAGGTAATGAAGGCGTGGTGCTCGGCTAGTGGCTCTTCTTGCCAGTGTGGAGGTGCGGTGATGGATCATATGTCGACATGGAAGCCGAATGGGCTCTACGCACATGTGGGAGGTGAAAAGTCACGGAGCGTAACCTACACGCGCGCGTGAGGAAAACCAGAAGTCGCTCGTGGGCATGTGGAGGATTTGAAAGGCCGGCGCATGTGGTTCACGTGGGAGTTGGAGAGCCGTTCGATCTTCTTCATCTGGGCCGTCCGATCGTGCCTGATCCAATGGTTCCCGGTTGGCTGCGCATAAAGCCAAAGGAATTAGGGAAGCCTCTAATTTAGCTTTAGGGCCCCTATCGGGCTTTGTAATTCTATATACTTTGGGCCCTTTTAATTGTAAATGGACTTGGGTTTTAATGGACCGTTAATAAAAATATGGGGCTGAATTTTATTTATATTCATTTTGGGTTTTAACTAACAATAATAAGGATAATACTAGATAATGACAAATACTACTAATAATAATACTAATTAAAAGCAAATAAGTAAGATAAGTAAGAAGATAAAATGGGTTATTAACTTGGACAAAAATTAGTGATTACAACCACCATTACCGTTGAAACCCGACAAATATTAATTGAGCTCCTTCAAGGGTATAAGGACGTATTTGCCTGGTCGTATCAAGATATGTCTGGCCTGAACACAGATATTGTGGAGATCCGGCTGCCTATAAAGATAGGATGTAAGCCCATACAATAGAAGCTCGGAAGGATGAAACCCGAAATGCTTCTAAAAATCAAAGACGGGGTGGAAAAGCAGTATGACGCCAGATTCTTCGAAGTGGTAAAGTATTCAAAATGGGTGGCTAATATCGTTCCAATCCTGAAGAAATATGTAAAGGTACGTATGTGCGTTGATTATATAGATCTCAATCGGGCAAGCCCAAAAGACAATTTCCCATTACCACACATTGATACCTCGGTAGATAATACAGCCGATCATTCCCTCTTCTCCTTTATGGATGGTTTCTCTGGGTATAACCAGATCAAGATGTGCCTAGAAGACATGGACAAAACTACATTTGTGACATTATGGTGAACTTTCTGCTATAAAGTGATGCCTTTTGGTCTAAAGAATGCATGGGCAACTTATCAACGAGCTATGGTAACTTTGTTCCATGAAATGATGCACAAGGAGATAGAAGTATATGTAGACGACATGATTGCCAAATCTTGATCTGAAGAAGAACACGTTGTGAACTTGGAAAAACTCTTCCAAAGGTTGAGAAAGTTTCGATTGAAGCTTAACCCTACCAAGTACACTTTTGGGGTTACATATGGGAAATTGTTAGGTTTTATTGTGAGCGAAAGAGGAATTGAGATTGACCCGGATAAAATCAAGGCCATACAAGAACTTTCTCCTCCTAAAACGCAAAAAGAGGTCCGGGGTTTCCTTGGAAGATTGAATTACATCGCCCGCTTCATCTCTCAGTTGACGAAAAAATAGGATCTCGTTTTTAGGCTATTCTAAAAGAATAATCCGAGTACATGGAACGAAGAATGCCAGACAACTTTGGAAAAAATCAAGAAACAACTGACGAATCCGCCTATACTAGTGCCACTTGTCCCAGGAAAGCCCTTGATCCTATACTTAATAGTTTATGAAAGTTCAACGGGATGCGTATTGGGGCAACATGATGAAAATGAAAGAAATGAAAAGGCAATATATTACTTGAGTAAGAAGTTCACCGACTGTGAAACCAAATATTCTCCGATCGAGAAGCTGTGTTGCGCCTTGATATGGGCAGCTAAGAGACTCCAGCAATATAGGTTGTATCACACCACGTGGTTAATATCAAAGTTGGATCCCTTAAAATTCATGATGAAGGCATCAGCTTTGTCAGAAAAGCTGGCCCGTTGGCAGATGTTACTCTCAAAATTTGATATCTAATATGCAAGTCAGAAGGAAGTAAAAGGAAGTACCATAGCGGATTTCTTGGCAAGTCGCGCCTGCGATGGCTATGAGGCATTAAATTTTAACTTTCTTGATGAAGATCTGATGTGTATCTTAATAGAGGAGAACGATGATGACCTGATAGAGTCTTGGGTGATGAATTTTGATGGCGCTGCTAATGCTTTGGGGCTCGGCATCGGGGCAATTCTAGTTTCACTAGAAAGAAACTATTACTCTTTCACCAGTCAGTTAAAGTTTTTTGTACCAATAAAATGGCAGAATATGAGGCTTGCATAATAGGATTGTGAGTGGCCATAGAAAGGAAGATCAAAACCTTGAGAGTTTTTAGGGATTCTGCATTAGTCATCTACCAAATTAAGGGGAATGGGAAACCAATGATGCAAAGCTAGTCGGGTATCATAAGTTGGTCCTTGAATTGATCAAAGAGTTTGATGAAATCACCTTCAAATATCTCCCAAGAGAGGACAATCAGATGGCTAATGCCCTTGCCACTTTAGCTGCCCTGTTCAAAGCAGGTGAAGGTTCATTGATGACGCCAATCAAGATGAAAACATTCATCTCCCCGGTACACTTTCATGACATAGAAGAGGAAGCAGATGGTCTTCCCTAGTATCACGATATCTTACAGTATGTAAAATCCCAAGAATATCCACCATAGGTGTTAAGTTGATCAATTGATGGCAAATCACTAAGAGGGGGTGAATTGGTAGTTTAAAAAATGAATGGTGCAACAAGAAAATTGGAAATTGACGACACAAGGATTTTAGAGTGGTTCAAGCTTCGAACAAGCTCTACATCCACTACCCTAGCACCTTACTGAGGATTTCAACAATTCACTAACTAGAATTCTTCCCATTTTCTCGGCTTAGGAGGAAACCGTTGCAAATAATCAATATTTCTACCCAAAGATTGATCCACTTCACTCTCTACAAAGAGAAATAGGCAAACAATAAATAACCTCTCAAATAGGTGGATTTTTGCCCAATTACAAGATATCACACTCCCTAAATTGATAAAAGATAAAACAATGAACATACACTCAATTGAGGTTACAAGTATTTGACTCTTTAGCTTAAGAAGGTTTTGGATTTTGCTTGAATGTGGTTGGAAGTTGATTAGTTGGTTGGTGTAGATTCAGATGCTTGTATTTATACCTTCTCATTGATTTCTAATAGTTGGGTGGTTGAAGTCATCAATATAGCCGTTGGTCCCTCTTCTTTCCACCATAAATGCACTTCTTCAACTACTCATATTAGTACACGAACAGCCGTATCGATACCTGTCTCAAAATAGAAAGAGCCATTGTGTACAATTTATGCATGAGCATATCGATACGCGAGAAAGCATATCGGTACGATCTCAGTGTAAAACAAATTGGCGTATTGATATAGGCAAGGCCGTATCGATGTAATTTTGCTCACTTGGGCTATTGTCTGAACCTGTATCGGTACGCCTTGAAGGTGTATCGATACGGGTTAACTGAATTAAAAAAATGCATGTTCCCAATAACTGACAAGGCAATGTTCGAATCATAAATGAAAAATCTCAACAACCGTATTGATACACTAGTAGCCATATTGGTACGTTGTTCTTAAATCTTAAATCCAGTATGAAGGCCGTATCGAAACGGATAGAACCATATCGAAATAGATGCTTACAACGACCTTTTAATTTAAGCCCGTATCAAAATGCCCGAGGGCATATCGATATGTCTGGGTGTAAAACTTGAGTTTAGCTTCAAAAACACTTAGAAAATTTTATAGGGTTTAAGTTTTTGACTTTGAATAATTTTGTACTTAAAAAATCCTTGTCAACTGTGAGTCTTTGAGATACTTAAAAATTTATTTCCTTTTACAAATAAGTCCTTAATCAATTTGTTATATCAAAATCAAACTTTAGTTTTACAACATGTAACTGAGAATGATAAGAAAACAATTAGAAAGATGGCCACCTGATATGTACTCGATAGAGAAATCTTGTACAAAAAGAGCCAAGATCAAGTATTACTAAGATGTGTGGCTGCCAAAGAAGCCCAAACGATCTTGGAGGAGGTTCACGAAGGGGTTTGTGGAACTCACCCCAGTGGTTTCACCATGGCCAGGCGGATTATGCGCTTTGTGTACTATTGGTCTACCAAGGAAAATGATTGCATCAATTATGCCTGGAATGTCACAAATGTCAGGTCTATGCTGACAAGATCCATACACCTCCATAACCAATTCGTGTCATGACGGCTCCTTGGCCATTCTCAATGTGGGGCATGGATGTAATTGGGAAAATTCACCCTAAAGCATCAAATGGGCACATGTTCATTTTAGTGGCTATTGACTATTTTACCAAATGGGTAGAAGCGGCTTCATACGCGAATGTCACCAGGTCAACGGTCTGTAAATTCTTGAAAAAAGAGATTATATGTCGTTATGGCCTACCTTAGAGAATCATCACTGACAATGCCTCTAATTTGAATAACAAAATGATAATTGGGGTTTGCGAACAGTTCAAGATCAAGCATCACAACTCAGTGACCTATCACCCAAAGATGAATGGGATAGTAGAGGCTGCTAATAAGAACATCAAGAAAATAATCGCAAAGATGGCTAACACTTACAAAGATTGGCATGAGAAGCTGTCATTTGTATTGTATGCTTATAGAACTATCATACGAACCTCCACCAGGGCAACACCATTTTCATTAGTGTATGGAATGGAGGATGTGTTACCAATTGAGGTTGAAATTTTGTCCTTCTGGGTTTTGATGGAAACAGAGTTAGAAGAAGCTGAATATGTCTAAGCCAGATACGACCAACTAAACCTCATTGATGAAAAGAGATTGAGAGCCATTTGCCACGGTCAGATGTATCAAAAGAGAATGATACAGGCTCAAGACCAGAAAGTTCATCCGATAGAATTTCGAGAGGGGGATTTGGTCATAAAGAAAATGTTGTCAGTCCAGAAAGATTCCCGAGGAAAATGGGCGCCTAATTGGGAGGGGACTTACATCGTAGAGGAGGCTTTCTCCGGAGAAGCATTGATCTTAGCTGAAATGGATGGGGAAGAGCTCAAGAACCTCGTGAATTCAGATTTAGTCAAGAAATACTATACATGAAGAAGAAAAAAGCGAAAACCCGAAAAGACGCTTCAAAAAATAGAATAAAAGGAAAAAAAAAGAAAAAAAGAAAAAAAAAAGAAAAAAAGAGGGTTCAAGATAAAAATCTGCAAAGGGCTTCTTGAAACCAAGGGTGGATTCGAGTTGAAAACTCGAAAAGGGCGGCTCAAAATTATTAAAGTGAGGCGAACAACAAGTGACCCCCTCAGAAACTTGACATTTAGAAGGAATCTCAAACCTTCAGACATCATCGTAGTGGACGAAATCTCCTCGACAAAGGCAGCATTCAGAATCGCTTCCAGTGTCTCGACTTGGAAAGTTTTGGCCCTTGATATTTGGATACTTGTTCTCTTTAACTCTTTTACTTTGTATCCTTCGTGCATGTTTGCTACAATATTAATAAAATTCCTTTCTTTTAAAGACTTGTCTCGCTTGCATTTTCCTTCCTTGCATAAGCATTTGATATTGGGATAAGAGCCGTTTGGTTAACATCGTTAAAATGTGCAAAAGATTGTTGTGCATTACTCAGAAAATGGTATAAAAAGTATAGGGATTTTGACACAGTCTGTTGTTAAGTTTCGAGCCATAGATAGGAGATTCTGCTCGATAAATATGTCACAATTAGGGCAACTCATGTCAACTTAATATGACGAAAGGCGTGATGGAGAAGATTAAAATGCCAATATCACTCGAAAACATCCAAGATGGAGATTCCCTTACAAATCATTTGGAGATTCACATGGGTTAAATGTATTTCAAGGGACATACGGAAACCTAAAGACTGGAGAATCGGAGATGAGAGGTCTTTCACTCAATATTGATGTATCAACTACAATGATAGTGAGATTTGTAGAAATATGAGACATTTGTGTATGGAAACCATATGTTTTCTATGAAACAAAGAATGAAAATGTTGAAGCAGAGATAGTGGATATGATTGCTTGGCTGGGTTAAATGAGCAAAGTAAAGGGAAAATATAAAACCAACATGCATTCATGATTTAGAAATCATTAGGTGCATGATCGTCATAGTTGCATTAGTCATTGGATTTTGACAGGTACATAAAGCTTTCACAACGAAAGGAAGAAGTTGCTTATCCGTTCAAGAGTAAGGAGAATGGAACTCGTCTATCCGTTCAGGCAAAAGGAGAATGGAACCTGCTTATCCGTTCAAGCGTAAGGAGAATGAAGCCCTTCTATCTGTTTAGACGCAAAGAGAATGGAACCCGCTTATCCGTTCAAGCGTAAGGAGAATGGAACCCGCTTATCCGTTCAAGCGTAAGGAGAATGGAACCCGCTTATCTGTTCAAGCGTAAGGAAAATGGAACCCATTTATCCATTCAGGCATAAGAAGAATGGAACTCGTCTATCCGTTCAAACGTAAGGAGAATGGAACTCGTCTATCCATTTAGACATAAGGAGAATGAAACTAGTCTACCGTTCAGACGTAAAGAGAATAAAACTCGTCTATCCATTCAGACGTAAGGAAAATGGAATCCGCCTATCTATTCGGGTGCAAGGAGAATGGAACCGTCAAGCGAATTGGTGATCGGCGAAAATTAGTGCCTTTCATTCTTTGCTCCATCCCTGTTTTACAGGAATAAGCAAAGAGAAGCAGCTGTTGTCACTTAAATTTCACCGTCTTTATTTTTATTTTTATTTACTTTATTCTATATTTATTTTATTTTATATATATATATATATAATATAGTCTCATTAGATAAAAACCCAAAAAAGAAAATAAAAGTAGTTCATTTTAAATAAATAAAAACCCATGTACATAATAACCCACTAGGCCCAAAACAAAACCCTAAGCTAACCCCATTTTTATCATATGTGCAGGCTTTAATCTCAACCGTTAGATCTAGGGTTAGAGATCTAACGGTCTAAATTGGACCAAAAAAGAAGGGACAGTACCCCCACTCGCGCCGCCACACGTTTGGCACATGTGGTCCACGCGCGCGATACCCCACTCCTTCATCGAAGCCCGACCAGCCTACCTCCAGCTCCTCCTCGCGTCAACAGCCATGGTGTTTGGCCATCTCAGGTTCGACGAGAAGCGACGGCTATTGCTCTACCTCCACTTCGTGCCAGCTATACCGTACCATCGTCTACCTCGTGCACGCGAAGCTCGGCCTTCTCATGGCACGATGTTGCACCGTCGCGCAACCCTCCGCACCACCGCTGCAACGCTGGTGACCAGGCCTCACCTCCGATGGACCGCCCGCAACCACGCTGCCGTCGTCGCTCTCTTCCTTGGTTGAAACCCTAAGAAGTAAAGGGTTTGGGTTTCTCTTGATTTGAATATGGAAAGAGTCATATCAAATTCGAATCAAAAGTCAAATCAAATATTATTCCAATAGTATCTGAATCTGCATTGAGGGAAAAGGGAAAGAATCAACCCAAAGTTGTCCCAAAAATTCGAATCAAACCAGTTCCAAATCATATCGTATCTGCATTAAATGGAAAAGGGGAAAATCACCTAAAAATAGGTTTTTTATTCCGAAATTTGGAATTTTTAGGTCAAAAAATACTTATATAAAAGGGTTCAAGCCTTTATAATTATACACAAGCACATTTTACTTTGGAGAATCACACGGTTCACTTGAGAGAAACACAGTTGAGATCAGAGAGTTTTGAGAGTTTTGGGGGGAATTCTACACAGTTTATGCTTGAGCTTTTGTACTTGGATTCGTAGTTGAAATAAAAGTTTGAAGCATCTTTCGAGGTATTTAATTATTTTTTTGTTATGTTCTTCTTGTTCGAATGTATGATTTTTCATTCATGTTTTTTAAAAAAATAAAAATTGATGTTTGATCTATTCTCTTTAAAAGAAATTTGCAAAGAGTGTTTTTTAATTGAGTTATTTACATCCAATTCACCATCTTCATGGATCCTTTAATTTTCAAGTTTTTTTAAACCATTGTTTTTCAACTTAGCTTTATTTGAATTTTAATTTAATTTAACCCTTTTTTGTAAATTAAATTCTAATTTGCACATATGCGGTTTTAAAGAAAAAATTAATCCTACATTGTGTTGACCCATTTTAGGGAAGGATACACATTCCTTTTAAAAAAGATTTTCTTTTGTTCCTTTTTAACTTATTTAAAGTTTTTTGTATTTTATTTAAATCTTGTAAATATGGTTGTTTAATTTTAGTTCTTTTTTTCTAAACTAGATCCTTCCCTAAAAAACCTAGGTATTAAAAGTTGTTTTAATTAAATTATTAGATTAATTAAAGCCTTTAGGGTTAAGTACTAAATTACCTTAGAGCCTTTAAAGAGAAAAAATAAGATTTTCTTCACATTTAATATTCATAAGATACACTTAACCATATTTATCCCTAATAGGTAAAATTTACTTAGACAATATCTTAGGATAATAATCACTAACTTACAATAATTAAAAGTCTCAACACACTAATTCTTTCCTTGTTTGTCTGATTTGAAAAGCGAAACTTAATTAATGCGGTGTCCTATTGAAGGAAAGTGACGGGTTAGCGCCAGAAATATTGGCGGTGATTGCAATTTACTTTCTGGATATTAGGGCCGTTAAAACGAGATCGTATTCATAAATGGACAAAGGGTTGAATTTTATACGAACTTGCAAATTTTGACATTAAAATGTTTTGTAATCGGCTATGTACTAATTTTTTGGCGTTGTGGGCTGCTAATCCTTCCTCATGCGTAACTGACTCCGAACCTGTTTTTGTTTTTCGCAGACCATAATGTTGTTTTAATAAAATAAAGTGATTTTGTTAAAATGTCCCGTTTGTAGGTGATCCAAACACGCCGTTTAAAAGACTAGTGGCGACTCCGTTGTTTTTGTTTTTATAAAACATCGAGCACCCTGAAAAAGGGTTGCGACAGTAAGTGTTGTCACAACTAAAATGGAATAAAACATATAAAAACAAGTAAATCAATTCATAATTAAACGAACAATTTAAATAACTTGTAATGGAGGATGTAGCATATTCGGATCGGATGTACCATAGGCCTAGGATGCATTTGCTGTTGTTGATATCCATGCTGCTGATTGGCTACAAGAAGAGATGGATGCGGTACAGGGGGAAGAGGAGGAGCTCCAAAAGGCATGGAACCTGGAAGAGGCTGCTTTTGGTCCCCTTGATAAGATCCATCAAGAGGCCTCGGCATCGCAACTCCAATACCAGGTATTGTACCCTCATTTCGAGTCAATCCACCTGCAAATGGTCCTGGAGTTGTTCGGCTTTCAGGCGCAGCAAAATTACCAGCCATGCGACCAGCTAGTGCAGGGTTTTGCTCACCATATCCTAGATGAAGTTCATATCAAATATAGATCAAGATATAAATGTTCCACTATATTCACAGAACCATTATGAGTTTTGCATAAATTCAAATATCAGTCAAAAACAGCCCACCATATCAACACAAACAAGTAGATGCATGTATGAAACTCTCTTAACTGTTAAAATTATACAATGAACTACTAGGGATTCACCAAGAAGTAAGCAGAATAATTGTGAAGTAGTAGACTGAGTTTACCTGCAAGAAGATACCCAATAGGATGCCAAGCAATATCCCACACACTATAATCATGTGCATTAGGAACTTCAACCTGGGGAGTTTTCTTCAAATATTATTATTATTATTTTAGGAAGATATCAGCTCATTATTATCAGGAATTTTTCTTCAAAAAAGTAATCTTTGACTCTTTATGGTTTATTTAGAGTCCTTGTTTTAATTGCCTTAGTTAAGTATTTTATTCAAACAAGTAACCTACAACCTCTAGTTAAAGAGGCTGATTGGCAACAACAAAATGAAGTCAGATTAATTCAATTCTAAGAGGTTTAGGACTCTCTGACGAGTCTGAGGTAAGGGACTCCCTTAGGCTATCCGCGAGAATGAAAAAGAAACAAGGGAAGATTAAGTTAGACGGTTTCCCTATGAATCGTCCGGTGACTCAATCCGTAATGCAGGACTGTAACACCAACTGATGTATATTCTGCTGATCTTTGTCATAGTAGGCAAAGCTTTATCAAAATAAGTAATTAATGGTATTATCTAATTTAAATAGGACTGTAAAAAAGTAGAATAAATATTGAATTCTTCAACCGAATGGTTTAAAAAATTGAATTCTTCAACTGAAATGTTTGTCAAGAGGTGAAGAAGTGATTTCTTGAGTGATGGTAGAGGAAGCAAAAGATAGAAAATAAGACACAAGAATTTTAAAGTGATTCGGCTTTCTAACCAAAGCCTACATCTACTACCTTAGCTTCCCACTAAAAATTTTTAAATTTTCAAATTCACTCAAATTTGTTCTCCTTTTCAAGGCTTAGGAGGCAACCTTTACAACCTAGACTTATACCACTAAGTCTAGCAACCAAAGATTATACTCAAGCCTTGGGAACCCCTCTTTACAAGAGAAATAAAAGCAAACTAAAATCCCTCTCACGAGGTGAATGTTTGTACTCTAAAACTCCCACCCAAACCTAATACACTTGAGCATATATTGACAATTTAGCTCACAAGTGTTTGTAAAGAATACAACAATTGAGCACTAGACAGTTTTGATATTCATTGAATGTTGACTTAATGATTCTCTATCTTCCATAGATGCTTGGAGGTGTCTTTTAAAAACTCTAACAACTTCATGGCAGTTACTAGCCATTGGGGGTTGTTTGGAGCTGTTGGGACTTCTTTTCCAGCCATAAATACACTTCTGCAACAGGACGTATCGATACACGAGGTCCGGTATAGGTACGGTCATGAAATAGAAAGTGTCGTTGGAGCAGTTCAAACATAGGGTATCGGTACGCATTGAGGCGTATCGGTACGGCTAAGTCTGTATCGGTACGAGTTTTTGCTACTGAAATTTTTCTATAGCTGAAACCCCTAAAATATATCGATACAGTATTGTTTTGTATCGGTACAGGGTTGAGAAAAATGCTAGTTTGACTATATAAAATCGTTTTAGAACATGTCAAAAGCCTTAGAAACATTTTTAAATATATTTTCAAGTTGTTTTGACCTTAATACAAGTTTGTAAAATATTTAAATAAGTCCAAAAATATTTTTTAAACTATTACATCAAAACAAACTCATTCTTGTGGTATCATCAGAACATGAACAAAACTATTTAAATGAGTTTTTTAAACGAACGCTCCTCCTGGCACCGGGTAAAGTCCCAGACTTTTACAGTAGTATCATCAGAACATGAACAAAACTTTAAATCTGTCCTACAAAAACTGTAATAAAGTGTTTGCCATAAATTATATACAAATAGAACTCTTACAGGAAAAAATGTAATAAAAATTTAAAATGGGTACCTTAAGTCAAGAACTGATTTTTTTCATGTTAGCAGATAAAAGGGATCAAACAACTTTTTCCACATGAACCAAGACAATTAATTAATCACACGACTAGTAGAATGTAATTTGATTGATGGGAAGCAAATATGAAAGACAACCCACTGATCAAAAAATAAAAACAGAAAGAAAAATCTATCACCAAAACATGATTAATTGAACACCGGTTTTCATTTAGAGATGTATGAACAAATTTGGCAACAAAACTTGTAGATGGATTGTCTAATTAGGCAGCTGTAGGCAGCATCTGCATGGAGGACCAACAGAAACACATTTGCAACAGACAGAAAATTCATAATCCAGGAAATAGGAGAATGAAGATAAAGGCATGTTTACTAACATCAATTGCTGTTGTTGGAGTAGGTTGCAATATTTTCCTGTCCCGTGAGTCCCGTTGCCACGTAAGAATCTAAAAGTGGAAAAAGGATTGGGGGTGACATAGGAGAAGAGAACTTGTATGTCAAACAAATAAACACAAATATAATAACAAGATGGTTGAGCTATTCATGATCTTAGTTTTGAGAGGCGCAAGGTGCACCGAGGCACAAAGGGTTCCTAGAGACTAGGCGCATGACAAAGGTGTGCGCCTTACCTTTTGTGCTAAAACTTATAAATCAATTCTATAGCATATTTTGTACTCAAAACAACAATTATATTATAGATACTTAAAGAACAAAATATTTTGATATCGTTGCACTAACAAACTAATATAAGAAAACATAGTTCAAATAAAATAAAGAGAAATAAAACAAAGAGAAAAAAAGAGAAAGCAAACAACATTGGGCTTGAAGCTCCTAATGTTTTGTGACACACTTAGACAATAAACTCTTGAACACTAATAGTCTAACACTCCACTACTGCATATCATCATCATCTTCATCATCCCCGTAACCTCCATCTCCACCATCTCCTTCGTAATCTTCATCTTCACCAATATCCTCTTCCGTCTCATCATCATCATGTGCAACTTCATGAGTTGATCTATTTTCCTTTATTATCCTTAATACTCTACTCAAATAACTAGGATCATGGGTTCCGACAGCTCTACTAACATGACCCCATGTCAGGTCATCATTATCATCAAACACAAATTCTTCATCATCATCAGAAGAGTTATCATCCATTCTCTCAAGTAACCATTCATTACTTTCATCAATATCCTCCAAAAGAATAGGGTCAGTGGTGTTTATCCTTTGGTATTGACGTCTCAAAACACGACTATATTTCACGAAGACCAAATCATTCAATCAACCTTGTGTTAATGTTGGGCTCGAATTTCTCAATCGATTTTGCTTGCCAAGTAGTGGAGAAGATGTATTTTGGTTGATTGGTGGTGGAAGCAAAGATAAAAAAATAGACACGAAAATTTAGAGTGGTTCGGCTTTCTAACCAAAGCCTACATCCACTACCTTAGCTTCCCCACTAAGGATTTCAACAAATTCACTAAGAATTCTTCCCCTTTTAACAGGCATAGGAGGTAACCTTTACAACCTAGACTTATACACCAAGCCTAGCATCCAAAGCTTACAACCCAAGCTTTGGGAACCCTCTCTAACAAGAGAAAAATAAAGCAAACTGAAATCCTTCTTTTAGGTAGATATTTGCAGTCTAAAGCTCTCACCCAAACTTAATATACTTGAGCATACATTGACAATTTAGCTCAACAAGTGCAGTCTATTCAAACATATGAACTTAAAGCACAAAAAACTTAATTACAATCATAGACATGTTGGCATTTTGATTATTAGTTGTTGCTGGTGCTTCAAGGGTCCTTTTATACTACCAATTGAGTTCTTAGCCGTTGAAGACCATTGAGATTGGATTAGAGCTGTTGGTGGCTTTATTTCCTACAATAAATACAGTTCTGGAGCAGTCGGTATCGGTACACAGGTAGCCGTATCGATACCAGTTCTTTAGAAACTAGCCATTGAGCTTGATGCAACCTTCTCGTATCGAAACACCTTGGCGCGTATCGGTACCTGGGATCGGTACACCACAGTCAGTTTCGATATTGGGGATTGGTATGGAGGATCGGTACACTGTAGGGAACTAGTCGTTGAGGTTTATGAAAATAGTTGTTAGGAATTTGAAAACTAGGGATCGGTACGCCTTTACGTGTATCGATACGACACTCTCTGTATCGGTACGTCTAAGCCTGTATCAGTATAGGTTTTTGGTTCTGAAAAATTCCTGTAGTTGAAACCCTTAAAAGGTATCGATACAGTATTATGTGTATCGATACGAGGCTTGATAAAACTCAGGTTTAGCTATTTAAAACGTTTTGAAGCCTTCTGAAACCTTATGAAAACATCTCACACTTATTTTCAAGTTGTTTGGACTTAAAATCTTTTTAATTTAATCTAAAACTATTTTTCAATTATTATATTAAAATAAATATCCTAACAATCTCCTCTTTTCGATATAATAAAACCAACTTGAAAATTTATTTTTGTGATTCTCTCGCTTAGTAAAATAAATTTTGAATAAGAGAAAATAGATTCAAAAAAGTTAAAAGCTCCCTCTTATTCATTTGAAAATTCAATTTTTCAAATCGTTTCTCCCCTTTTTGTTATTTCAAAAAGAAATTTTGTAACTTGAAGTTTAATAACAATGGAGGTTTAAAACAAATTTTGACAAAAATAAGGGTTATGTTTAAAAATAGGCTCCCCCTTACTCAAGCATCACATGAATGTTAGTCCAATAAATATATGATAAACTAGTTGAATTAAAAAATCAAATTAAAGCAAATAAATTCAACTAATTTTACCACTTGAATCAAAGGTAGGATGTGAAGCCTTCCTTCTTCAAGTGATATTCCTTGTGTGCATAGAGCTTCTATGGTTCATCACATTGTTGATCAATGCTCCATCACACCTAAAACCAGACAATCAAGTAATTTTGGGTATCCAAATTGCTTTGGATCCATAGGCATTAGTAGCACAAACTTTATTCCCTTTGGAAATCCATTTTACAATTTCATCTTTTTTATGTGAAGTAATTAGTCCTTTTGGGACCCAAATACTTCTAAAACATTTTCCTTTAAAGAATCTATGGGCACTAGATTGTCTTTGATAAAAGTTTAATTTTCTAAAATTGTTTTTCTTTTCAAGTTCTTTGGAAATCAAAGTTTTTTCTTTCTCAAGATCATCCAACTCATTTGATGATCTTTTTCCATCTTTTGAAGCAAATTTTGTAAATTTAAAATTTTTTGTTCAAAATGCTTAAATTTTGCTTCAATTCCAAATTGATTTTAGAAAGCATTTCATTTTCTATTTTCAATTTTGAAATTAATTTCTAGTTTTTAGAAAATGAAGCCTTGAATTTAAAAACTAATTCATCATAGGCTTCTTGTAACTCATCAAAAGTATAAGAATTTGAATTGGATAAGTTAGAAGTTAGCTTTTCCTTTTGGAAGGCCATAAAGCTTAGGTGGGCTACTTCATCTTCATCAGTAGAGTCTTCATCACTCCATGTTGCCACATATGCTTTCATTAAAGACGATATCTTCTTGTTGAAGCGAAAGCAATCGTATTTGGTGTGCCTAGTCTTCTTGCATTCATGGCTCTTGTGGGGATCATTCATCTTCATCTTTAATTCATTCTTGGATTCTTCCATTTTTGTTCTTCATGAATCTAGTGAACTTCTTTAAGAGATACACCATCTCTTCACTTTACCTTTCCTTCTCACTTGAATCTTTTTGATGACCTGTGGAGGATTGAATAGCAAAAATGTTTAGATCTTCTATACCTTGCTCTTTGATCTTCTTCTCCTTCTTTTTTCTCAAGGGTTGCGACATCAACTCATGGGTAAGAAGAGACTCAATTAACTCATCAAGCTTGAGCTCCTTTAAGTTTTTGGCTTCAATGATAGCCGTCTCCTTATTCTCCCATGATTCGGAAAGTGAATAGATCAACTTCCGAACGAGTTTGTCTTCCGAAATCGCTTCTCCAAGACCTTTGAGTTGGTTGACGATTGTGGAGAAACGGTCAAACATACTTTTAATGTCCTCATCTGGGTCTATCTTGAAGTTTTCATAATCGAGGTTCAGTGGACCAATCTTTGTCTCATTCACCTTGTTCGTTCCTTCGTATGTGACTTCAAGCTTGTCTCATACCTTCTTGGCACTCTCACAAGAAGACACCTTTGCATATTCTTCCTGCCCCAAAGCACAAAATAGAATGTGCAAGGCCTTGCAATTTAGCTCTATCTTCTTGCGATCATCCGCACTCCATTTTGCCTTGCTTCGTTGTGGCACGAACAGTCCATCAAGAACTATATCCCAAAGATGTTAGTCTTTTGCTCTCAAGAAGAACATCATCATATTCTTCTAATAGGCATAATGTTGATCGTTGAAGAAGGGTGGCTTGTCAATGGATTACACCATAGAAACCAGTTGAATGATAGTTGATCGAGCTTGCCGGGATCACCTTAATAGGATGTTAATCCTTCACGATTTACCCTCGTTCTGATACTAATTATTAGGCTCAAATTCCTCAACCGATTTTGCTTACCAAGTAATAGAGAAGATGTATTTTGGGTGATTGATGATGGAAGCAAAGATAAGAAAAATAGACACAAGAATTTAGAGTGGTTCGGCTTTCTAACCAAAGCCTACATCCATTACCTTAGCTTCCCCACTAAGGATTTCAACAAATTCACTAAGAATTCTTCCCCTTTTAACATGCTTAGGAGGTAACCTTTACAACCTAGACTTATACACCATGCCTAGCATCCAAAGCTTAGAACCCAAGCTTTGGGAACCCTCTCTAACAAGAGAAAAATAAAGCAAACTGAAATCCCTCTTTTAGTTAGATGTTTGCACTCTAAAGCTCTCACCCAAACTTAATACACTTGAGCATACATTGACAATTTAGCTCAACAAATGTAGTCTATTCAAACATAAGAATTTAAAGCACAAAAAAAACTTAATTACAATCATAGACATGTTGGCATTTTGATCATTAGTTGTTGCTGGTGCTTCAAGGGTCCTTTTATACTCTTATTTGAGTTTTTGGCCGTTGGAGACCGTTAGGATTAGATTAAAGCCGTTGGTGGCTTTATTTCTCACAATAAATGTAGTTCTGGAGCAGTCGGTATCAGTACACAGGTAGTCGTATCGGTACCAGTTCTTCAGAAACTAGCCGTTGAGCTTGATGTAGCCTTCCCGTATCGATACGCCTTGGAGCGTATCGGTACCTGGGATCGGTACGCCATAGTCAATTCCGGTACTAGGGATTGGTACGGAGGATCGGTACACTGCAGGGAACTAACTGTTGAGGTTTATGAAAATAGCCGTTGAGGATTTGAAAAGGTTGGATCGATACGCCTTTACACGTATCGGTACAACCCTCTCTGTATCGGTACGCCTAAGCCTGTACCGGTACAGGTTTTCGGTTATACAAAATTCATGTAGCTAAAACCCTTAAAAGGTATCGATATGATATTAGGTGTATCGATACAGGGCTTGATAAAACTCAGGTTTAGCTATTTAAAATGTTTTGAAGCCTTCCAAAACCTTATGAAAACATATCACACTTATTTTCAAGTTGTTTGGACTTAAAATCATTTTTAAAATCTTTTCAATTTAATCTAAAACTATTTTTCAATTATTATATCAAAATAAATATCCTAACAGTCAATTTTTTTCTTTTCTTTGTATGAAGCTGCAAGAAGTACAAATTTATATAAGTTAAGGTAATGAAAAAATAATAGTTTGTTATGGTATAAAAGAAAATGTTTACAAAGAAAGCTTCTTATAGGCTGAAAAACACTCCAATTCCTCTCGCAAACAGTAGCACTACAAGTGAGACTAAGAACCTTTATAGCAAACATTTGGAGGTTAGGAGTTGAAGCTTCAAACAAAGATTACCACACCGCTGTTAAAACCAATAGCAAAACATTGTAAACTTTAAGTTAGTAATTTCAAAGACAACAAAATATAAAATAAAATTACAACTTTAACTTGTATTAACTTTTAATACCTGGGGATTTTTTCTTCCTTAGCATAATGGTTATTGTTTTTCCAAAAAGGTCATGAGCATTCTGATATATCTCTAATTCTTTAAGGATCTTATCTTGAGTTTCAACCTCTGCGTTCAACCTTTCAATGCAGTTAAGTAAACCTTTCATAACTTATTCACAAGTTGATATCTTGGGATTATCATAATAAAGGTCTGGGTTTAGAAAATAAGAAGCCGCATGCAAAGGTCGATGAAGTTGACAATCCTATCTTCTACCAATATACTAAAAGGCTTTGTTGTAGTGCTCTTCCTTCATTGCAAAACTCTTAGAAATAGCCTTCTTAGCTCTATTTATAGCTTCATAAATATACCCCATGGGTGATTTCTTCTCTTCAACTATTATTCTAAGAACCTGAACAAGAGGTCCCGACAACTTAAGAGCATAAAGCACATTCATCCAAAAGGTGTCTTGCAAAAGGTATGATACCATTTTCTCCCCCCTGCCGCTTCCTTTGGCCAGTTGGATTTATTCCATTCTTGGGAAGCAATCATATTCCTTAAATTGTTCTTTTGTTTATGAAATTGTGCAAGAGTCATGAAAGATGTTGCAAATCTAGTGACCTTTGGCTTATGTAAATTCTTCTGATTTATGAACCTCATCATCATGTTCGCAAAAGAGATGTGGCTATATAGATAACCATTTATGAACAAACACTTCTTTAGTGCATTTTTTACTCTTGAAATTTTTTCAATATCCTCTAACATAAGATCAATACAACATGTCGCACATGGAGTCCAATAAAGATGTGGCCTTTTGACCTCTAACAATTTTCCTACAAGTTAACAAAACAACAAATTAAATTCAAAACATTTCAATAATCAAGTAATTTGAATATTCCAAAAAAGCAAAAGCAAAATGAACTTATTTCTTACCGGCGATGACATAATTAGATGCATTGTCTGTCACCACTTGGACTACATTTTTCTCTCGTACTTCCTCCACAATGTCATCAAGCACTAGATACAACAAGTTAGCATCCTTGACAATTTCCGAAAGATCCATGGATTTAATGAACATAGAGCCCTTTGGAGAGTTGACAAGAAAGTTCACCATATCCTTTTGGGCGACCGAATCGCGCCATCCATCTAATAAAATTGAGCAACCATTTTGTTCCCACTCTTTTTTGTGATCATCTATTACTTTTTGGGTGTACTCTACTTCTTTCTTAAGGAGAGTAAATTTAAGCTCATGCATGCTTGGTAGTTTCAAACTAGGACCATATTGTCCAATATATTCACACATTTTCTTGAAGCTAGGGTAAGTTACCTCATTGAATGCAATTTCAGCATTATAGAAAAACCTAGCAATTGAGCTACAAGTTCTCTCCCTTAATTGTTTATCACAAGTTGCATGTGCATCACCCTCTTTTTTTAAATTAGCTTTAGGAGTGATAAACAAGTCCATTGAACCCGACTCTTGATTTTTTGGATAAAGGTTTCTCACTCTTTTGACTTGAGTTACCCCCACTTGAGTTCAAGATTTCACATTCTTTTTCCTCCTCATCATAATCATCAACATCATATGGAGATTCCTGGGGTAACATTAAATGAAAAGGGATGACAAGAGCATTTGGTCAATATTGGTCCAAAAAAGTAGTAAGGGGTTAACTCTGAGTAACTAGGAAAAACTGAAGAGATATTCATGACAATGGGCATATTAATCTGTGTGACTGAGATCCAACAATATGACCAAGCAACCGTTTATATAAATAAGTCAGTAAGCACATGAAAACAGCCAAACTTAAAAGATTAACTGCATACACCGCACAACAGTGCTCGTATAATCGACATCCCTCCTTTGTATCATCTTTCCCATTCTTTTGGCAGAAAAATTATCACCATGAGCTGAAAGATCGAAAGACAGAGAAAAAGCAACTTTTAGAATAGATACAATTCAGATAGCCTAATTTCAGGTAAACTGCAACACATGCTCTCAACATGCAGTAGCCTACTATTAGACTACATGTTTACCATAACACAAGGCTCATGATGCAAAAGGAACCTCAAATTGTAAGTCCATGAGGCTTACAACCATGAGCAGAAAAACTAAAATAAGCCTATGATGGTATAAAAACTTCAAATGTTATCGATTTGGTAGACAATAATTCTTAGATTTTGGAAAACACCAATTTTAACTGAAATACAAGCATAAAATTACAAAGAAGAGGTTCTAGTATTTCTTTTTAATATTAATTTTTAAAAGTAGAGATTATTAAAAAAAATGGATTCCGAAAGTTGTTTTTCTTTAATGCGGGACATACATGGTAGTAGGAGTGTTCAAAATTACTTGACCCGATTGATCCGAGCTGATTACCCGACGATCCGGTACAAAATAGGCGAGTATTTTTAAGATTTTTATTTTTTATCGGGCCGAGTACCCGACCCGATAATTTTCTCGGGTACACGGATAGGGCTTGGACCGAAATTTTTCCCTTACCGAGTACCCAACACTTTTAATATATATTTTTTTATATTTTAAATTATATGTTTATTTTAGGTTTTTAATATTTCTATTCCAAAACTAAATTCAAATTCTTAAATTTTTTCTATGTTTGTATTATATACTTTTAAGTTTAATTTTTTTTTTAAATATTTGTATTGATTTGTCAGTATGATATTTGAAGGAAAAAAAATTACGATCCAGATTAATCTTTTTAATATATTCTTTTGGTAATAAACTTTAATATATATCTAAATATTTCATCATTCAAAGTTAAAAATAACTTCAAATTACTAATTTTTTTGTTTGGATTATATATTATAAACTTCTAAATTTTATGTATTTAATATGTGATTTTTTTAAAATTTTAAAATTTAAAAATAAAAAAATTATGAACCGGATACTCGTTACCCGATTATTCGAATTTTACGATTATCCAAGTAGCGAGTACCCAAATATAACGGGTCAAGACACGAGCCGATAAAAGAAGTACCCGGATAAACCGGTTCCTGATTTTTTGATTACCCGATAATGAACACCCCTAAACATGGTGTCTGCACGAGATAAACTCTAGTTTTATGCTTTTTCAAAATTGAATTCATTTTCTAAAGATATAAGAATTAAGGTAGAATAATTTTGGGGGGAAGTTGCAAAGTTTGTACCAGGCTCTTCCGGCAGCGGCGGCTGGTTGTGTTGCTATTGTGGATCACCGGACATCATCGTGAAAAAAACCCTCTATACCATAATTCCTGGTATATTTGGGAGGCGAAGAACTGTAGGGAGTGAATTTGCAGAGCAATGAATAGAACCCTCTATACCCTAATTCCTGGTATATTTGGGCGCGGGAAAGAGTGTTGAGCTTTTAGTAATAAAATGATGCATATCTATTTGTTATTATTTAACAATTATTTTTATTTTATGTAAAAATAATAGGCAGTTCCACAATGCGACAACTAATATAAGATTAATATGAGGTCGACGTAATATTGCATGACAAAATATTAATTATTCAGTATAAATATGCAAATAAATAATGTCAAGAATACGTCATTGACGTGCAAGTATACACATTACACAGGGATTGTCCAAGAATTAAATGGCACGATCTTTACTTGTGATTTGAAACAAATGATTTTGATATGAAAGTTGAATTTAAGATTCAGCTAAGGAAAAATAAATTAAAAGTTCAAGCAGTTTGGCAAACAAGTGTAATCAAATGGTGATGAGCGTTGGCAAGGGTTGCCTAGATTTTACTCTAGCTATGCCAGTTAATAATAATGTTTTGCCTTGTATTTATTGTCGAGCAGATTCTAAGAGTAGCATTACATCTGTCGATGGCAATACCCTAAGTTAACCACGATAAAACCCATATATGTCTATAGTGCAGCTTTTCATAAATTAACTTGATTAAGTTTTAATCTATACTCCTAAGAGGTAGATTCGCTTCCGAAGTAAGCTCATCTACTTGAACATCTTTTGTCGAAGTTTCTCTCCTTAGTACCTGGCAACTGATCATTACCCCTTAAGTCTGTTAAGATATTAAGGCATAATAAGTATACAATGCCAACTGTCGTATGGCAAAGAATTTAACAAAATGGAGAGCTAGCCGAATAGAAAATAATGCCAAGACATTCAATTATTAAAAGCTGAAAATAACTAAGTATTTTATCTCAAAAACATCCCCAACCAACTTAAAGAAATTAGTTCATGGTTAAGGGAACCATCAACATCAAATCGTTTTCAACAAACACTATCATAAAAACAAAATTAAACCAAAAGAGAAATGGGCAATGAAGGAGATCCGTCGATGCAGCCCTTCAATGGCTACAAAGCTCTTGGTATAGCCTGGTCGAACCACAAGTCACCTTCTTCCTCACCACGGTGCAACCTCTTCTTTTTTTTCTATCTCATTGGCTCATCATCGGACTTTAAATAGGCATGCATGGAAACTTTAGGTTGGGTTTAAATTTGAAATCTGATTGTGCGATAGGATAATCGTGTTTATCTCTATAGTGGCATTTTAAATCTAGGGTCTGTTTGAAAAACTCTTTTTTAATTAAAATATGACATATGATGGAAATTCTTAAAAAATCATATTTAAAAAAAAGTTGGAGTCGCCACCGGTCACTTGGATAAGGTAGACCGGACACCAGAAAAAAAGCAAACTAGAGATTTAAAAAAAGGTTCGGGATACGGTTACGTGTGGTGAAGAATTAGCACCCCCACAACGCCCAAAATGGGTACCTAAGGGTTTCTAAAGTAAACGCAAAGAAAATCTAAAATTCAATTTAATTTAAAATTTAATCCCTAAAAACATATGCATGCATGATAAAAATAAAATGCCCCGGTATTCACGGTACCTAAGAAGATGACACCCAGAAACTGGGATGACACTCCCACTGGGATACCAGATTAATAAGACCTAAACTATATGTGACAAATACATGTATTAACAATTAATATGCATAAACGAAAAAATAAACATAGATATGGAATTCTAATGACAAAAGTATATATAAATGTATTTTATTCATGTAAATAATTCATACAACTTTAAATACACATACAAACGTGGCATACAAAATATATTTATTATAAAAACATACCAAAATATATATATTACCCTATACCTAAACCAATATTAAAATAAATACAAAGATAAAGATCAAAGTTTACCCTACTAAAAGCTCGAATGAAGAACTTCGACCGACCCCCACCAAGATCTTCGCATCGTCTAACCATGGTCCAAAACTCAACCGGATCGAACCTCGAAAAGGACCTCCGATCAAATGATTGATCGAACCAGCCGGGGAATAAAAATTCCTCGGTGAGAGCACTATTCTCAAGCCTTAAAGGGCATTGCCCCACTTGCTCCATTGTTGCTTGTGGCTTCCATGGCTGCTTCCCCCCACCTTTTATAGGTAAAGCAAATGGGGAAGGGTGACGTGGACGCCATGCATCTGCTCCTTCCCCTCTCTTTTTTTTTGTTTTTTTTTAATTTTAATTTGATTTTTTTCTTTTTATTATTATTATTATATTATAATAATAAGATATAATAATACTATATTCTGACAAAAATGAGTGATTACAGCAGCCCATTTTTGCTTGTTCTTGTGAAACGAGAAAAAAGCAAAGATCATAAGCACTCATTTTTATCCCACTTCCATGTATGGAGAATCAGAGCCACAAGTCCCTCCTATATGAAACTGGTTTACTCCTCCTCCAACTGAAGCCTTGGAGCTGCAAGTTCTTCCTATATAGAACCTTTAGCTTGTCCTCGGCAAATTTTTCAGGCTGTAAGTTATTTTTATATAGAACTTTTCACCTTCAAGTCTTGGAGCTACATGTTCTTCCTATGTAGAACATTTCACCTTAAAATCCTGAAGCTACAAGTTTTTCCTATACAAAACTCCTTGCTTTGAAGTCTTGGAGCTACGAGTTCCTCCTATACAGAACATTTTGCTCTGAAATCTTTAAAGCTGCGAGCTCTTCCTATATAGAACTTTTTGCTTCAAATCTTTTGAGCTACAAGTTCTTCCTATATAGAACTTGACGTGTTCTTCCTACCTTTTGCTCTAAAATCTTGAAGTTACGGGTTCTTCCTATATAGAACCTTTATCTTCAGAAATGACGCCACGTTTCCTATGGCGTGAGTACTGAAAGATTTCTACTACTTTTTAGTCTGATGCCTTAGAATCACGAGTTGATCTGGAACTTTTTGCTCTTCCTTAGCCAACTCTTCAAGCTTCAATCTCTTCAATGCCCCGATTTATTCTCACCTTAACATCAAAAGGAAAGCTTCATATCATGCTTGAAGGTCTTACCAATAGCCCATAGGACTTAATAAATGGATTCATGCCAACATGGCTACCAAAATCCCTTAAAATGATGCACCGATTTCTACCCGTCTTGGCATCAAATTAAGGTTGAGATCATGCCAGAGGTCTTACTAATGGCCCGAAGGACTTAAAAAATGAATTCACGCCAACATGGATACCAAAATATCTCTTAATCTGGATTCAAGCCAACAGGCTACCAATATAAAATCTTTGATGCGATCTACCTTTTCAACTTGAATCTGCAGATCAAAATCTTTTGTAATCTTCAAATATCTGGTTAAAACAAGCAAAATGCTTCTAAATTAGCATGCCCCTAACATAGGGATCTTTATATGATGCATACAATGCAATATTTTCTTCTCCATTTTTTCTTTTTTTTTCTTCTTTTCTCTTATTTTTCTCTTTTTTCATTTTTTTCTCTTTTCTTTTCAAATCTAGTTTTAAAACCCTATTCCCTGAAAGGTCATTCTCGGATTTCTTTACTCCATATTTCTACATGTAACGACCTTTTTTACACATTTTAAAACTATAAGAGTTTCACAAGTTTGGTGCTACGGCTTGTCACCAAAATCATTCTTTGAAAAAAGGTTTTACAGGGGGTCACTTTTGAAAATCTTCATTCTTTTGAAAACGATAAAAAAACTTGGAGTCGCCACCCGCCACTTGGGTAAGGTAGGTCGGACACCATAGAAAACCAAAGATTCATTATAAAAGGGTCCGGGAGTTGGTTACGCATGGGGAAGGATTAGCACCCCCATCACGACTAGGAATCGGTACCTGAATATTTGTTGCTTTCAAATTGATGGAATTTGTTGGAATTTGAATTAAATCTAACTCAGCATACTTAATTAAAAATTTGACCTTAATTACACGAGCTTTATCAAATTGGTGGATTCGAATTGATTGGACATTTAATTAATAAGGTTGACAATACATCGGACCATAGATTAAACCGACATCAAATAAGCCCAACTGTCGTGTTAATTTATGGTTCGATTTTCGTACGTCACCTTTATGCATGATGTAAGCAATTAAGATATGATGTAATTATTTTGCCAAGTTTTAATTTTACCTTGAGTCGATAAGAATTAATTCAAATATCTGGTCAACATCCTTTGAGCTTGGACTATTACGACACAAATATCGGAATTAATGGATACCTCATTTTTCATGATTTAAATTCATTAGCATGGGAATTAAATGGGCCATATGAATGACAAATGAGATGGATGGCAAGTAAAGGCTTAAAGATAAACACACAAAAGCCCACCCACAGCCCTAACCTAAAAGGCCCAAGTTATGGAAAATCCAATTAGTGATCTAGTTATGAACTAAGTGATTCTAATATTTAATCCTAAATTAATCAGCCCAAAAAGACTAAAAACCCTAATAAATTATGAATTGCCATGGTAATTAGTTCGATCGATTTTAAACTAGCATTCCAATAAGTCAAGGATGCTATTTAAAACAAATCGAATTGACTAATCATGGTTTTAGCTCGAATATCAATCTAATCCCCACATCCATTTTATCTTAGAGGTAATTAAAGAAGTGTTCAACTAGTTTAATGAATTTACCCTTTATCCCAATAAGCCAATGATGATTTTAAATTCACTAAACCCATTCGAACCTCAATCTAACTAAGGCTCTAAACTAATCTAATTAATTTAAAGATCGTGCCCCTATGAGATGAGCACACAATTTTAAACTAATTAAATTAACTTTGCCTAATTCTAACCTAAAATTAATATAACAAACCCAAAGCCCACTAAACAAAACAAGGCTTAACCCTCCTAAACTAAGCAAGGCCTAAACTACTAAACAT
This sequence comes from Hibiscus mutabilis, assembly GCA_019671005.1. Lineage (NCBI taxonomy): Eukaryota > Viridiplantae > Streptophyta > Magnoliopsida > Malvales > Malvaceae > Hibiscus > Hibiscus mutabilis. The sequence continues at coordinate 51,283,932 of CM033725.1, forward strand.
ATAAACATATAAACATATAAATATAGAAAGTATCTATACTTTAACTATATATTATATTCTATACAAAAAACATATATTATATATATAAACTATATTATATATATTATAAAAAACTATGTATTGTAAAAACATATATTATAAATAAATCATAAAACCGTATATTATATACATAAAAAAACTATATATTATATTTTAAAGAAACTACATTTTGTGTTACATAAAACTATATAGTATATATAAAAAAACATATATCATATATTAGATAGACCTATACGTTATAAAAGGAAACATATATTATACACATATATATAAAGGCGATATAGGGTGCATAGGATGTAAATCATATTAAAAACGGTATTCCTGCATATATACATATACTTTAGTATATAAAAAAAGAAAAAAGTTTTAAACATAGAATCATATATATAGTATATAATAATATGTGATAAACTATATTATAAAAAAACATAATAAACGGTATATACACCAATCTATAAAACACAAACAAATACACACTATGACTTTCAAAAAAGCCATATACATGTGTTACATACAACGCATTGCATACTCTATTTATTTAATACATACAAATACTATAACATATAAAACATAAATACTATAACATATACACGTACTAATATATAGAATATAAACCTATTATATGTAATATATACGCACATAATATCATAATCTAAATATATATAATATGTAACCAAGGTTAAGGTAGTACCAAACCCAATAAAATTGGGTTGTGGACTTGTTGTGGGCCTTGAATTCCAGCATGGAATTCCTATTTATGCATTTCTCAATGGAATGGCCTTGAATTCCAGCATGGAATTCACAATGTTCCTCATCTTTGAACCAACTTGGATATGGGGTGACTGAGGACTGACGAAGCACGGTGCAACCAGTCGGGCGTTTAGCAACTTGGAAAGTAGTTCTTGGTAGAGCATTAGAAGCCTGGATAACCAATAGCTTATGAGGTTTTGTAATCAAAGGTTGATCATGTGTTTGAAGGGATGGCAATTCAGAAGACAGTGTAGTCGACATCCTTATCCTCTTGTTGTATATGGTACTTTTCTCATCTTGTGGCTCTGACTTACTCGGCTCTTTATTTGCTGGCAAAGACAAAATTTTCGAGGAAAATTCTTCGGTCCTATCCAACACCAATTCGGTAGGGCACTATTAAGCGGTGCACACTACCTCATATTGGTTTATGATAGCTTGGTCTTCGTCTGACAAAATCCTTTCCGCTATGAAGTCGCAATCCCAACTCTCACTCTCTTCTTGCGCAAAGGAGTCTTTTTCATACCCTCTTCTTTGGTTATGGTGGCCATCATACCCATCAGTTCACCGATTTGCCTCCTTGTTTCCTCTTGGAACCTTTTCACATATGATATTATCTCTCTTTGATTTCAAACCAAATGTTCTTGAAATTGTTTGAATTTAACTACCCTAGTTGCTAGGCATTTCATATTTTTGGAGTCAAACAGGTCAGAAGTCATTCCCTCATCGCTCATACTTTCTGAGGCGAATGTTTTTCCCCAATTAGTATGCACATGATGTTGTGAACGTACAAACATGCATTGTTTAAACAAAATAATAATGCGTCACAAAATAATGCTACTATAAAAAAATGAATGAATGCAAAGAGTGACACTGAGTTCGGCAAATATCATCGTTAAGTGACTCTCATTAATGGGAACATCGTTTCATTACAATAGCCAAAGAAAACCCGCTTCGTATACGGTTCTAAGCTAGCATATAGGTTAATAGTCTTTTCTCTCTCATCGGATTCATCATCCACATAGTCCTGAAGCTTGGCAACATCTTCCCCTAGGAATTGTGACTTTCGGGCAACCTCTTGCACTTGAGTCATCAAATGCGCCAATTCTAGCTTTTTCTTCCAAATAGTGTAAGTGGTGAATTATAGTCGCTCCAGTGTTGGTATTTGGTACACTTAACTTGCTCCTTGGAAAGGGTCGCGCCGAGCTCAACCTTCGAGGTGTACTGAAGCTAAAGTCAAAAGTCCTTTCCCACTCGAGACACTTTTTCTTGTTCCAAATCGAGGCTTGATTGTCAACCCAAGATGGAAAATTATCAGAGAAACTTCTACACTTGCCCCGGAGAGCATTGCTCTTTTTCGGCATGGTTCTTGCTGATCTTCTTGTCAAGGCTTGAGACTAGTCAAATCAAAGTCGTCAATCGTGAAACAACTGTAGGCGGTAGTTCCAAACTCTACCAATGCTTGAAGTAGCGATTGGTTGATCGAAATATCTAGTGAATATGCGATGTCGCCATGCTCATTTTTGAAAGAAAAATATCCTCTTCATGTAGTTGCCCTCCTTCCGACCATATTTGTACATCGGGATTCTTTGCATCATTGTTACGGGCCAAATCTCCCATTAATATAGTCTTTAATTTCAGACTATTTCCAGCTCTATGTGCTCTTCATGATATGATAAAATATGCAAAACAAAAAGGTAAAAAGGAAACGAAAAGAAAACAAACATAATCCTGTTAGTCACAAGATAAGCAATAAATTCAAAAATGAGAAAAGATAAACGCGAACAACTAAACGAGTGGCAAGCACATAAAGAATGAACCTTAACCACATTAATTCTAGTTCGCTAATGTTATTCGCATGGCTTTATTGGGGTAGGCTTCTTAAATTATCACATATAGGTTTGGTTTTAATTAAGGGTACCTGAACCTATCTTATTACTTATTAAGGCAACAAGAACCCCAATTCTAGCCCATTATAAGCTTGAGAATTGGTTTCGATTTGAGGAAAAGCACGACCTAGTGACGTGGAGGGTTGCTCACATGTCAAAAGGTGTGGATTCCAGAAGTGAATTACCGACCCGTGAAGGGATACTCACATGGGTATATGGCGTTTCACAACCACATAAGGGACAGAGCTCGGGTATAGCGCCTGATGAACATGATGCAACACATGCCGGTGATTCCTTAGAAATTAAATGAAAAAGTAATCTGAAGTCCACCAATTACCAAAGCTCGTGCAATCTTAGCCACATTTTCGAGAAAGGATCAACCTCGTTAAACTTAATTGAAATTCCAATATTTTCCATCATTTTAAGGCAACAAATATTCATTTGGCCTAAATCTTTTTTGTTTTGTAAAAACAAATAACTTCCCTAGCGAAGTCACCAAGCTATAACGACCTTTTTTTACACCTTTTAAAACTATAAGAGTTTCACAAGTTTGGTGCTACGGGTTGTCCCCAAAATCATTCTTTGAAAATTGGTTTTATAGGGGGATTACTTTTGAAAATCTTCATTCTTTTAAAAACGATAAATAACTTGGAGTCGCCACCGGCCACTTGGGTAAGGTAGACCAGACACCATAGAAAACCAAAGATTCATTATGAAAGGGTCCATGAGTTGGTTACACGTGGGGAAAGATTAGCACCCCCATCACGCCCGAGAATCGATACCTAAATATTTGTTGCTTTCAAATTGATGGAATTTGTTGGAATTTGAATTAAATCTAACTCGATGTACTTAATTGAAATTTTGACCTTAATTATGCAGGCTTTATTAAATTGGTGGATTCGAATTGATTGGACATTTAATTAATAAGGTTCACGATACATTGGATCATAGATTAAACCGACATCGAATAAGTCCGGTTGCCATGTTAATTTATGGTTCGATTTTCGTACGTCACCTTTATGCATGACGTAATCAATTAAGATATGATGTAATGATCTTGTCAAGTTTTAATTTTACCTTCAGTCGATAAGAATTAATTCAAATATCTGGTCAACATCCTTTGAGCTCAGACTGTTTTAAAGATAAACACACAAAAGCCCACCCACAGCCCTAACCTAAAAGGCCCAAGTTATGAAAAATCCAATTAGAGATCTAGTTATGAACTAAATGATTCTAATATTTAATCCTAAATTAATCAGCCCAAAAAGACTAAAACCCTAATAAATTATGAATTGTCATGGTAATTAGTTCGATCGATTTTAAACTAGCATTCCAATAAGCCAAGGATGCTATCTAAAACAAATCAAATTGACTAATCATGGTTTTAGCTCAAATATCAATCTAATCCCCACATCCATTTTATCTTAGAGGTAATTAAAGAAGTGTTCAACTAGTTTAATGAATTTATCATTTATCCCAATAAGCCAATGATGAATTTAAATTCACTAAACCCATTCAAAACTCAATCTAACTAAGGCTCTAAACTAATCCTAAATTAATTTAATTAATTTAAAGACCGTGCCCCTATAAGATGAGCACGAGATTTTAAACTAATTAAATTAACTTTGCCTAATTCTAACCTAAAACAGAGCCCTAGCAGCCCATTTCTTTAATCTCCTCTTTAGCATAAGGAGAACAACCCATTTCTCTCAAACAGAGCCCTAGCAGCCGCCGAGACTCGATCCGTCTCTCGCCGCCGCTCCCGTGGTTTCTCCAGTCGACCAATGCCACCACGTTGAAGCCTTCGCACGCCCCTTCGTTTCTATTCCAAGAGGATTCCACTGGGGATGACAAGAACCCCTCAAAATGTGGCCAAACTCTTCAACGTCTTAGAGCGCCGATCTGTGCCGTCCGTCGTTGGATGTAGCTGGATCCAAGACATATTACTCCCCACGTCGAGAGAAGCCTGCCAACCGTTGAGATTGCCGAAATAAGGCTCTGGTCGCCGGAAAATGCCAAAAGCCAGAACGGGTAAACCCTCTTAAGCGTACCGAGTTCTTTGCTGCCAATTTGAAGATCCCACCGTCGGATGGACTTGGTTTTGGGATATATCGTTTTCCTCGCCTAGAGGAGCTTACTCACCGTTGGGATCGTCCGTTTGAAGCTCTGGTCGCCGGAAATCACCCTGGCTGAAGGTAAAAATTCACCCGCAAATCTTTCCCTTGTTTTTGTTATTCGAAATGTAAAAGGCCAGAAATTACCTCTGAAGGGTTATTTTTATTGATTGTGAATATCTTCCCCCTTTACAATGGTTGTTTGATGGCTCTTATAGCCAGATTTACATAATCAAAGTAAATGAAAAATAATAATAGAAAATTCGTATTGGTTGCTCTCTTCAATTTTTGTTTGCATTCATCTCGTGATCCTGAAAAAATGTTTGTTTGCCTCCTTAAATGCTTCTGATAATCTGATAATTTTTGTTTCTTTGCGTATGTGGCTGCTGGAGGAGAGGAGGGGACCAACTTCATCCTTGCTGGTGTGCAGAGATGGTCGGTTGAGGGGAGTGAAGGGGACCAGCAGAGGAATGGTCGTGGCATGCGGAAGGTCACAGGAAGACCAAAGGGCATGATAGCTAAGTCTGGACCGTCCGATTGCATCTACATCCAAAGGGCTTTCTTCATTCAATCTGGACCGCCAGATCATTGCTGATCTGACGGTGGGGAATGGGCTGCGCATAGATTAGGTTTTTTTCTTTTTTTATTATCAGACTAAGGTTTAGTTTATTTAATGCTGGGCCTATTGGGCTATGTACATATATAATACTTTTTTGGGTTTTTGTGTATGCATAAATGGACTGATATTTTTAATATGACGTGGGCTTGTATTATTATAGTTGTGCATATATATATTGTACTTACTCTCTTTTGTTTTTTTTAGTTTAGTTTGATAGTAACAATATAATAATAGTAATAATGATAATAATAATAATAATAATACCAATAATAATATAGCATATGATAATAACACTAAGATAACAATAATAGTAAAAGGAGTAATAATAATAATAATAAGGTAATAAGATAGGAAGGTAATATAATATACTAGTAATATTTAGGGTTTTTAACAAATAGCAACGCATACGCCCGAATAACAAAATAACATTTTTTGTTAAACACATTAATATATATTATAGTGAGATAGTTAAAATTAGACAAAGCCCATATTTTTCAAATAGTAGTAACATATATAAGCCCATTATTTGTAAAAACAAAAATAAAACGGGTCTACCCCGGACAAAATTAGTGATTACAATATGCTCCTCAATCTTCATCTTTATTTATTGAATCTTTATTTTGCATTTGACTCGTGCTTCTTTCTTGTGCGAGTAACTCCTTTTCTTCATCTTTAGGGTCTCTACTATTTTTCATAAATCCTTCTTCTAGTCCCTATACTACTCTTATATAGGGACTTTCATCATCTTATTACCCCCCATTCAGTCTTGGGCTTGACTATTTTTCTCGTTTTTGATTCAACGCTCGGTGTCTCCATCTGTCTCAGCATCGGGGTAAGCAAAATGCCTTCACTCCATAAACTCAATCTTATTATTCTTATAGTATCTCGACGAGAACCAACTATTGATCATTATGCTTTAATTATAAAGTAATGCAAAAAATACAATTCTTTTGAAAAGATGGCAGTTGTTTTGAAAATAAAACTTGGAGAGAATGCCAAAGATTTTGAAAACTAATGTTTGGAAGAAAAACTAGAAATATCTTTAAAAAATCAAAATTTGAAGAAAAAATGCCAGACATTTTTTTAAACTGATGATAAATCGAAATTTGGAGAAAATGCCAAACATTTTTTAAAAAACTAATGTTTGGAACAAAATCAAAATCGGAGTAAATGCCAAACATTTTTTAAAACTAATGTTCAGCCCCTAAAATATCAAATGCAATAGCACATTTGTTTTAAATTGAAAAAGATCAGTCCGAATAAAGCGTATATTTAGAATATCTTGATTATTGTGACGATATATGCACATGTGTAGCTTATTCCAATCTATTAGGCTTCTGAGAAGAACAATTCCCATACCTAAATTCTAACCCATTTTATGTGGCTTTCTTAATCTCACTAACTCACCACACCCCATCCTTCCCTCATTTGAGTGTCGATCAGGCATTTAAAGTTTGGCGTTCCTTGAAGAAAGGTTAACCCTTATAGGTGGAATGTAATCTAAAGACAGACTCATCCAATTTAGATATCCATGTATGATCATAATGGTCTTTGTAGGCTCGTAGTGTAGGCGATGGGTCACGGCTAAGTGAAACCGCATTTCTGTATTTTTTTTACCTGAATATGCTCATATAAAACATTTTCTCTTTTTTTGGATCGCTCCAGACTGCCCATTTTTGGGTTTTCACCCTAGAGTTCATTTCCTTCTTCTATAATTTTGGAACATCTTGCAGCTTGATTGATCCTTCAAGTCCCTTCAAAATTGAGATTCCTTTGAGTGGAGCAAATCTCTGAGGGATACGCTCTGATGAAATATCATTTTCTCTATTTCTTTGGATCACTTTAGACTGCCCATTTTTGGGTTCAGTTGGATGTACATGTGCATAAAAGTCTCTAGTTCTTCCTCCAATTAAAGATTTATTCTTGCACTGCTTGATCTGGGTGTGATCAAATACAATAATCTTCTTTTTTTTCTTTTTTTCTTCTCTTTTTTTAGATTGCCCCTTTTTTGGGTTTTCAGCCTAAAATTTGTATCTTTGAACTATACTACATCCTGACTAGTATTGATGCATGTTTCCGCTTGAAATTAATCAATTCTCCACATCTCTTCTAAATTGAATGGAGAATTTCACATGTGTATCTCTTGCTTTCTCTTTATTGCACTATTCAGCTTAGTGCTCTTATTCTTGATGAGTTCAGCTTTGATGTTGGAAACTTTCTACTTTGCTTGGATGGTTCTTTGAACATAAGTTTTCCTTCAACCATTTTTGATGATTCTTCGGTCTTTGTATCCAATGTATGCTATCTCAATTCTTCCTCCTTGGAAAATAAAATAATGGCATTCATCGTCTCATTCATAGACATCTAGAGAAAGTCTTCAGGGGGTAGAAGTTTAGGATCAACACTCGATTCAAGGATCTTAAATGACAAATGCTTGAGATAAGGATTCACTAAATGGGATCTGCCCATTACCTGAACACTCGTTTCGTTCCCCCGTTGACCTAAATAGATTATCAGAGGCTCACATTTGCAATATCATCACAACATTCAATTCCATCTAAACAAAAGTAGCTTGGAATTGATCTTTTGATTTGAATAAAAAATACTCTTGCAATTGAAATTTAAGGTCTCAATAAAAATGATATGTACATATGCATGTCCTTTTCACAAATATGTGTATGAAACAATAAAAACTACCTCATAACAATGAATTAAATGTTTAAAGAATCAAAGAATACAAAAATGGTTTCTAAATAAAAAATGAAATGTTCATTATGACAAAAATAACTACATTTTGACATTTGATTTTTTTAAAAAAAATCTATAGCTTAATTCATAGATTTCTTTTCCATTTTTCCCAAATGTACAGGGATCAACGGTTTTGAGTTGCATTTACCGATAACCGTTTGCTCCGGGCTAGCTGTACCATTCCCCTGGGTATAATCAGTTTATACCAATCATGACATTAGATTTTTTCTAAAGGATTTATTTTCCTTTGACCATTCGTAAAAATGGATTTTTGATGGATATTTGAATTATCCATTCTCTTAAACTTTACCGTGTTTAAGCACGTTATGCCAACATTTTGGTCGGACTTGCCGAAACGCCAACATTTTCATTACGAAAAAATAACTACAAGTGCTTTTACAAAATATTCCTACTACTTCCAAGCTTAAATTGTATGACTATTTTGTGCAATGTTCTAAAAAAGGAAACCAAAATATGGGAAATCAAACTAACATCTTTATAAAAAGGTGAGAAACTCAAGCATAGGGACTTTCGAGTCATTCTCAGGGCATCAACTCATTCTGGCCTTCTAGGTGCAATGTAAGCTTGCCCCAATTCTTTTGTTCTCCAATTTTCAATCAATTGGTGTTAAAATTCCCTTTTTAATCAACCTCTTGATCGTAATATTATATACTTCTTGGTAGAATGCCCTGGTGCCCCTCTTTCTCGAGCTTATCTTCTAACTGCTCGAGTCTTGATATCTGATTTTGTTCAATTCTTTTATCCATGGCAAAACTTCAATTGGTTCTCAGATTTCTCCACTAAACCCAAAAATCTTATCATTTAATTGATCAATGCATGAAATGTGTCATAAATGAATAAAAGACTAGAAGGGCGAACAATATGTATAAAATGCAATGAATGCAACTAAGGTGTTGATTTCAAACAGTCCTTAGAAAGACACTCGTTTAACGGAGAAGATGTCTAATTACAAGAAGCTGAAATAATGGATTACAGATAACGGTTAGCTTTTTATCTTGACATCTTGACTTCGTGAAAGCAAGGTTCGCACTGCAAGTCTTAACGTCGCTTCCGGGCGGAGGGGCGATCTAACCGTTCTCGTCTACTACTCAAAAGGTTCGCGATTGTGTAATGTACATACCTTGAAGCTTTTGGGAAGATCACTAACTCGTACAGGCAGAATGCGGACAAGTCTCTTCTTCAGTGGCGGATCTTGACGGTTCAGTTTGAAAGGGGCTCATTTAAAATTTTTAAAAATTTGGAGGCTTATATTAAAATTCTCGAAGGTTTTGAAGGGTTTAATTTAAATTTTTTATAAAATGTAAGAGTTAAACTAAAATTTTCAGGGGGAATTGAAACTTATCAATGCCCATTTTTTTAAAAAAAATAAAAAGGATTTGGTTGAAATTATTTAAAACTTCTAAAATATAATAATAATTTTAAAAATTTTGGAAGGGCCCAATTAAAATTTCTCACTTCAATGAGGATTTGTCTCTACATCCAAAATATGTCGTTTCTACCTACGAAATGTGTTTCACTGTCGAACTGTCTTCTTTCTCCATTTGTCTTCATTCGGCTCAACCCAATATTGTAGCATTATCGCTCTTAGTAACATAAGCATCTCTCATATCTCGAATTCCCTCTAAATTGGACTGTTCTATGAATCAACACCTATATATGGTATGACATGCAAAAATAAATGTAAAAAAAGGAAATAAATAAAAAGAAAAAACATAAAACAAATCAGTACGGTGTAATAATCACATAAGTAAATTAAAATATATAAATTTAATATCAAAAAATAAAGTAAATAAATTAAAGTAATTAACAGTACATGTATGGTAAATAAAAGCATGTAAATATCAAACAAGACCTAAAAGGGTTACCACTAAACGGATAGAGTATCGGTATGGTTCTAAAATGTGAGCTCTACGGTTCACTATATGGAGTTAGGTTATAAGGTAAAGGGTACCCGAACTGTCGCTAGGACATCGATTCGGGGAGATACAACCCATATACCATACGAGGGTGTGAACCCTACTAAATATAAGGATCGGATCCCGGAAGCGAATTACAACACCATACGAAGGTGAATACCCCACGAGGCGAAGTAATCACTCCCACTTAATACGGACAGAGCTTGGGAAGAAAGCTCATGTATGATGATAAATATAGCAAACACCGTGCATATAAAAGCGGTAAACAAACATGATTATGGATTAAAATTTGAATTAAATCAAATTTAAATTTTTCTTAATAATTGCGATACAAACCTGACTAAGGCTTGACTCACCATTTTTGTTTTTGAAAACAAAAAATTTTATCTCCAGTGGAGTCGTCATGCTGTAGCGACATTTTAAATTCGAGATCTGTTTGAAAACCCATTTTCAATTAAAAGATGGCATATGAGGGAAATTCTTAAAAAACTCGTATTTTGAAATAAAATTTGGAGTCACCACCGGTCACTTGGATAAGGTAGATCGGACACTGAAAAAAGTAAACCAGAGATTTAAAAAAAAGGTACGGGAGTCGGTTACGTGTGGGGAAGGATTAGCACCCCACAACGCCCAAAATTAGTACCTAAGCGTTCGTATCGTAAACGCAAAGAAAATCTAAAATTCAGTTTAATTTAAAATTTAATCCCTAAAAATGTATGCATGTACGATAAAAATAAAATGCCCCGATATTCACAGTACCTAAGAAGATGACACCCGAAAACTAGGATGACACTCCCACTGGGATATCGGAATAATAAGACCTAAACTATATGTGACAAATATATGTATGAACAATTAATATGCATAAACGGAAGCATAAACATAGATATAGAATTCTAATGACAAAAGTATATATAAATATATTTTATTCATGTAAATAATCCATACAACTTTAAATACACGTACAAACGTGACATACAAAATATATTTATTATAAAAACGTACCAATATATATATATATTACCCTATATCTAAACCAACATTAAAATAAATACAAAGATAAAAATCAAAGTTTACCCTATTAAAAGCTCGAATGAAGAACTTCGACCGACCCCAGCAAGATCTTCGCATCATTTAACCATGGTCCAAAACTCAACTGGATCGAACCTCGAAAAGGACCTCCGATCAAATGATTGATCGAACCATCCGGGGAATAAAAATTCCTCAGTGGGAGCACTGCTCTCAAGCCTCAAAGGGCACTACCATGCTTGCTCCATTGTTTCTTGTGGCTTCCATTGTTGCCTCCCCCCACCTTTTATAAGCAAAGCAAATGTGGGGAAGGTGGTGTGGACGCCATGCATCCACCCCTTCTTCTTGTTTTGCTTTTTGCTTTTTTTTTTATTTTAATTTGCTTTTCTTTTCTTTTTTTTATTATTTATTATAATGATAAGATAATAATAAGATATAACAATACTATATCCGGATAAAAATGAGTGATTATAATCTCTTTATTCTCTTTTGAATTTGAGCTGATCAGGTTTTGACTAGGGTTTACATCATTGTCCTTCATTTTTTACCAACCAAGTCTGGCAATTTTCGTCCTAAATTGTCAACTCGACCTGGCATTTCTCTACTGGTTTTCAGGTTATGCTCTGCCAACTGCTCATCTCCTGCTCCTGTCATCATTCTCATGCACACCAAAGTAAAGAAATACAACTTTATTCTGGCAAAAGAAATGTTCCCTAACTCCTTAACGCAAATGCATGATTTCACTAACTAAATGCATGAATCTAAACTCAAAGGCAAGCAAAAAACATGACAATATATATAGGAAAAATAGTACTTTTGATGAGTTAGCAGGGATGTCTATTTGTTATTATTCAATTTTAATTCTTATTGTGAGTAACCTAAATTCTTATTATTTAGTTACAATAGTCACATTATTTGTCGATTATAAAAATCATATTGTCCTGTTTAGGATAACTTACACGAGATACCACTAAATTTTAAGTTTGGCTTAAAGGCTACTTCTACCCTTATAGTTGTATCAATTTATCGATTTCGCCCCTATGGTATTTTTGCATCAAATTGCTCCTGAAGTAGTCGAATTGCATTACTGTTTAGGATTTAGGACTACTTTTATGTTTCATAATCACTTTAAATTGATAAAATTTTCTAATATTGTTTAGGATTTAGGATTTGAGATTTAAAAATTAGGGTTAGAGTGCTAGTCAATGGAGCAAACGGTGATGCAATTCGACTACTTCGAGGGCCAAATTGATGCGAAAATATCATGGGGGAAAAATTAATAAATTGAGCCTACTACAGGGGAAAAGTAACCTTAAGCCCTTTAAGTTTAGTATCAACTATATCATTAAACTAAAAATCAGTATTATTTTAGCATTGAACTTTAGTTTATGCTTCAAATATACCATTGGACTGTTAAAACCCCTCAACGTCATCACACACATACCGTTAAGAGACGTCAATGTTATCGATTTTAATGGCTTAGTGGTATAATTGAAACTTAAACTAAAGTTCAATGCTAAAATAGTATTGTTTTTTTAGTTCGATGTTATAATCGATACTAAACTTAAAGTTTAGTGGTACCTAGTGTAGCTTACCCTTCTATTTATTGATATTAACAATCAAGTCGATCAAATGTTAACTAAAAGTTAGTGTTCATTACACATGTAATGACAAAATAACATGTTTGTGACAATCAATCAATAGAATGACTCAAATATGACTTTTCGAAATACAATAATCCAATTATAAACTTATCCATAATCCAGTGTCATGTAGTGTAATTCACCTTCTAAAAAATTATCATATTTAAGTCGAAATGTTTTGTTCATATTACAAGTAAAATGAGGCGTTCTTTACAGTCCTATGGAAGATTGTGGTTCGATTCTTAAGCGAAGTCAGCGACTGCAAACAAACTCATGTCGTTCACTCGACATTGATGTTGCAACAGGAAAATGCCTTAGTGTATGGCTACCCCTATCGAGGGTTGACACAAAATCTATACGGATAGAGCTAGATGAAGGGCTAGTGGTTGTACTTTGTGTGGGGTGTGGTGTGTGATCGCATTGGCCAATGGTGAGGAGGATTTTCAAAGTTCGTTGATGTTTGCTCTGTCTTAAAAGCTAAATTGTGAGGTGTGTATGTTAGATTGATATATGTCCAAGACTTTGGTATCCAACATGTTTTGGTAGAAATTGATAGTTTGGATGCTCCACACTTAGTGTCCGTTTGCTTCACTGAATTTTGTTTCCAGAAAATGAATTCTAGAAAATAAACTATATTTTTTTTAGAAAACAAACTACAGGAAGTATTTTCTGGTGTTTGAATGATGTTGTGTAATTCATTTTTTGTTGTTTGGTCGAGTTTCCTGATAATTTCATGAACAATCCATAAACAAGCATCAATAATGCTAAAAACAAGTTCCAACCAAAATATGGTTTAGGGTTTAGGTTAGTGTTTAGGATGTAGGATTTAGGATAGCATTTAGGGTTTATGGTTTAGTGTTTAGGTTAGCATTTAGGGTTGATGGTTAGTGTTTAGGGTTTAATATTTAGGGTTTAGGTTAATGCTTATGGTTCATGGTTTATGGTAGCATTTAATGTTTATGGTTCAAGTTAGTGTTTAGGGTTTATGTTACTAATTAGGGTTTAGGGTTTAGGATTTAAGATTTATGGTAGCATTTAGGATTTAGGATTTAGGGTATGATTTAGGGTTTAGGGTCAGTGTTTATGGTTTAACATTTAGAGTTTAGAGTTTAGTGTTTTTAGAATTTAAGGTTTATGTTAGTTTTTAGGGTTTAGACTAGAATTTAGGATTTATGGGTTAGTGTTTAGGGTTTAGGGTTTAAGGTTTTGTTAGGGTTTAGGGTTTAACATTTAGGGTTTATGGTTTAGGTTAGGGTTTAGGGTTTTTGTTTTATAGTTTAGATTAGTGTTTAGGGTTCATGGTTCAAGTTTTAGGGTATTATTTAGGGGTTAGGGTTTATGGTTTAGGTTAGTGGTTATGGTTTAAAGTTTAGGATTTATGGTAACATTTAGGGTCTAAGATTTATGGTAGCATTTAAGGTTTAGGATTTAGTGTTTAAGGTTTATGGTAGTATTTAGGGTTTATGGTTTAGGGTTTATGTTAATACTTGGGGTTTAAGGTTTAGATTAGTGTTTAGCGTTTATGGTTTAAAGTTGAAGAGAATGTAGTTTATTTTACGGAAAAAAATATGGTAAAACAAACTGCAAAAGAATGTAAAGAAAAAATAGTCAATTGTAATTTATACTTCTTTGACCATGTGAAACTACATAAACCAAACACCGTAAATTATAGAAATTGAATTCTAAAATTCAAACTACATGAAACAAACACACCTTTATTTAAAAATGGATATGTTCGGCATGGGTCTTCATCCTTGTTGTTTCGTATTCATGAGCTACGAAAATACAACTAGGTAGTTCGGTTGCAATATGTGCTTCGGGATGGCCATAAAGTGACAAATAATTTGTTAAAGTCAAAATCCGAGGATTTGAATGTTCTTCAATTCTCTTCCCCATTGAATGAAGTATTATCCCTCTTGCATGAAGATGATAATTTTTAGTTGGGTTGATTTTCTGCAAGAGCTTATTATTTGTTTTCTTTTTTCGTAAAAAAATATTTTATTTTTATACGAATAACATGATAAAATGAGCATTACATATGAAAGCTTAAAACCATTAGTTTAAAGAATTGGTTGGGAGAAATCATCGGGAAAAAATAACCAAAAAAAGAGATGTAACAAAATCTGACCATTCTGTTAGAACTTGTTCTATTTATCGTTAACAAAAACAATTTTTTCTTAAAAACCATATGGTCGGTATTATTTTGACAGAAAAAAAAAAATGCATATTGACCATCTAACTGTTACAAATAATTCCAAATGCGGAAACTTTTAATTCATGTAAAAATAATTTTAATTCTCAATTAAAAACATTATTAAATTACATCAGGAAACGAAATAAGTGGTTTGAGGTTATTCCCTACAAAAAGCAGACATCTTCCTTTTCCCTCCATTTGTTTCTCAAACCATATTTCTTTTTCCAAAGCCAAAACACAACAAGAAATAAAACAAAAATCCATTAAACCCCAATAAATTTTAATACCAAATTTCGAAAATCTTCAATTCCAGTCTTCGTGGAAGCAAAAAAGATTTGATTTTTGGTTGAAGAAAAAATCTGGGTCTATGGCGGAAATAAGGAAGAACAAGGCGAAATCGTCTTCGTCGTCGTCGTCGGGGTTCTTAAATCGTTCGTTTACAATGCACGCCCCGGCGAAAGTTGATTCGAGTCATTCAAAAGTTCATCTTTTTCTCAAGAATCAACAGTCTCAAAATCGAGCTCCTCCGACCGCCAAAGTTCACGATTCAATGGATTCCGTCAAAGGTAAAGTTAAACAGCTTTGTAGTTTATTCGAATCCGGCAAACCTTCGTCGTCTTCATCGAACCTACCCAGTCCCAAAGATCCTTCCCACAAGCCGCTCTTAAGAACCACAAAGTCATCGATTTCATCGGGATTTATTAACCCTACGATTAGATTACCCGGAACCGAAGATCGAATTGTTGTTTATTTAACTAGTTTACGAGGAATTCGAAGGACTTTCGAGGATTGTTACGCTGTTAAGATGATTTTCAGAGGGTTTAGACTTTGGATTGACGAACGAGATATTTCCATGGATGCTGCTTATAAGAAAGAATTGCAGAACATATTGAAAGTGCGGAAAGTGACTCTGCCCCAGGTTTTTATAAAGGGGAAGTACATCGGCGGTGCCGATGTGATTAAAAGCATGTTCGAAATGGGTGAATTGGCTAAGGTTTTAGACGATTTTCCGAGGAGACAACCTGGGTTTGTTTGCAATGCTTGTGGAGATGTCCGGTTTGTGCCTTGTGGGAATTGCAATGGGAGTCGAAAACTGTTCGACGACGACGAAGGCTCGCTCAAGAGATGCTTGGAATGCAACGAGAACGGCTTGATTCGATGCCCGGATTGCTGCGATTGAAGCTTTGATTGGTACATGGTGTTAAAAGGTACATGATGAAGCTACTGTTCTTCATTTGTTAAACGTATATTGATGATGTAGACAATGCATTATTATATGGTACACAATGAAGCTCCAGTTCTTCATTCATTCCATCTCTTGTTTGACTGGATATTGTCAATAATAGTTATAATGTAATAAAAATGACAGTATTTTGATTGTTTTTTCATGGTATTTTAAATATTTAGTTTGTCTTAATGTGTTGGATGAGAATAGCCTATTATTCATGTTCTTGAATTCACTTTTGTTATCAAAGAAACTCCCATATTTTCATTCATTCATGCTAACCAAGAATTTAGGAATTATTCCTAGTTTGTTTCAGGTTAAAGCTAGACCTAATTCCCTTTTGTCATAATTTTTTTCTTAATTTTAAGGTATGACTATTTAGCATGCAACCAATGGTTTGAGTATTGACTGCTTATGTGGTTCGATTGACCTCACTTAATTTGTTAGGTATGAGGTTTTCAATGTGGTGATATAGAATTTTTTATAGTAAATATTAGATTTGACCCTACTTAATTTGTTAAAGTATGAGATCAACAATACTTCTTGTAGTGATATGATAATCTTTTATATCTCATACTTTACTCCTGATCCCACTAGATAGAAATCCTGGCTCCGCTACTGATTTACATGCTTGTAGAATAGTACAACTTAGTTTTGATTTATGAGATTGTAGAATAGTACAAAAGCGGGACTAGTTTCCTATAGGATAATAGGAATGTAAGATTTTCAATGTATTGTTGTTTGGTTCTGAATGTTGTATAATATACTTGGACAGAAACCAATTTTCATTATAAAAATATAAAATAATTTATATTTGGATAGTTTCTAAATGATAAAACTAACAAGTTAAATCTTGAATAAGCAAAACTTTTATTATCTGAATTTAATTATGTCAAATGAGTGTTAATTATATGAAAGTTTATCCTGAGCAATGAATTAATAAGATATATATATAAATTAATTTTTATAAGATCAAAATCTTTTCATACTATATAAAACTTTTACTTTTATATTGATTTAAAATTATTGAGGGGGTGTAATTGTGTATAGACCTGGCAAACTTGACCCGAGAACCGAGACCTTGACCTGAACACGATGGCCCGAATTTGATCCGAAACCCGAAATAAACCGAACCGAATCGAAACCTAATCGAGGTTCAGTTGACCGAAAATTGACTTAAACCGATTTTCAACCGAACCGAATGGAACCAAACCGATTTCACCCGAACAGAAAGCAACCGAACCGAAGGCAACCCGAAAATTAAGAAAATATATTAAAATAAATAAATAAAGATGGGATGTGAACTGTCGTACAACTTACTAAAAAGTCAAATATACATGCTACATAAAGTCATATATAGGGTGGAAAAACCTAACTCGGCCTAAAAACCCGACTAAACCGATCGATCTCCTATTAACCCAATATTGACCTGACCCAAAATCAACCGATCCGAAAATAACCGACCCAAAATCAACCGAACCAAAAGTCAACCGAACCGAAAATTAACCGACTCTATGTCATGACCCGATACCCGAACCGAAATCACCATAGACCCGAACTAAAACCGAACCAGACCCGAACCGAACTGAACCAAATTTAAACTGAATGCAGTCAAAACCGAAATGACCCGAACCGAAATCGAATGACCCGTTTGCCACCTCTAATTGTGTAAATTAATTATTGAAATTAAAAACTAGAAATAATTTTAAATTAGCGTAAAACTTTATGGATTTTATTTAGTTTAAGTGGATTTTAACTTTTTTCCCATATTTTCAAAATCATAGTTGCTCTTTTTCTAACTCCCTTCGCTCTCTTTTAACTTTTATTTTTAACAAACGATGACATTAGGTTGGTCACCGACCGTTAACTTTTTCTTTTTTTCAATTTCATCTCTTTCTCTAAGTTTTATGTTATTTTATTTTAAATTATGTTATTTTATTTAATTAGTCTTTTTTTATGAAAATAGTAAATTTTATTGTAATACTTATTTTTGTCTGAACCTAAACCTAAACCTAAACTCAAACTCAAACTCAAACTCGTTTTTTAACTCGGGCCTAAACCCAAAACCAAAATTCAGAAATTAAAAAAAATCCTTTTATTATTACCATTTACCTAATTACATAAAATATTTATCAAAACCCATTACCCATTTACAATACAAACCAAGACCCAATAATACACATACCAGACTCAGTTAAAATCAATACCCATTAGCCCAACACCTTTTACCCATTAACCCCAAGCCAATAACCTAAACTATTGGCTAACCCTAACCCTATGCCAGCCGCCAGCCCTGCTGCCAAGCCGCGCTGCCACCATGTCAGACCACGCCGAGCCGTCGCCGCCGGCCGCCTTCTGCCGATCTGCAAAAGTCACAAAATGGGGGATTTTAATCAAACTCTAAGATAGATTAGAGTAGGTTTTTAAATGTAATCAAATGTAATATATATAGATGAAAATCCAATGTAAAGAGAGGGCAGATTTACTATAAGTACAAAGTGAAGCAAAAAAATTCTAGGTATCTTCTTCTTCTTCTTGAGATTTCAAATAGATTGGAATTATTCTATTCTGCTGAAAAAATCGAAAATTGGGGATTCAAAATCAATAAAAAAAGCTTTGAACCGATTCAAAGAAAAAACCTTGTCTTTATCCCTACTTCTGAAAGAATTCCAGATATGAATTTCAAAAAAAGAGAGGAAGGTATACCATTCTGCTTATGTTCACTCGAAGACATAAAAAACGCAAAAATAAGAAGGGAGAGGGAAGATTCGACTTATCCCGGTCCAGTTTCGAGCCATTCGCCGCCGAGCAACGCCATCTTGCGACTATCGAAATTCCAATCGGATCTAAGGAGTTTGATTTTAATCTGAATTTGAAAAAAAAAGAAAAAGAAAGGGAACATAGGCAAGGGGGTGCGGCCGGTTAAAGGGAAAATGAGAGATGGGGTCTCTTAGGTTTATCTTTAGGTTTTAAAGTATATAAAAGGGGAACATTACGAAGTTAGTCCCTCTATTCTAAAAGTATTTTAAATTTATCCCTGCCGCATGGTATAATAGCACATATGGTCCCTTAAAAAAAGGGGTTTTCAATACTGGTCCTTTTTCAGATTTCGGTATTTTATTTTATTTTAATTTCAGCAATTATATTTTTGCTTTTACATTCTAGTCCATTTATTTATTGCGATTTAACTTATGTAGTTATTTAACCGCATTTAATTATTGTTCAATCACGATACGCCTACGGCTTTACGGTGACTCGAATCGGAGTATGATCCGCATTATTTATGGCCCGGTTCGCTTACTAACATCTAACATGAGTTACTAACATTCAATTTCAGCTTTTAATTTCTCGCACTTTAATTTTTGTTCGATCCGGTCCTTTCCGGATATTTATTTAATTTCTCTCGTTTTACTTTATTTTTGTTCAATCCGGTCCTATATCCGTTGCCATTTAATCTTGTGCATTTTATTATCGTTTTTTTTGTGTTCAGTCTGGTCCTTTCCAGATTTGTACATTTATTTTTCAGTCTTTGACCACTGCTATTTAATTCAATATACCATCTTCATGTTTTTTTATCATCATTTATGCTTTATTTTATTCCTTGTATTCTTGTTGACGTATTCATATTGTTGATGCATATGTTTATTTGTTTTGCATTCAAGGGAATATTTACATTTTCAATCCCTTCTCTTTTCATTTTCTTTAGCATTTATCAGCTTTTTATATAGTTTATACATATATATATATATGTATGTATATATTTGGTTTTTTACGGTAGTGTAACATATATATACATACATATATATACACGATTTCACATGCGTAGTGGATACATCTTTTTATACAGTTTTCTACAGTCAAATAATATATCACATTTGTTGTTTCGTATCTATGTGCACATCTCCTTCATATTTTTGTTTTTATATACTATTAAATCTTATGTATATTATTTTACCTGTTTATATGTGCATATTTTGCTTGTATATTGTTAGCATTTTTTAACGCATGTTTGCATATTTTACACCGTGTTTACACGTACATATTTATTTATTTATTTGTTTGTTTGTTCATGCCTTATACCTTTTCATCATATCAATTGCCCATGCATTTTTGTCATATTTATCTTGTCCATGCATTATATTTTGTAGCATTTAGTTTAGTCTTCAAAATTTCGATATCCCATTCAGGAGCGTCGTCCCGAATATTTGGGCGTCATCTCCTTCGGGTACCATAAATTACGAGGTTTAGGTTTGAACGATATGATCATGCATTTTTAGGGATTATTAATCAAGTTAGACTCGAATTTAATTTTCTTTTAGTTAAATACAATACGAACCCTTAGGTACCGATTTTCGAGCGTGGTGGGGGTGCGAAACCTTCCCCCACTCGTAACCGACTCCCGAACCCCTATAATCTTTGGTTTCCTTTCCGGTGTCCGGTCTACCTAAACCAAGTGACCGGTGACGACTTCATATTTTTTATTCCAAGATACAAGCTTTTTTCAAAATCCTACTAAAAACCAATTTTTCAAAAAAGTGGGAAACTTTTGATTTTAAATTAGTCGGTACAGCATGGCGACTCCGCTGAAGATAAATTTTTTTGTTTTCAAAAACAAAATAGAGAGTCAAGCCTTAGACAGGTTCGTATTTTGTTTACGAAGAAAATTTTTAATTCGGTCTAATTTAATTTTAATCTCTAACCTTGTTTGTTTACCGATTTTATTTGCACGGTGTTTACTGCAAAATGTCATTCATGCATAAGCCTCCCGAGCTCCGTCCTTCGATAAGTGAGAGTGATTACTTTGTCTTGTGGGGTGTTCACTTTCGTATGATATCGTAATTCACTTCCGTGATACGATCCTTATATTTCGTGGGGTTCACGCCTTCGTATGGTATAAGGACTCGTATCCTCCCGAATCGATGTCATATTATCTTAGTAGGTAATAGCGACAATTTGTGTACCCTTAGTACTCTAGATCCTAACTGCATATAATGGATCGTAGAGCCATACCGAAACTCTGTCCGTTGGGCGAAAACCCTGTTAGTCTTTGCTTGATTTATCTATGCCTTTGAATGATATTTATATGCCATGCATATATTTTAATTGTTTTAATTTTGGCTTTTATCGCCATTTTATTCAATTTATTTATCTATTTGACTATCTCCACCGTACTAACCTATTAATTTCATTCATTCACATTGTAAATTAGCATGACACCATCATAATATTCAATTAGTCATTTTTGCATTGCACCGATATGAGGTGTTGATTCACGGATTGTCCCTAATTTGAAAAATATTCATGGGAGAAAATCTTGTATCCTAAATATTAATTAAAAAGTTGCGAGTAAATCTCATAGACTCTCGAAAGTTGTTCCACGATAACCATTTTTGAATCAACACCTTCATGTTTAAGGCATGCACTGTGCATTTATATGCATTCATTGTCGAGATTTTAAGACTAATTCTTGGGATGTTCCGTGACAGTGATACTGGATAAAAGAAAAACTCAATCAATTCAGCATCCTTGCGGAACTCGACAAAAAACTAAAATGATGAACAGAGATAGATTGGACAGAATTGAGCAAACTTAAAGAGACATGCAAGCAGAATTGGCTAAAAAGATGAAGGACCAATTAGTTAAGGCACAACAAGACATGATGGAACAGTTCAAGAAATCTCAACAAGACACACTAGGCCAAATAGCACAAATGTTAGGATTTAAGCTTTCCAAGCCAGGAGAGGCATCTGTTGTAAATCCTACGGCAAATCCCATTGATGGGAATGAAGGCCCTACATATCCTTCAGGGTTTACTCTTACACATGCTAGGGTTCAAACTGACCCTCGGGTAATACTCTCTCAAGGGAAGTCACCACTTCATCAGGCTGGCCTTATTTTCTTATTAATCTACCCTCCACACCAGAAGTGAGGCATGGAGGAAGTCAAGCTGAAAACTTTGTCTCAAAGATGGATCAGTTGATCGAAATTGAAAAACCCAGATTGTGACCTCAAAGGAGATCGAGGATCGTTGCAAATGACTCGAAGAAAAGATGGAAGCTATTGAGGTAGTTGACACTTTTGTCGGGTTTGATGCCAATAAACTTAGCCTTGTCCTAGATTTGGTGTTACCCTTAAGTTTAAAGCCCCGAAGTTCGAGAAGTATGACGAGACAAGTTGCCCACGTGCTCATCTTACCATGTTTTGTCAAGGGATGACAGGATACGGCAGAGATGATAAATTATTGATCCATTATTTTCAAGATAGTTTATCAGGATCTGCTATTGGGCCCAAATATTGATCCTTTTTGTGAATAACTTGTATAAATATAGCCCATGCCTAATGGGCCCAAATATTACACTGTTGTGACCACAATAGGTCTTCTTGTAGTTTTCATCTATTTCAAAATGATGTTCTTTTGTGTATCTCACTTGCCTAAATTGCAGTGAGAACCTTTTGTAAGGGCCAAAAACTATAAGCTCTAATGAAGAATACATTTTGATCATACCCATGGCAAATCGAAAGCTATATATGACTTACACCCTGATTTAATATGACCATGACATGGGGCATCATAATTTTCAAGCAATAAAGTTCAATTTTGCTACAAAGCATTTTGGGGGGCATACCTCCGATGGAGTAACTCCAAAGAAAGACAATCAAGTCTAAGGAAGGCTGGGGGCATCCTTATATACAATGCATCGAACACTGTTTAATCAAAAGCAAAAAATCCGACTACTATAGAATCAAGGGCACCCCATTGAGGGGAAAAACAAAATATGTCATTCATGTGTTCATTGAGATCATTCTTCATTAAATGCATACATCGTACATGCATTTAAGTCATCATGCATTTAGGTATGACACATGCATTGAGCACAAAGTTAGGTGCACTCATAACACATCTATTTTATGGCTAGAACATATAAACAGGTCTAGAGAAAAGACCAAAGAACCTCAACTGTGGGGGCAACAACGTGATGATCAATCTTTAGCCCTAAAGGAGGCTGAATACGCAAAAAGCTTAAACATCCAGATAACATCGAATCAACTTTTTCCCGATCTCTCCTCCGTCAGTGGTGGTGGGCCAGCAGTCCAGATTTTGCATCTCCGCCAGTGGTGTGGCAGATTAAATTTTTGAGGATCTTGTTTCTTCGTCAGTGGTATTCAGATCAAATTTTCCTCTAGATCTCATCTCTCTGTCAGTGGTGTAGTGGACCCCACATTCTCCCGATCTTGCCTCTCCATCGGTGGTGTAGCGGATCAAGCATTTTACGAGTTATGCCTCTATCAGTGGTGGTTGACCAACTTAGTTCAGATCCTGTCTCTTTGTCAGTGGTGTAGCGGATCAAATCCTATCCAGGTCTTGCCTTTCATCATTGTTGCAGCTAGACCAAACTTCTTCCTCAGATCTTATCTCTTTGTTGTAGTTGTAACTAAAAAAATCAGAAAAAATCAAAAAATCAAGAAATAAAACAAAAATAAAAAATCCAAAAAATAAAAAATATGTTTTGAAAAAAATTCAAAAATTCAAAAAAAATCAAAATCAAAATTAAAAAAAAAAGAAAAATCAAAATCAGAAGCTTCATCCTCTATTCTTGCCTCTTCGCTGGTGTTGTAGCTGGATCAAACCTTTTTTATCTTTTAATCGTGCCTCTTCGTCAGTGTTGTAGCTCGGTCAAATCTTGATCAATGCTCTTTGTCAGTGTCGTAGCTGGATCAACCCCATTAACTCTAGATCTTGCCTCTTCGTCGGTGTTGTAGTTGGGTCAAACCTAACTAACTCCTTATCATGCCTCTTCGTCGGTGTTGTAGCTAGACCAAATTCACTAACTCCCGATCTTGCCTCTTCGTTGGTGTCGTAGTTGGATCAACCTTACTAACTATAGATCTTGCCTCTTTGTTAGTGTTGTAGTAGGGTCAAAATTTACTAACTTTTTCTTTTCCTCGCAAATATTGTAGCTAGAAAAAGAAAAAAACCAAAAAGAAAAAAAGAAAAAAAAAAGAAAAAGAAGATTTCTGTCAGATCTAGTCTCTTCGTCGGTGTTGTAGATAGATCAACTATCAAAACCGTCATCATTAGATCCTACTTCTTCGTCAAGTGTTGCAACTGGATCAAACATCAGAGCCTTCATTGATCCTGCCTCTTCGTCAGTATCACAGTTGGATCAAATATCAAAACATTCACCCTTCGATCCTGTCTCATCGTCGGTGTTGCAACAGGATCAAATGTCAGAACCTTCATCCTTTGACCTTGTCTCTTTGTCATTGTTGTAGCTGGATCAAGTTTTCCAGGTATTGCATCGTCATCAGAGTCGTAGCAAGCCAAACTTATTTTGCTTCCCCAACGAATCCTCTAGTTTAAAGATTTTGCCTACAAGAGCGGCCGAGCATATCGAGTGAAGCTTAAGAAGAGATGGTGGCCAGAGAAAGAACACAAACTTGACCGGACAAAAATGGTTATTCTCTTGTCTTTGCTCTATTCTTGTTGCGAGCCCTTCGCTGCCGAGCAACGCCAGCTTGCGACTATCGAAATTCCAATCGGATCTAAGAAGTTTGATTTTAATCTGAATTTGAAAAAGAAAAAGAAAGGAACAGAGGCAAGGGGTACGACCGGTTAAAGGGGAAAATGGGAAATGGAGTCTCTTAGGTTTATCTTTAGGTTTTAAAGTATATAAAAGGGGAAAATTACAAAGTTAGCCCCTCTGTCCTAAAATTCTTTTAACTTTACCCCTACTACATGGTATAATAGCACATCTGGTCCCTTAAAAAAGGGGGTTTTCAATACTGGTCCTTTTTCCAGATTTCGGTATTTTATTTTATTTTATTTTAATTTCAGCACTTATATTTTTGCTTTTACATTCTAGTCCATTTATTTATTGCGATTTAACTTATGTAGTTATTTTACCGCATTTAATTATTGTTCGATCACGATACGCCTACAGCTTTACGGTGACTCGAACCGGAGTATGATCCGTATTATTTATGGCCCGGTTCGCTTACTAACATCTAACATGACTTACTAACATTCAACTTCAGCTTTTAATTTCTCGCACTTTAATTTCTGTTCGATCTTGTCCTTTCCAAATAATTATTTAATTTCTCTCGTTTTACTTTCTTTTCGTTCGATCCGGTCATATATCCGGTGCCATTTAATTTTGTGCATATTATTATCGTTTTTTTGTGTTCAGTCTAGTCCTTTCCAGATTTGTATATTTATTTTTCAGTCTTTGACCAATGCTATTTAGTTCAATATACCATGTTCATGTTTTTTTATTATCATTTATGCTTTATTTTATTCCTTGTATTCTTGTTGACGTATTCATATTGTTCATGCATATGTTTATTTGTTTTGCATTCAAGGGAATATTTACGTATTCAATCCCTGCTCTTTTCATTTTCTTTAGCATTTATCAGCTTTTTATATAGTTTATACGTACATATATGTATGTATGTATGTATGTATGTATGTATGTATGTATATATTTGGTTTTTTATGGCAGTGTAACACATATATACATATATATATATACACGGTTTCACATGCGTAGTGGATACATCTTTTTATACAGATTTCTACAGTCAAATAATATATCACATTTGTTGTTTCGTATCTATGTGCACATCTCCTTCATATTTTTGTTTTTATATACTATTAAATCTTATGTATATTATTTTACCTGTTTATATGTGCATATTTTGCTTGTATATTGTTAGCATTTTTAACGCATGTTTGTATATTTTACACTGTGTTTACACGTATATATTTATTTATTTATTTGTTCATGCCGTATACCTTTTCATCATATCAATTGCCCATGCATTATATTTTGTAGCATTTAGTTTAGTCTTCAAATTTTCGATATCCCATTCGGGAGCGTCTCATCTCCTTCGGGTACCATAAATTACGAGGTTTAGGTTCGAACGATATGATCATGCATTTAAGGGATTATTAATCAAGCTAGACTCGAATTTAATTTTCTTTTAGTTAAATACAATATGAACCCTTAGATACCGATTTTTGGGCGTGGTGGAGGTGTGAAACCTTCCCCACTCGTAACCGACTCCCGAACCCCTATAATTTCTGATTTTTTTCTTCAGTGTACGGTCTACCTAAACCAAGTGACTGGTGGCGACTTCACATTTTTTATTCCAAAATATAAACTTTTTTTCAAAATCCCACTAAAAACTAATTTTTCAAAAAAGTGGGAAACTTTCAATTTTAAATTAATCGCTACATTTATGTAGCATGTTTTTTGTCTACTATTGTAGTATGTATTTTTTTATTTTCTTAGGGTTGAATTTGACACCATCTTTTCATATGACGTTTTATTAGGTTATTTTGTTGATTTATCCTATTTTGGACCTTCAGATTGGATATTGATAGATGTTCTCAATCATCGAAGATATTTTACAATTGAATTGTGGTAATGTCAATTTGTCAACGAGCAATCATTTATATATATTTTTATGTCCATGTTAATATTTATCATTCATCGCCCACAACGATGTTTGTTTGTCCACTTTAATGGTTTTAGAAGAAATCTTCGACTAATATAATTAGTTACTCCTATTTTGAAACAAACCTTTAATTATCAAGTGAAATTCCAATCTAACGGACAACATTTCATTTGGTTCGGATCATAATTTTTAGATTACAAGCATAATTATAAAATAATATCTAAATTAACACAATTAAAATTTATCATTATCTTAGATGGTAACACTAATAACTGAAATGCATCCAAATATATATTTGAATAAATATAGATAAGGTCTACACATTTTGAACTAAAATAGATTTACACTTGAATTCATACTTAAATGTTGTAGGACATAAAATCTGGATATCAAAATTTTGCGACCTGTAATTTTCTTTTAAAAAATTCTTTTGAAAATTTTCAGTAAGATTTAGACCTTAACTCTAATAAAAATAATGAGTATATTTTTATAATAAAAAAAGTCATAAATTCATAATTCTAACATGATCTTAAAATTTAATAATCCTTCCAACGCATTAAGTCCCAATCCTCACTATTACGAGCAAAATAGGCTTGATCAAGTAAATTCCCAAGAATCCATTGCTTTATATCAATGGAGCAAAACTCTGCAACTTTATCTTGCTTAATTACCACCCTCCATACATTCAACGCATTTGGACATACTCGAACAACATGATGAATTCCATCGACTCCCGATCCACATACGGAGCAGCTCACATCATGAGTAAGGTATCATCGGACCCTTTCCTCATTTAACACATGCTCCCAACAAATAAGCCATAGAAACATTTTAATTCGTTGTTGGCCACGGAACTTTGCTATAGCAGACCATACCTTTTCGCTTGTTGATGACAATTGGCCTAAATGTGCCTCATAGGCTCCTTAAACAATAAGGCTTCGCTCAGCCTTCCAAATCCATCAAACCGAGTAAATAATCCAGTCCTTGAACAGATTTGCCAATAAGAAAATAATCTGTGGTTGACAACAACGTTTGTTGCAAATGGTCTGATGGGAACATAACATAGACAACATACAATGGCATTGGATATGGCTACGCCTACATTACAATTTGATCCTACATAAACAACATTTAGGAATTAAATGGAATTCCCTAACCTGCATAATGCGACTGACAGAGGAAGGATGATGAACCGATTCGATCAATCCAGTTATTTACCATCAACATCAAACCAGAAATAGAGACACGTTCGAGCATAAATCACCCGAACTCGCTGTAGTGCTAGATCTCCACTGGTCAAAACAGCCTTTGCGCCTCCTTCAATCCGAGTGTGAGATACAGACACGCTATCCCCATCGCTCTTCAAGTTGGAAGGGAATATCCCGCTACCGGCTGTACTCACGATTGGGCATGATAGATAGTCCAACGGGTTCGATTCACATTGAAGTATGCATTCGTCTATAATTAGCCTTCCGCTCCTATGAAGCAAGCAGCAACCTAGCTCTGCCTTTACAGTTAAGTTTGCCAGCTTGCAGGTTGATAGAAACTCGAATGCACTGCTCCAGCAAAATGAACAACACATACACATGATTGTTTCTCTCGATAAAGCGAAAAGAAAAAAAGGGAAATTGTGACCTAGTGAGAGCCATCTCCAGATTGTTGAATATCTGTATTCTTTCATAGCAGCCAGACATGCAATTTGCTGTTTTAGTTTTATTATTGATCTCAGGAAAAAAAAAAAAAGAGATTCCAGCCAATCCATTCTTAATCGTGTGGCTGCTGATTCCCAACAATATGGAGGTGGCTTGAAACAACATTTCTAGACATAACATGGAGAAACCTCTCAACAAATCACCATTTAATATATGAGGCAAAAACATATCAGAATTTTTGCAAACCTGTCTGAACCTCGTGAACAGACGAGAGTTGTTTCATCAGGAACCTCTCCTCCGCCGATCTGAAGAAAGTAACATGAGATAGAAGTGCATTTCAAATAATACCAATAAGATTAAAATTATCATGTGTTAAAATAAGATAAAAGGTGTACCAACTAAAGAGGGACTAAAATAATGATATGAGAAAGAAATTGAAATCTATCTCTTACCAAAAATAATGGTATCGGCATTAAAAAAAGAAGAAAATAACATATATAGGACAGCACATTCAAAGGCAATGCTTAAGGAATGTTACTCAGACTTGAGTGTGTATCTGATATGGAAATGTGTCAGCCATGGGTATGCTCAACTTTTAAAAGTTTTTCGTGTATATAAAGGGTACTTGGAGAGTAACATTCCCATACTCACGCATCAATATGCGCCAACCATGGGCGTAGGACACGGTTTTTTTTCTCAAAAATTCATATTTCAAAGAGTAAATATATACCAAGCAAATTATATATAATTAACTTTTGCAGAATCCTAAAGACATACCAGGCAGAGTGGCTTTTTAATCTGAATATTAGAGGCAAGATGACTGTGACCAGCTGCAATTAAAATAGTGTCGCCAGGTCTGAAAGGGAGAGTTGGAAGATAATGGTCTTATTAATATACCATACAATCACCAATCCACAAACTAGAAATAGTAGTTTTGCGTACCTGGCTGCAGACACAGCTTCTTCAATGTTAGGGAAAACACCAGGTTCAGAAGAATCCTTCATGGATCTGTCGACTCGCAGCCACAGTCGAGGGTGGCATGCCAAAAAACACCATCTGTGGCAAACGAGGGCG
This sequence comes from Hibiscus mutabilis, assembly GCA_019671005.1. Taxonomy (NCBI): domain Eukaryota; kingdom Viridiplantae; phylum Streptophyta; class Magnoliopsida; order Malvales; family Malvaceae; genus Hibiscus; species Hibiscus mutabilis. Next base: position 51,313,300 of record CM033725.1, read on the forward strand.
GTGTTATACCGATCTGCAACTCAATAGCATTATGTAAAAGAGATTGCACTTGGTGATGGCATTAAAAAGCATCAGAAATGACCATGCCGACTAAAAAGCTTTCAAGCCACTAGATGTGAAACTTCTGAACACCAACATTGGTCCCCAAAGAATGAAATGAAGGAAAAAAGACGCAATAAGAATGCTATTGCAAAGCAAATTAATTGAAAAGCGTTTTTTCAGACCTTTTTACCTCATTAGAGTCAAGTTCTTTTGTGAGACAACTAAATATCCTACCATTAGCATTATATTACTATACAAGAATACCACTAATTTGGATGCACTCAATAAAAGAAATCTTTTGATAACAATACAAGAATCCTAACATTTTAGACACCATTTCACGGTCCTAACCAGGTAAAGTTTTTCTAAGCCTCCACTTTAGGATAAGTAGTCAAAGCCCCAAAGAGCATGGGACATCCATTGATTACAATAACCAGAAACTGAGTAAGTACATATTACTCCATGGCCCATGCATTGCACGAAGGATATCCAAGTTCATTTCTCCAGTGGCAAGAACTATAGAGATAGGTAGGTAAAAACAAACCGAGGGAGTCGACAATCGAATAGAACGGAAGTGAAGTGAAGTGAAGTCAATTTCAGATTGTTGGTTGTGTGAATATTGACAGCATTCCGATAGCCAGAGGAATGCGAGCCTGGTAGTCAGTCTGTTCAACCATGAACTCAGTACTGCAACCCCCCTCTCATGTCACTCGGAGTCTAGCATTTCTATCGGAAAGCTATCTCACTCCCATTCCTGCTCCTCTTTCCTTCATCGGTCCGGCATTTTAGTAGGCGATCAAATCCCTGTTGGCTTTCTTGGTTCGCTCTGCCGATTATTAGGGGCCAATCTTCTCCTCTTTTTTAGTTTAATTCACCACTCCGTAGGCTGAAATTGTTGGATGCTAAGGAAGCCTATGGAGGAAAAGACCCTATTTGATCGTTCAAACCGAGCTTGACTACAGATGATAAGCCAATTAGAATCCAACTACCCTAAATTCAGGCATTAGGGATTGAAAACCAAAATGAAGGATCCGGTTCTTAATCTAACCCAATTATCAAACACAAACAAGATTCCACAGAAACAATAACTATCAGAATCAAATACAAATGCCTTCTCACTCCATCATAAGAATCACCAGAACAGGGAAAAAGAAATGAATTCAACAAAGTCAACTTCCCAATTATACCTAAAACAGCTAGAATTAACCTTCAGTTCACTTCCAATAAATCTAAAAATAAAAATAATTTCTTAACGCCAAGGAAAAAAAATGCCTAAAAACAATAAAATTGATTGATTAATATGCCTGGGGGAGTTAAAACTATAATTAACCTTAAAAGGATATACTTCATATGAAACGAAAATCAATTGTTGACTAAAATTAACATAATTTCCTTTCGGAAATCAAAATTGAATATAAATAAATAAAGCTACCACCAAATGAAGCAATCCTTTCGGAAATCAAAGAAAGAAAAAGGGTTTATTTAAAAAGAAAAACCTGGAATGGGAGATAAGAAGCTGAAAATATGCATGAGGCAACCATCATCAAGATTATTTATAAGAGCAGAAGATGAAGATGAAGAAATTTTTCTTGACTTTCTCATCTCTTGCTCCTCCACCTCCATGGCCTGCCTTTGCCTTGCGAAAGATAAATATCTAAACTTTTAGCTCTTTAAGATTTTGTGACTGCGTAACCGTAACTATATGTAATGAACAAAATACCATTGCTCAATTATTAATAAAATTAGGAATAGGTTATCTTATATCAGAATGTCACAGTTCTAAGTAATTCAATAATTTTAATCCTTCACATTTAAAAATAGCATCAATTTAGTTCATATTCTTCTCTTAAATAAATACCGATATTTATAAGGACCGAAATATTGAATTAAAAAATAAAAAAGTTTATTAAGTATTTAAAACTCAAAATTTATGAAGTAATGTTTAATTTGTCGAGTATTTAAACTTATAAGGACTTAAATTGATATTACACCAAAAAATTGATAATGCGGACTCATTATTTTTTGTTCAATCCATACTTGATCATATACTTAATAAACCCTTGTATTTTTAAATTTGAACATTTATTTTTATAGGAGCCAAATGATAATTAGACCAAAATCGATCGAATATATTAATTTTATAACAGGAGTTGGGGGCCCCTTGAGCCCCAAGGGAGCTCCGTCCCTGAACACTGCTCATTATCATAAACTGTACTCTCTTTATTTTTTTCTACTAACATTTTATCGTTAATCATACCTCGAATTTTTATTTTACTTCTCTCTTATAACTGTAGCTTTCTTTTTATCTTTCTCTTTAATTTTTTTGTCGTTGTCATAATCTTCTTTCACATCACCTGTAATGATCGGAATTTTCGAGTTAGCATATAAGCGTTGACCCAAGTTACGGACCTTCATGCTAAATTAGATATTAAAATCGTCGTGCCAAATTTGGGGCCTTAACTAGTGAGAAATGAATTGTTGGGCTTAAAAAGTGACTGCTTTGTAAAGTAGAGGAAAGTTGGGGTTGGGTGACGTGAATATACACCTTTTTACAAAAAGGGGTTGATCATTTTTTTTATTTCGCATGTCTCCCTGTGATAAAGGGAGACCAGGTGAGATCACCCTATCATCTTCGTCTTTCTTCTCCTATTATTCCTTCATTGTTCAAGCTTGGTTTTCAATCTAAAAATCTCACTTTTATGCATCATTTCTTTCACTCAAAGTCAAAGATTCAAGTATGTTAATCTTCTCATCAAGAGCTTCAAGAAAAACATAATATTAAGATAAGAAAATAATGTTTTCAATTTTTTTTATAAAAGATTCAAGCTTGAAAAGATTTATGAAGTTATTCTTTTGTTTTCAAAAAAGGTTGTGTTTTCGTAGTTAATCTTCTCCATCATGTTAAACTAAGTCTCGGTTTGAATTTTTTGTTGTTGGATTTTCACAAGCTTAAGGCAAAAAGGGAAGTTCAAGGGAGCTAGAGTAAGAGCTAAATTTGATATTTTTGCTTAAGGTCAATACATCTCTGACTCCTTTAATTCTTGAAGATCATAAATTAATTGATTTGCTTGATGTTATGGTTTGATAGGTGTTGCTTGGGTGAAACTTATCTTGGAAAATCAAAGTAAGGATTTTAATGTTGATTAGTTGGAAAAATGACACCTTTAAACCCATAAAATATTTTAGAAAGTTTAAACAATTATTTGGAGTAAGTTGGAAGAGTATAGAGCCAAGTTAGGGTGTTTTCCGATCTGCAAAATGTATTTTTTGGGCTCGAGTACCGGTACGCGGGGTAACCGTACCGGTACTCAATGTTGGATTGAAATTTTAGTGAGCAAAGTATGTACTGATACGCTCGAGGGTGTATCGGTATTAAAGGTGTACTGATACTCGAAGTTCGAGTGTTGGTACTGGGTGTTTGTTTTCTCTCTCTCTCTTGTGAAGCCGAGTATCAATACGCGAAGGGCGAGTACCGTACCCACTGTACCGTATCAGTATGCGAGGGCATGTACAGGTACTGCCTGGACAATCTGCCCGAAAAATATAAAGTTGAGTTCGAGTAGTTGGAAAATTGTGGGAAATGGATTAATAGGTCTCTAATGAGGTATAATGACCTGTAAAACTAAGAAATTGATGTTTCACCCCAAAATGCAAGTATAATGAGGAAGAGGCTTGCTTAGAAATTTTACATGATTCGATGTAAATATGAATAATACTTTCCATAACGTACCATAGGCTTGGTAAATGATAAATCGAAGATAACCATGTTGGTCGATGTCATGCCTTAGGGGCATTTGCTTGATAGCTTGGCTTGGTGCCACTTACCTCTTGGTGAGGTGTATGAATGTTGGGAGAGCATGTATTATCTTATGATTGTTAAATGGATTACGGATGTCCTGGAGTCAATACTACGATACTTATATAAGGGGATGTGTATTGTGGGCTGTGTGATCAAGTACATCTGACGTACCCACAGGCAGAGTGATTTGGGTGCGGTTAGAAACTTATATGTGGCTATGGTGATCCGGATAAGGTAATAAACTCAATAGGCTGAATGAGCTCGAGTGACCTCAAGTAAGGACTACTTGTGGCTAATGTGATCCAAGTAGTCTAAGACGTATTTGTGGCTAAGATGATCCGAGTATGGTTTATTAACTCGACGGTTGTGTGAGCACGGGTAACCTGACGGATGTGTGAGCATAGGTAAAGTAGGGCTTCGTTAGCCATTATGTTGATGATGTATGGATGTATTTATGTATGTTGTGTGGATGTTATAGATGATAGCTTTTGTACCTGATGGCTGAGTGATCAGGGTACTGTATGTATTAACTCGATAGGCTGATTGAGCTCGAGTAACTCGATTGGCTATGTGACCTGAGTATAGCAAAGCTTTGTGGAAACATGTAAGACTTGTTGTAGACTTAATGATGCCTTGAGATAGGTGATCTAAGAACTCTAGTTAGTGTAGACTAAATGATAACTCATAGATAGTAAAGCCTTATCTATGCTTTCTAAACTATATTATCTTGCATGCTTATTTTATGACAATCACGAATTGTGGTAGAGTAAAAATGTATCACCGAGCTTTGTTAGCTCAACATGCAAATGTGTTGTTTTTTCGTGCGTGGGTTGACAAGTCACCATTTTGGAAGAGCACATCGACGGGGATTTCCTAGCATCAGATTGCTTCAGAGTACAATGCTTGGTATTTAGTTTTGGGCTTATGTATTCATAGGACCTTACGAGTTACTGAGTCTATGAATTCTATTAAAATGTTATTTTGTTATACAGTGTTTTAAACTTGGAGCTCATATTTTGTAAACTTATTTAAATGTTGATTTAATCACATAAATTTATGGATGATTTGATATTTTAAAAATGACTAAACTTATTATTTTAAAAAATTTAATTGGTCGAATTTTGAATGACCAAAATATAATACTTTAGATCCAAACTAAAAAGTGCATAGAATTGGATGGAAATCCAGAGGAAGCAAAAGGATTTATGAGATAAGTTCCTTGCCCGCTTTTTCATTTTTCTTTATTTGTTTTAGTCTTACATTGATACAATCACGGTGATGATAATGATTGTTTGATAAATAGCTTAACTATGTACAAATTGAAATTCTAAATTCCATGGATTTTTTATTTTTTATTTTTTATTGGTTTGATCTCATCGTTTTCATTTATTACTAGTATTTTAATACTTGGATAAGCGTTAAACTTCAACCAACAAAAAAAATTAACTGAGAGAAGATATCAATAACAAGGTAATTGGGTGAGTTCCGAGGGATAATGATGAACGATAAAGACCAAACAATTTGGGAGAAGAATAAAACTAAATTGATAGGATTTTAAATATGAAAGGGTTAAATTTATTGAATTGTTTTGAAATACCACTGAACTGATAAATTGTATAAATTTCAGGGGCTAAAATTGTTATTATACTAGGCTGCATAGGACTTTAGTTTCATTTTTAATGGAGAAGTGATTTGACTGTAACAATTTATTAATTGAGTGACTCGGGTTGTGACTTTGAAATTGAATAACCCGTTTATAACATTACTTGTGATTGAGTGGCATGAAGTATATTTTACCCTTAATTCTTTTAGAGTTAAACTGCTTAACTAAATGGACCCAATCGAATTTATAGGTGAAAACTTGGACAAATATTTCATGCCTTAACAAGTTAACATGTTCTTCTCAAAATAGAGGGGGGGGGGGGAAGCTCATCATGTAACGTCCTAAATTTTTGGAGAAACAAAATATGACATCGATCAACAACCGCTGATGATCTAAATCATCTAGTGATGGATTCTGGATCTTGAATTCATGATAGAGTCGTAATTGTATGGATTTCAATGAGGTATGAGGAGCCAATTTTGCAAGAAGATGAGTTGGTGGGTCAAATTGTTAAAACAGGTTGAGAGTATTGAAACCATGAGTAAAATATAAATATTTATCATATGGTATCGATATTCAGATTCGATTTCTTGAATTTTTACATTGAAATTAGAAAGGTATCAACACTAGAGTCAAGGTATTGATACCTACAGTCAGATTCTAACACCTATCATTCTGTTTTCTATCATTTGTTACTAAAAAGATCATATTGCTTGTAAAAGTTGCAAAATGCCTTCCAAAATCTAAATATACCATAGCATTAGAAATTACCTATACCTACCAAATTATGACATTTATATGAACTAAATCATGGGATGGGTGATCAGTGCTTGCAAGTGAATATCCTAGTGGAAGAGATGACCTGGGTAAAGTATTGTTTGGCTGGGAAGATTATAAACATGTATAACTTGGAGATTGTCCAACAAGCTTTGGCGGCGGATGGGCTGACTCGCAAGATCAGTCCATGGCACGGGTCCCAGGTTATTGTTTGCTTTGGCGATGGCAAAATGGCAAACGAGGCGTGGAATAGAAAGAATGAGCTATTGGACATTTGGTTTGACCATATTGAACCGCTTGCAACTTCTGAAACAAGCCAAAGAGTTAAAATTTGGCTTGTGTTGGAAGAGTTCCCATTATCATATGGCATTGTTCGTTTTTTTTCTTACATATGCAATATATGGGAACTCCATGCTTTACCAAAGTCAATCTCAGACCATAATCCTATTTTGGCCTTTGTTGAGGGATTTAAATATGGCCCTAGACCCTTCAAATTTTTTAATCACTGGTTGGAAGATCATAGTTTCAACAGGTTGATATTGTCTTCCCTCAATGTAATGAAAGGGTCCGGAATTAACTCTGTCTTGAGAGGATCAAAGGCTGCCATCAAGGAATGGGTGGCGAAGGAAAGATAAACAAATTCAGCAAAGTTAATTGTTGATACGGAACAGGAGATATCCTTGTTAGAGAACCAGCTACAGAATGATTTGGCCAATCCTATTATCCGTGAGCAAGTGAAGCTGCTAAGATCTCGCTACTGAAAGGATGAGAGAGAGTGGCGGCAGAAATTAAGAGTTCGATGAATCCAGGAGGGAGACAAAAACTCCAAATTTTTCAATCTAATTGCTTCGATAAATAGAAGGGCTAATTGGATACACCAAATCAAGGTTGAGGGTAAGATGTTGGAGGAGCAAACGGACATTCGTTTGGCGGTTCAAAAGCATTTTGCATCAATTTACAACCTCTCTCCTACAAGCAGATTAGCTGAGTTCAATTGTGAATTGAGGAGTATTAAACCTGTGGATGCTCATTGGCTTGAAAGTGATATTGAAGAATTGGAAGTGTGGAATGTAATCAAAGCTGCTGGGAATAACAAGGCTCCCGCCCTTGATGGACTTAGCATAGAGTTCTTCAAAAAATATTGGCCAGACTTGAAACACGATGTTATGAGTTTTATACGTGATTTTTGTAATGGAAAAGCTTGGGATCACTCCCTTAATCACTTTTATTTCATTAATCCCTAAAGTGGAGTTTTCGGATTACATTGACGATTTCAGGCCTATTAGCCTGGTGAACAGTATCTACAAAATTTTGGTTGGCGGTATTTCTTGATGTGGTTATTGGGGAGAACCAATTCGCATTTACCAAAGGTAGGCAGATATTAGATTGTGCATTTACCAATTCTCATAATTGGTCTCTGGGCATACTCCAACAATCTCCCACTAGCACTAAGACTAATTACTCATGTATCTAATACCAAGAGACTTAGTGTGACGCTCATGCTTCTGCTATGTCAGAGGTTTTATTAGTGGATCGACGATATTGTCATCTGTTGGTACTCTGCATATTTCTACATCCCCTATATCAATAATTTCATGAAAGAGATGGTAACACCTAAGTATATGTTTGGAACGTTGGTGAGATATGGGCTCTTTTGCTTGTGCGATGGCTCCGTTGTTGTCACAACGTAGATCTATAGCATTTGATATGCTAGGCACAACCCCTAGTTCAGATATGAACTTTTTGATCCAAACAGCCTCTTTCGCAGCATCGCTTGCTCCAATATACTCGGCTTCTGTCGTAGAATATGCTATTGTATCTTGCTTTGAACTTTTCCAGCTTACGGCACCTCAATTAAGGCAAAACAAAATTCGACTGCGATCGAGAATCATCCTTATCAGTTTAAAAGCTTGTATTAGTATAACCTTTTATACTTAGCTCTTCTTCACCTCCATACATTAGGAATGTATCCTTAGTTCTTCTTAAGTACTTAAGGATGTTTTTTACTGCAACCCAATGACCTTCATCAGGATCTACTTGGTATCGACTTGTCATACTTAGTGCATATGATACATTGGACGTGTACATAACATGGCATACATGATAGATCCAATGGCCGAAGCATATGGTATCTTACTCATACGTTCTCTCTCTTGAGGTGTTGAAGAACACATTTCCTTCGAGAGCGAAATATCATGTCTTATAGGTAAGAATCTTCTTTTAGATTCTTCCATACTGAATTTTTTTCAGTACTTTACCTATGTATGTATTTTGACTTAGTCCTAGGAGTCGTCTTGATCTATCTCTATAGATATTGACTCCTAATATGTAGGTTGTCTCACCAAAGTCTTTCATAGAAAAACATTTTCCTAACTAAGTCTTTACAGACTATAAGGTAGGTATGTTATTTCCTATTATTAGTATGTCATCCATATACAATACCAAGAATGTGACAGTGCTCCCACTAGCTTTCTTGAAAACACATGGCTCATTTTCATTTTTAATAAAACCAAATTCTTTTATTACCTCATTAAAACGAAGATTCCAACTTCGAAAAGCTTGTTTCAGTCCATAAATGGATCTTTATAGCTTGCATACTTTTTGGGCATCTTTTGGATTGACAAAACCCTCAGGTTGTGTCATGTACACATTCTCATCCAATTTTCCATTAAGAAAAACGGTTTTGGCATCCATTTGCCATATTTCATAATCATAATATGCAGCTATTGCAAGCAATATCTGGATGGATTTAAACATAGCAACAGGGGGAAAAGTTTCATCACAGTCTATACCATAAATTTGAAAAAATCCCTTAGAGACCAATCGCCCTTTGTGTGTTTGTATATTGCAATCCATGTCGGTTTCTTTTTGAAAACCCATTTGCACCTTATGGGCTTAATTCATTCAGGTGGGTCAACCAAAGTCCATACTTTGTTTTCTGATATGGAATCCATCTCGGATTTCATGGCTTCTAGCTATTTCTCAGAGTCTAGACTCTCCACTACTTTATGATAAGTCCTAGGATCATCTTGGTCCATGAGAAGAACATCTCCATGCAACGTGACAATAAATGCATATCTCTCAGTCGCATTGCGTTCTCTTATAGGCATTCGCAATGGTTGTGTTTCAAGAACGATAGGATGTTCCTCAACTATTTGTGGAACTTGTTGTTGTTCAATCTCTGGTTCAGTGATATGCGGTTGATGTTGAATTTCTTCAAGTTCAATATTTCTCCCACTTTTCTTTTCTGAGAATAAATTCTTTCTCGAGGAAGACTCTTGTTCGAGCATCAAACACTTTGTTCTCAGATGGATTGAAGAAATAGTATATTTTAGTTTCTTTAGGATACCCTACAAAATTATATTTATGAGATTTGGGTTCAAGTTTTGTAGACATCTAATGTTTAACATAAACTTCGCATCCTCAAATTTTCATAAAAGACATACTAGGATCCTTCCCAATCCACATCTCATATGGTGTCTTTTGAACCAATTTAGATGGAACACGATTTAGTGTGAAAACAATTGTTTCTAGCGTTTGTCCCAAAAAAAAGTTGGAAGATCAACATGACTCATCATTGACCGAACCATGTCTAACAATGTCTGATTTCTCCTTTTAGAGACTCTATTAAGCAAGGTTTACATATATCAAACAAAAGAAGCCAAAAATCCATTTTTATGAAGTTTTGATATGTGTTTCTCACTTATATAACCCAAGTAACAATACCAGAGATAAGTTTGATTAGAGTCATTTGTTTTTGATCTTTTTGTATTTATGTTATATATGGAATTGTCTTGATCTAAGATATAGAGGTCATTGATTAATTGAGCCGTACCATAAAAAAACATTATTAAGGGGAAAAGAACAACTATTATTCTTAATAATAATCTCAAAACCAATATTGTCCAAACAAAAAATTGAAATAATGTTTTTAGTTAAACTAGGTACGAAATAACAAGCCTCTAAATCTAAAACAAGTCCACTAGGTAATGGCAAAGTATATGTTTCTATAGCTAATGCAGCAACTCTTGCTCTATTTCCCACTCGTAGGTCCACGTCTTATTTTGCTAATTTTATACTTTTTTAGTCCCTGTACAAAAGTACAAATGTGTGAACCACAACTGGTGTCTAATACCCAAGAAGTAGATGATGATATATTAATACCAATAACATAAATACCTGATCTGGACTGTCTATTTTCTCTTGCCTTCTTGATGTCCTCAAGATAGACATGGTAGTTTCTCTTCCAATGTCCAGCATTGTTTCAATGGAAACACTTTCCTTCTTTTGCAACTCCTCATTTAGGTTTCAATGCAACATTTCCTTTGTTGGGATTTGGCTTTGCCTTGGTGTTTGGCTTTCTTTTTCTGTTATCCTTTCGGACCATCAGAATAGGTTTGCAGCCAACCATTTTCATATTTTTTTGTTGTTCTAAACAGACCAAGCAATTGAGGCAATGATTTGTTAATTTCATTCATATTGAAATTAAGAACAAACTGATTAAAACTATCTGGCAACGATTGCAGGATAACATCAGTAGTCAATTCAACACTTAAAGGGAAGCTCAACTTTTCCAGGGTCTGAGTATACCCTATCATTTTGAGAACATGAGTTCTCATTGGAGTTCCCTTAACAATCTTGCATCGAAACAAAGCCTTAGAGGCCTCATACCTCTCTTGACGAGCTTGCCCCTCATATAATTCCTTGAGATTTTTAACCATCTCATAGAGAACCATGTCCTCATGTTGCTTCTGAAGCTTAGGGGTCATGGTCGCAAGCATCAAACAACCGACATCTACCATGTCACCTAAGTATTTTTTAAAGGCTTCCAATTCATCTTTAGAGGCATCATTTGTTGTCTTTTTAGGGATAGGTTCTTCGATGACTGTTAGTTTCTGTTCTTGTTTAAGGACAATCTTTAAATTGCAGAACCAGTCAAGGAAGTTCAAGCCATTTAATTTGTCTTTCTCAAGGACGGATCGCAATGATAATGAGTTTGAATTTGCCATAATAAATCTACAATGATAAAATATGATTTATAAGTACCATTTTATCATGTTTATAAAGTAAAAAAACATTCTCACTATTAAAATCCCTTAAAATCAAAAAACTTGCTAAAAGTATTTCTAATGGGTAATGATCCATATTTCATTTCATTCTAAGTCAGTTTTGGCTTTACTCCTAGAATTTAATTATTTAGGTAAGCAACACTTGCTAATTACATCTCATGCAATTCCTATATTTGATGAACAACTATTTGTCCAAAACAAAAGTTCCTATGGTCTAATAGAAATAACAATAATGAACAGTGCACCATGTAGGTAACTTATGAAAAAAAGAGGTGGTGTACTAGGCACGCTTAAATACCAAGTCTTTCAAAGAACCAATCCTAGACATGCACTTTCGTATTATTTTTCAATCACCGAAGTTCTTAAACAATCATTAGTCTTTAGGTTTCTAATCTTATTAAAACAACCTGGTTTAACCAATATTACAGCCAGTGAATATCACTTGCTTATTCTTCGCGTTTAACCAAGATAGATCTAAGTACTTTGTTTTGGCAAAACCTGCATAGTACAGATTGAGATTTTAACTAGGGCTAATATTGAATAATTAGATTTTGTTATATTAATCTCACCATTTTACTATGATCTAATCATTTATCATCGTGTTAAAACATACATTGCATCACATACATGTAAAGTAGTAAATATAAATGCAATGGTTATAGCCCTTAAAGCTAAGGTGGCCCATCTCATGTCAATGGGAGAACCAAAATTACTAAAGATAGAACTTACTTCTCAAGCACCTAATCCATCTTTGATCGGCCCATCAGTCTGCTCCTTTGGTCCACGTTTTCTCTACAAATATTACAATTTTTCATAAACTCATTTTATATACGAGGGAGTAAGATGAGAAGAGAATTATAATGGAAGAAAGAAAGGCACGACACACATGTCGTATTTATATAAAACCAAAGTAAATAGACTATTTGGGCTAAACTATGCATTTCAAACACCGTGCATATCATCCAAAACATACACATATTTTATCTTGTTAATTTTGGCACTTCGATTACTATAGAAAAATCTCACGATTTGATAATTTTTATCAACAAATTCGTGTTTTGGGGATTTTTCAATCCCTAAGGTTTTTCACTCTGGAACAACCATTATTCGTCTGCCAAAAATGATCTGCTATCTTAACCGCATGTTCATCATGTCAACTATTAACATATGATTATCAAAAGCTTACCGCAACAAACACGTGATTAACACTTAACCATCGATCGTAAAAAATTGTTAAAACAAATTAGCATATTAATCGCGACTGGATTCAATTTCTACGTTTCGCACAAACATCGCATACTCGTAAAAACATAAAAAGTAAAACATGCATCTCATACAAAAACATCATCCAAGTATTTAAGTCTGAATTTGTATCGTACAAGTAACTATGATACCACTGTTGGGTAATGTCGGTACACCCCATGACGCAGCGAAAAAATTATCCGGCGTAACCCACTAGTGATCCATGTACAATGGACGAATTCAGGGTGATAAAAGATGAAAATATTACCTAAAGTAATCTGAAATTTCGCAGCGAGTATAGAAGAATCCAAATCAAATCTGAGTCATCACAGTAGCGTTCCGACCTCTACGCAGTCCACCCGAATAAAATGAACAATTTTTTCTTCTCTAACTGTTAGAGAGGATTTTTAAAAAATACAAAAAAAAACATGTTGGCTGCTAGACCTTATATCTTTATATAGAATTTAAAAACCTAATTCTAATTAAATTCAGATTCTTTAAATATACAATATATTTAACCGAATATAATTAAGTATGTAGAATCTGATTCTACTTTAATGAGGTTTCTTTTAGATATATATATATATATATATTAATAGTATTTGATAATTACAATAACTTATCAAATATTAACATATATATAAAAACAAAATTATATATAATTACAATAATTATAACAATTTCGGTTTCTCACTAATTACGTGTACAACAAATTTGTACACATACTATCTAGTCGATATTTGTTCGTTTCAATCATAAGGTGTAACCCTTGTAGGTTCATGTAGCGTTAACAATAATATCTAGAACAATTTTAATATTACAAGCAATGAGTGGCATCTAGCAATACATCACTACTACATAAGTTACATGAAATCGTGGTTCGATTTAACCTTTTTCCGTGATTAACTTCTTTTATGTATTTCATCCTTTTGTCCTCATATTTAGATCGGACACAAGTCATGGATTAATCACACTTGTATAGTTCATCTAATGTTTCTTGATATCTTGAGTAGACTATTATAAACGAATAACTATGATATTCTATATCAATTTATTCGAGCATGGCCATGCATTTTCTAGTCTCACTCAATCAAGTGGCCTATGATATTACTCCTATTATGTAGGAGGGGCAAATCTTATCTTGATCAACCATATTTCGCTACATAGATTGTGACAGATCCAATATCAGTCTTTATAGTGTAGTCAGTTACGACACACGTTTGACCGTATCAAAATGTCTCACGTGTTGAAATAATGATGATCTCAAGTCTGAGGATCATACATATAGTTATCACCATGAGCAATGTTGTGATTGTCACATAATAAGCCAAGAAACATGTTTATATCGGGTCAGTCCAGGGCTCCAGATCCAGCTAGGCTATGGCTCCAAGATAAGCTTGAAAGGATCAGGTCAGCTGACAAGAAAATAAATACCTTGGAATTACCAGTAAATCCGTATAATGATTCAAAGCACGCATTTAATAGACATGGAAGTATTAAAGGAAGGAATTACCCTTGGAATAATTTTGGATTTTCATTGTGAGGCTTCAACCTCAGCAAATCGACCATCCGCTGGCCTGTAGTTCGATTCATTCTCGGAAGTATCCATACGAGGGTTGTTCTTAAACTCCTCCACATGTTGAGGGTCCAATGGGGAAGGAACTTTTGAGACCTGGTGAGCAAGGTTTTGTTTAACTTGTGAGTTGTCCGATATGCAACCCATTGGCAAACTCATTAAACTCGCTGATTTGCGTTCACTTGGGAACTTTATGGAAGCAGGTGATTCAGGGGTCTCGGGATGCTTTCCCGACAACTCCAGAGGCCGATGGAAGAGTAAATGGGCAACAGTACGTTCTATGGGGTTGGTTTCTGTTTCAGCATCAGACATCCTGTACCATTTACATTCAAGGAGAATAATGAGAATTAAGCTTCCAATGCAATCCAACTCAAACAGGAATAAAAAAAAAAAGCAAGTAAAGATGCATATTTAACAGAAGACTGTTGATTCAGGGGAAAACACAGAACATTCATAAGAACAACTTCAAAAATGAAATAATGCAGATATTAAGCAAGAAAACAAACCAAATGAAACTTCATTAATGCTTTTGAGTTTGTTTGAGGGTAAACAGATCACGGAAACTTAAGAAATCACGACAAAGAGGCAGACAAATCATAAACACAACTAGGCATGTACTTCTTTGACTTGCAGAAGTACACACCCCACCTGTAAATGTCATAAAAATAAGATCAAATTGATGTACCAGAAAGAACCTACTAAAAGCCAAAGAATGTAATTGAATATTAAGAATAATTCCCTTCCAAGATACTATAATGGAATGGGATAATGCAAATTAAAGGGTTCTGATAGGCAGAGTTTCATGGTAGGATTCAGTAAACAAGTTCCATTTGTCAAACATTCAGAGAGCATAGTGTCAGACATCAAAGTCCAATAGTGACACCACTATTGCAGAATTTACTTCTGAAAGGAAATACACAGTTCTAATAAGCACAATTTCATTATTATCTATGAGTTTCTTTCTCTACTTTTCTACCATGAGAAAATTCAAACAACCATATTCAAAAGGTACAGAACTTTGAAAAGTTAGAAAAGGAGCAGCCAATTCTCACAAAGATAGAAAGCAGAAAGACCAGCAATTTCTTGACCAAGAAAGCAAGTTACGCAAACAAGAAATAGTAGAATGCAGTTTTTTCTACAGTTTCAGTCGCAACTAAAAACACATTGGCGCCTTGGTAAGTCAGAGTTCATCCTTTTTACTGGTACAAACCATAGTTAACCCTGTGCTATTTAAATGGAAGTATGAGAAAACTGACATAAATAAAGAAAAGAGCAAGTTCTTCTGATCGATGACCCAAAAAATAAATAAAAGAAATCTTATCTTGAACAACACTTTTTATTTATATTTTTCATCTAGGCTCAAAATACATTGATGCCTCGGTAAGTCTGCATTCAGCCAGTAGTAGTGCAAATCTTAGGTAAGCAACGGGTAATTAATTTTACTAAAACCTTCCTAGAGTTTATGACAGAGATTAACCTTCAGAAGGATAACATAAAACAAGTTTTGCTTTTGACAAGAATATATATGTGCACCAGCATAGAGTTTTCTAACCTGTTATAGTTCTTATTTTCTTCTTTAGCAACTCCAATTTCATCCTTGACAATTTTATTAGTGCTGCTTGTGTCACTAGCAGAATGCCTCTGCATTGCACTTTGAGCCAACCGGAACAAACTATCTCTTATGCAAAGTCTAGTTCTCACATCCAACTGCAAAAATTGATTCTAGATGTCACTAAATCCTCGTGACCAGCAAGGAAGAATCTCAACAGCAAGTCAAGCATACCTTTGCAACTATTTCTTGTAGCTGATGAAGTACAGTATCCTCCACAGAATAGTCATCAATAGCAACAGAGACTGTACTAGAATCATCTTGCTCTAAAGGTGAGTTCGGGTCAAAAGAAGCAAGAGTGCTAAGGTCTTCAACATCAGCTCCCTCAACATGCTGAAACTGATTTTCTTGAGTTGATTTTTGAATGGCAGATTGATTGGTACAAGGAACTAGATGAGTAAATTGTTGCTGCTGTTTCTGAATGGCAAGCAGTGCTTGCATTTGCTGGCGCCGTCTCAATTTTTCAATTTTTTCTTGAGGTGTCATTCTCAAAACTGACCTGTTTACAGGATTTGCCTTGCCAGGGGAATCATCATAACAGGGAAGCATGGTTTGCTGATTAAATTCCCCTGACTGGATGTTGGGTAACATAGGTATTGCAGGATACTGGTTTGTAAAATTCCTATACGTAGGAGGGGTTACAAACATATTGGAGACATGTTGGTACTGCAGTGAGTCAGATCCTTGAACCTGCCTCTGCTGACTCATAACTGAAGATGGAGAAGATTTTACCATCGAGGTTACTACATTCTCATATTGAGCCAATGGATTTCCAGATGGAGTCCAGGTATGTAAATCTTGTACTTGCTTTGCCTTACCTATTTCTTCAGTTTTTCTTCGAAATTTCAACAGCCTTTTCTGCCTATATGCCTGCACCGAGAAATATTAAATGAAAAATACAATATTCACCTCTTGAAGCAAAGGTCTATGTTTATAATGGTGATAAATTAATGTCGATAATTTATATATTGCTTATTCACAGCGGCCTCCAAACCCCAAGGGAAAAAGAAAAAGAAAGAGGAGAGAAACACAATTTGCATTGATGGTCATACAAGGTAAGAGAGAAAAACTTATATCACCATATATAGCTAGCAAACTTCAAGATGTTCCAAACTAAGCTGCTGCCTGAATGGAAGGTGCCTTTTTAGCATAAAAAGTTTATATTGGACATGTGAATACAGTAATACCCTCTCAGCATCGATTAGATATTACAAACTCCAAGATGTATCAGCATCTACCAAATGGTTTGAAATCTTGCAATTATAATTCAGTCAGTCCACAATGAATGAGACATCATAAAAACTTGTGACAGGAACATGGACAAAAGTATTTTAGTCTAAATCTTGAAGACAAATACCAGAAACCAAATATAATTTGATTAAGTATAAGGGTCAGATAGGACTACCTTACTGGACAGTTCATTAGGGGCTGCAGCTTTTTCTACGAATGGATGAGACTTTGATGCACCAGTCTTTCCCACAGTTTCTACGTTTGTCTGACGAAGCAAAAACAGAAATTATGTGGTTACTTTGGAATGATTGTCTAAGTTAAAAGCATAAGTAACTAAGAATTGACCATACTACATGTTAATATTTAACACCTGCTCCATTACAGATTTTCTTTTATCTCCATGGAATTCCAAATTAAGCAGACCATGAGATGTGGAACCATCCAGTTTCCCATAACTAAGGGTAAATGTCTGGTTATTTTGTCGCTCATATTCTCTTTGGACTTCCAAATGCTCAGATGTGCTCCTAAGAGCAGGGTTAGGAGAATCCCCAGTCGTAAGAAAGGATTTTCCAGGGCTGTTTGTTACATCTTTAGATGAGGACCATAACTCATCAGCACTACCAAGACTTACATTGCCAAATATTGGATCATCATTGCCGCAAAATCATCACTTGTGAGAATATTGAGTCAGACGGATGCCATCGTATATGATAAAAGAAGAAACAAGGAATGGAACATTATGCTTATAGTTCTCCTTTTTCACTTGAAGGGGAGGGAGGTATTGGACCCTCTTAGATTTTCCTCTTATACTAGTTTGATGCACTGTTACAAGATCAAGAAAAACAAACAACAAATGCATATTAAATATGGCCAACCAGACTGAACAAACTGCTATAGGGGTTTCCGCTTCAAAGTTCAAAGGGCACATAGAATAATTATAACAAAGATAAATGACTTCAGTGTCAAAACTACAATAAAATGAATGGTCCTTTATTTGAAGACACGGAGATTGTATTGTGTGACAGTAGAATTAACTTGGGGTTACTTAATCCAAACAAGATGTGAGAATTATAACAAGAACTACCTGACTACACAAATACCTATCTTCCGGACTAGAGTGCCACAACAATGCTTTTGAAGCTTCAAGAAAGATCTAAATTGTGCTTTACCTGAAGATTCGATCAAGATCATCAAAGCTTCCCAACGTTAGCCCAGCTGTAGTCAACGAAATCACCTTGTTCTTTACCTTCATTCGGATTTTGAAAAATTTCAGGACCTTTACTAAGTTCAGTCATCTCTCCTGTAAAGCAAATGTGGATAACTAAGTTATAGAACAATAATAATATGATATTCGCTTTAGTTTGAATAGATAATATTCTTACCATTATTCAAACTAGATTTAGCTACTTCGACCAAACTGTTAGAGACTTTGCTATCAATGGAATCTTTATCAGTTTTTGCTGAATTAGATAAAGATAACTCTGGCCACAAGCCCATTGACATTCCTGAGGTGGCAATCCCTTCATTTGCATTGAAACTGGAACTGCCTTCCAACTTTCTTCCATGAAGATCAACTTTGTCCCCTGGTGTCTTTTCCTCCGAAGACTTTATGTTTGCAGTTTCTTGACTCCATTCTGTCTTACTACGACAGTTTCCACTTCCCTCTTGATAAGGTACTATATGGTCATCAGTCTCACAAGCCTCATCCCATATTATATTTGTTAGCTGAAAAAACAAATAAGGCTCCACATCACAACTGATATCACATCCAAGAAGGTATAATTGTATCCTTAAGCAACCAAAACAACAAAATTAAGAAAAGGAGAATTCAAAGGCTATGGCAAAGCTACAGGGTGCATGAGCCAGCCTGATTAAATTTGCCTTTTGGGTGCTTTCTAAAACCAATCACTTTCAATAATGATAATTTCACCATAGAGAAAAGATATGAAGTTTCTTGAATGGAAATTACGAGCAAAAACCAACAAACTTTCCTCGAACCCAGATGATTAATAACTTCTAATGCAGACTCATTCGTTTCACAAAGCCTCTTAATATTCTTTCCGTTCAGCTCAAATGTCTTGACCTCACTTGGCATCCATTGAATATTCCTTCAACATTGATTCCAAAAATGAATGCCCTCAAGAAATTTTATTGCTCCCACGTTGATTAGAACTAGTTGTGCCTATGGTTTACTTTGAATTACAATCTGATGCAACCTTCCCATAAATTTAAACTAGATAACACTACTTTCCATAAGCATACAGAACATAAAATTGCAAAAAAAAAAAAAAGACTACATAGGGTTGTACCACTCAGAGGTCAAGCAGTCAATCTAACGGATTAAAAACCTTAAAATCAATCACTATTTGATGGAGGAAACAGAAAATATTTTAAGTAGGTGATCGAGAAGATATAGGGTACTCTAAGTATATGCTACTTGGACTCCAAAAATTAACACACCAGGCATAAAGGTAATAAATGTAGTGTAGGAAAAGTTCTCCAATGAGTTCTTATATACTCCATTAAGAAAAAGAGGCTTTCCGATGCACATTAACCATATATTTACCAGGGGGACTAGTTTGTCCCTCATTTATTCTCGTTTGTTATGCTTTCGAGTTCCTAATACCGGATGAGTTATTTACTATGAATGTTTAATTCTACCTTATAAAGAACAAAGCTCCATTTTCACCCAAAAGAAAAACATCCTTCAAGTATTTCTAGACAAAAACCATTCTCAGAACTACTCAACTCTTGTACAGCTTATTGCATCTGCTTTATCCTATTTTCCTGCTTTCCTAGACCTGTAACATCAAGCTTATTCTCATGTTAAATATTGAAAAATCTTTTTTTTCAACCAAACAAAAAAATGAACATATTTCTAACTACAAAATCCTAAGAAATAGTTTTTACATGATATTATTGCAAACAGCAGTAAACCAATCCCCAGCAGTACGATGAATGGAAAATGAAAATAATTCCAAGTCAAATATGCTATTTTCGTAATACTCCTATATTTTTAAAAACAAGATAAGAAAACATTACAGTCAGCTACAATAATTGATTATTTCAACACAATCTTAATCCAAAATATTTCCTTAAATCGAAACCTTAGCAGATGCTGTTTAATTTTCATATTCAAATGAGAAAAGGCAGAGATAAAACACGAAAACAGAGCAATTTCCAAGACAATCCAAACATACATTTCAAATTAAATTTATTCTAAGTACAACTAGCGGGATGAGATGGTAGATGCTTGTTTTATTTTGAAATGAAATCAATAAAACTAATCCAATTACAATATAAATCAAAAAAATGAAATCATATTTTACGCAACAACACACAAAAAAAAAACGAATAAAAAAGCTAAACAAATAGTTCAAGAAACAAAAAGTTCAGATCTAATTACCTCTTCTTCGTTCCAATCAAACATATCTAAAGAAACCGCTGTTAATCACAAATCTACTTCCGAATTCCGAACCAAAGGCAGGCGCTGAAATTGCTCCACACATTGCCAATTCCACCAAAAACAAGTAGAGAAAAGAAAACCTAAAACAACAACGAATAACAAAACATATCCAAACACTCAAAAGTAAATTCAATTTTTTATATTATTTCTATTTACTTTTTTTTTATTTGGATGAACAGAGGAATATGCAAAAATAAGGAAGTGATTGAAAGAGTTGCAATAAACAGAGAAAACAACAAAATGAATAAAAAAAGAATACTAGAGGGGTGGAGAGTTGGGGAGTGGGGCCCAGTGAAGTGACGTCATGTTGGTGCGACGATTGAGTGGCGGATGAGAGTGCCACGTGTAAAGAGGCATGGTTAAAGATGTAGTTTAGAATGAACCGATCTTTTGCTGAATGGTGCTTGGGCGGCGTTGATTGCGTTTTCATTTTCAATGGTAAAATTTCACTTTTAGACCCTTCATATCAACAAACTTTACATATAACCCCCCATGTACAATATTTTTTATGTTCTCATAATCTTTATTTTTAATGTTTTTAGCTCATTCCTAAATTTTTCCTTCTTCCAAACATGGCAGAACTTCCCATAAATATTAATAAAAGGGTAAATCTTAAAATTATATATTAATAAGTATCGATTTTTTAGGGGTGTCAACGTTCCTTTAAAGTTGAGTTAATTTTATTTTCACTATTATTTTATATTAAGTTTATAGGAAAAAAACTCTTAGCAAGAAGGGACTCGGTTAAAACCCTAACCGCCTTTCATTTTTTTAACCTAAGTTTTCTCTTAATATTTTTACGCCGCTTATTTTTTTCTATCTAATTTTTGCTTAGCCGGCGACAACATCAATCTTAATGTTAATTGTCGATTGCCTATGTTTATTATTTTTCTTATTTTTTCATACTATGTCCATTGTTTTTCTTTTTTTTGCATTTTTTTCATTTTGAATAAGAATTATTGTTCTTGTGACACGATTTTCTCTGCTCTTGTGGCACACTCTCTCTTTGTTCCTATGGCATGATCCTTATGCCTTTTGGTATGTTTTTTGCATACCTTTGTGGTCGTTTCGGTGGTCGCACAAAGACCTTCACGACATTTGTTTTCTGATTGGTTTATCGGTGGTCACATATAGTCAGATCTCCTCTTTGGTAAGAGGTTGTTTGTCGATATAATCAGAATTGTGCAGTGAAACGGCCTTTCAAATAGTTTGGTTCACTCAACACTCCTTTACCACTTCGTAAAGCGTCTCTTCGACAAAGACAATGAGTTTTATGAAGATGATTAGGTTATTTTGATGTTGGACGTTACTCTCAAAGGAAGATTTAATTTTTCTTCACATCTTTGGATTTAATATTGTTATTTTATGTATGAATTTTTTGATGACTATTGTCCCCAATTTTCTCTCTATCTTTGGATGCGTTGTAATTTTAATTTGTTCCATTGTTTTTATTAATGAAATATAGTGACATTGTTTAAAAAATTCTCCCTTTTGACTAAGATGCTATGTACACATAATTTGTTTAATTTTAATTCTACTTTACAAATAAAAACTTTGATTTTGACTACATTTATATTTTTTTATAATTACCAGTATCTAACTTTTAGATTAATTAATTTAAATTATATATTGTAGAGGGTAGTTATAGGACAATACTCCAAACTCAATTTGCATCATTTATAACATCAAGATTCAAACTCCTTACGTTGTTTAAAAGATCTAATGTATCATCTCACTAGACTAAATGGTTGTTGATACTAGATCTATACATTTTAATAACAAGTAAACAAAAGAATTAATATATATAATCACACCAAGTGAATAAAAATTTAGTCAATAAAAATGTTAATTTAAATGAAAGATAAAAGTATAAAGGGTATGGACGTAATTACATATTTCTTCTGTCCCACTAATTGTGTCACTTTTTATTTTAAAATTATCCTAATTAAAGTGTCACTTTGAAAAATTAAACCAACTTTTTTTAATATAAATTTACTTTTTTTTTATCTTTTTTAGTTTTTCAATAAAAACAAAAGTTAATTTTTTAAGAACAAATTTGTCATTTAAATTATTTTACATTATACAATTTTTCTTCTTAAAATTCTGTGAAAAATTAACATATGACACAATTAGTGAGACTTCTTTTCACTCGCGCTTTCATGCTATAAATTCCTAGAAAGGTATAGGTTAAAAAATCCTGGGGTTTGTGGTTAGTGGGCAATTTGCAATTTTGGTTCCATTGGCTAAGACAAGGACATCAGCTTTAATCCCAAAGTCCTTCATTTCTTTGAAATATTTCCCAATCTTTAGTAATCTTTGCATCTGCCTTCAACTACTAAAAAGCTTCGATCAATACCTGACACAAAAACATATAATTCTAAAACTATTTTCTATATCATTATTAGCATTTATCTAAAACTATTTCTTTATACTCTTCCGTATCTAATTTATTAGTTGACTAATTTAAAATTTAGTACTTTGCTCATTATAGTTAAAATTAAATTAACTGACCGAACAGGAATTTATTTCGATTAATCAGGTGTTTGATCGTTTTACCATTATTATTTTAAAATTTAGTTATCTGTTAATTAAATTTGAAATCGGTTAATTAGTTTAATTAACTAAAAATATTAATTATTTAATAATATGTATTATATAAATTTCAAGCATAACGTCATTAGGATATTAAGAGACTAACTAATTTTTAACCCAAATGAATAAAAAATACTCAAATTAATCTAATATACCTAAAGAAGAAGAAAAAATACTCTCAGACTTATAAAAAAAGTTTGTTTAATATTTTTGAAACAAATTTTGATTCGGTTAACGATAAAGAAAATTTTTGATTAATTTAATTTTGTTTAATTCGATTCGGTCACCAACTGAATTAATCGAATGAACACATTTAATTTATGATCCCCAGCTCAATTTATTGCATTCACAATATCATGGTTCAAATTTTTATCTTACTTAAAGAATCTAATATATCGTCATAATATATCAATAGATTATTATTAAAACTAAAATTTTCTATTTTTTTTAAATTAATAACCGGCTGGAATACTTTATTAATAAAGAAATGTGAGAAGAAGGTACATATGTGAAACACAAAGCTTATAAAAAAAACTTAACCTATATTTTTTAGATAGGTATCCAAATTATATTTTGGACCAAATAATGCCTAATGTTTCATTCTGTGACTCATTTAAGGTTTGACCGCGACGAACGTTAATTTTTCTATTATCCAATCAAAATCGAACATGTGACAATATTAAACATTTTAAATTTTATTTTTTAAAAAAATAAATCAAAATTTTTAAATATCCTAAAAATTTCAAACAATCCTGAAATAGTCCCCAAATCTGGCCACTCTCACCGGCGTTGGTCTCGTTTTCGGCGACGGAATGAAGCGCCCTCTCCTCGCCGAACAACCCACACACTGTTTTATCGTTCGTTATGCTGTCGTTTGTCACGAATCATTCTAATGAATCATTCGATAATTTCAGCATTTCGCACGACGTCAGTTGATTTTCGGCGACAAGATGATGGGGCAATAGTTGTGATGGTCGGGCGATGAATGCAATAGGCGGCGACGTAGCAATCGAAGGCGAAATTATGTCAAACCGGGATTTGGGTTTTGGATGTTAGGAATTTTAAAATTTAGGCATATTTTGTGAAATTTGAGGTTATTTTGTTTTATTAATTTTTATTTATTTTTAAATATAATTTCAAAATTTTAAAAAGATGACACGTGTCAAATTACGAAAGTTAACAGTGAAAATTAATGTACAGTAACGGCAAGACACCTATTTGAGTAACGTTGAAAATGTTAGGCACCTATTTGGCCCAAAAACAAAATTTAAACACTTAATTAAAAAAATATAATTTAAGCACTTAAGCAAAAAAAAAAAAAAACCAAGAAACAATTAACAAAAGTAAAAGCCTTTGGTATATTTTTAAAATACTTTATTTATTATTAGCCATCATTATATGGCAATAGAGACACCGTCTGAAACTACGATAATCACAATTATAAGTATATAAGAATATTAGTTATTATAAAATTTATGACTATAATATCTATGGCGATCGTAATAGCGTTTATTATATTTACAACCGCAATAAATATAACATGATCGAAAACTCGATCACACTCATAATTTAAACCCCTAATCACATCATCTGAAACCTCCTCCACCCCGAATCCATCGGCCATTCCCGATATATCTTCCTTGGGGATCCTATGTGCAATCTGATTACCAGATCGTGGGGTGAAACTAAAACGATATGCATAGAATCTATGAGCCCTCCTCTTAACTTCAATCATTCATATGATATGATATATTAAAAAATATTGTACATGTTGGAGATTTGACTTAAATATTGCACCAATTTTTTTTTCTTATGACACAGTCAAATTTAATTCTCAATCTATGGTATTTTTTACAATGCATGTAAAATCGTATTCAGTTTAATCTGACTTTAAACAGTAAATTTCCAAAAATACCCCTAAAGACGGGTATAATAGGATCCGACTTCAAGCCATTCTTGATGTAGTAGGGGTATTTTGAAAAAAATATTGTTTATAGTCGGATTCAGCTGAATCCGACTTTACATGCACTGTAGAAAATGTCATAAATTGAGAATTAAAGTCGATTGTCATAGGTTAGAAAAAAAATTGGTGTAATATTTAAGTCAAATCTCCGTACATGTTAATAGACAAAGAAAATGATTCATTTATATTAGTGTATAACTAGTGTAGTTTTATACGCATCCATATTTCTTGTTCGATTAATAATTTAACAATTCGACCGTTAAATTTATAATATAGTTACATTTGTCATACATGTAAAAAGGTTTCAAATCAATATGACATCTTTAACATATCAATGAAAAATATCTTATTTAATGGTTGAAACTTTTTATATCAAACCAATTATCCAACGTCTTTAATTTACTAAAAACGCAACGTGAATCATCTATATGAATAAAATATAAAGTACAATAATCATATTATTAAAATATTAATCTGATAAATAATTTTATGCTAATATAAGAAGATATAGTAAAAGAACCCAACTAGTGGTTCAAATAAAAAATGTGATGATACTTATCTTATAATATTTGAGATCGAACAATTTTATTTACAAAATATGTGTTAGTATATAGGATAATGTAGCTTCTTTGAAATTCGAAAAGAGGAAACAAATTTCTGGAATTTGCTTTTGATAATTTCCGGCCAAAATATGAGAGACGATTTCGTCCATAGTTCCTTGATCTGGGCCTGGTTCAAACTGGAGACTCATCGTAAAAAAATAAAACCGACTCCACGGGGAATCGAACCCAGAATCTCTGGTTCCGTAGACCAGCGCCTTATCCATTGGGCCATGGAATCATGTTCGTAAGCTAATCGAAACCAAAAGTATTTATCAAATAATGAGTTGATGATTGGAATTTGAAAGATTAGAAAAAAACAAACCAGATAAAACAATAAATAATAATAATAATAATTTTTTAATATGAGTAGGTTAGTTTTATTAAAAGAGGAAAACTCCAAAAATATGATGAGAGTTTACAATTCAGGTAAATAAACTTATTCTTGACATATTCCTAAAAATACAAAAAACTAACGCTACTAGATCATAAACATGACCATACAAAAAAAAGTAAAAAACTAAACTCAAAGGCTCGAAATAAAAAAGATACAAAATATTACCAAAGCTCGAGATTGAAAGGTAAAAGAGAACAACAAACAACATTAAAAAAATACATATTACAATAATAAGGCACGTTGACAACACAGTCATTACCACAACTCAATCGCGAACAAGAGCAATGATTGTGAGCTTGTATCCAAATCCAGTTCGAGGGTCCAAAATAGGAAGATCAACACAATAGTTAAAAGAGCACCATCTTTATCAGTCGTGGCGACGTCAAATTCAACCATGATAGAAGAAAAAAGAAACGATCAAATGACCGATTAAGAAAAGAATAACGTGCCAAAAGACAGATGATACATACCAAAAGGTAGAAAAAAACATGTCATAAGGACAAAATTATTGAATTTAAAAAATATAAAATAAAGAATTAAACAAAAAAAGAAAAAATTATTGACGGTCAGCAACTAACACAAAAATTAATATCGTCGTTGTCACGTAAAGGAAAAGAAAAAAAATTATTGAAGCTACAGGGAAGGAGAAAACGACTAGGATTAATGAAGTGAAAAATAATAATTATTTTAAATTATGATCAAATTAATATAATGTATAAGTATACTATTGGAGAATAAAAATATTATTATATCAAATTAATCTAGACTTGTTTATAATAAAATTTTAATTGAGTGATTAAAAATTAACTTTTATAACAAAAATGATCCGTTTGTAATCAAATACATAAATTGAATGGCCTTGAATATAATTTACCCAAAATAAAAAAAAATCGAGAGTTTTATACCTTTAACCTAAACCAGTTTTAGCGTTCTCTTCTTCGCCAACCTGTTTTCTGCCGCCCATATCCTCTCTTCTCTTAATAATAAATAAAACTGACATAGTCCTCATATACCTCTGCCTGCAGTGAGCTTTTGAGAAAAAATACCAGATACTTTGTTTCCTCCCCTTTTTTTGCCATTTATACGTGTATGTTCTTGTTTTGATTATCACATAGATTTTTCACATGTGTACGATGCTCACCGTGTTTATGTTGTCTCTCTTATGGTGATTTAATAATTATTTTTCTTATTTTGCATAAAAATCTCATTAGGTCTATTCTTAGGATATTTTCTTTTAAGATAAAATTATTAGCTATTTACTATGTGTTGAGTTTTTTTTCTTTTTCTTTTTTCAGGATTTCATAACAGAGAAAAAAATGAGTTTGATATCTCAAAATCTAGTGTCTAGAAACAGTGTGAAGGCTAAAAGGGTTGATGAAGTGCTTTCAATTCATGAAAATAACAAAGATACTGAGAATGGGTTGGAGTCTGATTCTAAAATCTCGAAATTGAAAAGGAGAAAAAGACAAAAAGAACAGCATATTGAGCTTGAGCAGGAGAAAGAGATGATAAAGCTTGAAAATTTCCTTTTTGGGTCTATTTATTCCCTAGTCTATTTCTTTGTTATTAAACAAAGAAATAAATCCAAGAACATTAATAACAACATAGAGAGTTTTAGAGTGAATGTCTTGATTATTCAGAAAATGAATGATACAAATAAGGTGGGGGAAGAACTCTATTTATAGTTGAGTCTCCCTACATCTGACGGCCCCTAATGATTTACATCGATGACTATGATCGAAGCTCACCAATTACAATGAAATATTCCCTATAATACATCTACTAAGGAAACAAATCTTATGTTTACATGAAAAGTTTATATAGGTCAAAGTGGTTGTCTTCTAGAATCCTCCACAGATCGAACTAAGTCTAGTGGTCTCTTTAGGCCCAAAATCTCCGTTAGAACCTCTTGGGCAACCATGCGTGCATGTGACTCGGACTCGAACTGACAGTCCATGACAATATGGTCAAGTGCTGTTCATTTTGATTATAGAGTTAAAGAGTTTAACTGTTTCATGCCAAGTCTCACAAATATGAGTCGTCTTTATTATGTTAAGAGGTACATACATATAATTGGTGTAAAATGAAAAAAACTTTCATGGCGTAGTATCATAAACAACTGCAAATGATTCTTTTAACTCAAAATATAATTATTCAAAAAAATTTAAAATATAAATATTTGTTATAAAACAAATGTATTTTAATTAGTTAATAATTTCTATTATAATTAATATTTTTTTCCAGAAAATAATATAATTAACTTAAAGTATGATTTAAAATAAAGGCTTAATAACCAAATAGGTGCTCAAACTATACACATAGTTCACTTTTGGTGCCTAACCTATTTTTCGCTCTAAATATATGCCTAAATTTTCATTTCAATCATTTTAAGTATCTAGCTGTTAAAAAACGTTGGCTAATTAAAACGTGATATGTGACGTGTTTTAATATATATTCTAATAATGTTTCAAATTAGTCGATTGAGGTAGTGGTCGGTAGTTACAGCTTCAATGATGGCTTTTAAAGCAAGGTTCAAATCCCAGGGATGGATACCAAAAGTTGTTTCCTTTTTCTTTTTAATTTTAGGGACTAGTTTAGAATAAGAGTCATAGTTTGAAGACTTATTGTGCAATTAACTCTAAAACATCCAGGAATCAAGTTCTAAAAAACCATCAATTTTAAGGACTAACTATTATTTATCCCAATTTTGACGATAGTGTAAATATAGTTGACTAACCGAAAAAAATAGATAGTACACGTGTTTCTTTAGCGCAAACTTTTAAAGTCCATTGAGGCCCAAATAGTTCTCAAAATACAATTCATGTCCGATATTTGTTTCAATCTTCCCCACCATCTCAGTATGGAACTTGATAGTTTTAATCTATGTTGCACAGATACGAATACAGGTACAAGGACGAATACGAGGACGAGAAACGATAATTTTCAAAATTACAAGGTACGAGTACGACAAATGTAAAAAAAATCAATACATATAATCATAAAAAACCTTAAAATTCATAGTAAATTAGAAAATCTAATGATTTTCATGGAATAAAATGAAGTCCAAGTTAAATTCTCATTAGTTGTGGTGGTCTCTCCTTCAATTAAAATCTAATGATGTTGTGATTCCTTTAAAAAGACATTAACAAAAAAAATTATAATTTCCTACTTATTTTTTAAAATATAGTCTTATTGCACTTAATAATTTTTTTTTAAATTTTTATTAAAAATACTTTAAATCAAATAATATTTTAAAGCTATAAAAATTAGTTATTAAAATAAAATACTTTATACCCTAGTTTTACGTTTCTTATTTTCCTTTTTTGTCAACCACTTCCATTCAGTTCAACATAAACAAAACGATGTATTTAGAGTTCTATGAAAACGTTGTCGTAAGGGTTAAAATCTCATTCGCAGCTGTCGTTTCTTATTCCTTCTTCATTGACTATTACCAAGATGCATTTAATAATAAAATTAACTTTTACCATTTAAATGTAATAAATGTACAATATAATATAAATAATAATTATAATATTCAAGTAGTGGAGAAATTAGTGTCAGTTTCCAAGATACATTTAATTCTTTCATTTCTTTTTTAGTTTTTCTAGGTAGTGTAGTGTCGATTTTCAAGACCTATTTAATTTATTCTTGTTAGTATTTGTATTTTGTCTTGAATCAATACCCTAATAGATATATTCTTTTTACCAATAAAATTAACTTTTACCATTCAAACACTAAAAATGTCTTTCTACTTCTTTTTCACTTTCCAGAATCTTTCTCTTTTTATCTTTTTTTTTCTTTTTCATCTTTGCAACTTCATCGCATCGCTTTTATACAATCATTCGAAGGATCGTTCGAATATGGTGGACGACACTTGGATCGTCGATAATGGCAGGAAATACTAGTTGAAATTGCCTTTTGAAGATTATCTGTTTTTTTTTTCTTTTTGAAAAAATATTTGTATTTTTTTCTTTGTTGATCGTTAACGGGATAATAACGGAAATAGAGGTCTATTATCGTCGTAATTGGACGTTACCTGTTAAATTGCGACCGTAATCCGTCGTTTTTGGTATGAATCTGATTCCCATAGCGCTTTTCAACAATATTGGTTTTGGATGGCGGCAATACCGCTATATAACGACAGCGATCGTGGTTGCGGATCGTTTTTTAAAATCCTGATTTGGTGCTTAATTAATCTGCAACTCTGAGGTCAGTCAAAGATTTTATGTAAGTATATATATATATATATATGGATTGTATTTTAGCTCTTATAATTGAAAATGCCTTTTTGATATTTTCAAACTAAAGATTTATTGTTGATTTAGTTTGAGCAACTTCACGAGATTTAGATATATGAAGACCAGGGATTTAAATATCGGTCGCGGTCGTGTTTTCAGTTGCGTCGCGATTATCGCGGTTGCGGACATAACAGAGGTTATCGCGGTCATAAAAATTTAGTGCTTTCGGTTAGAGTGTTTTCCAACACTTATTATAAAACATAATAATTATAATCATAAAAAGTTACTTTTAATGATTTTTAAAGTGTTTCCAACACTTATAAACTTATATTATTGAAATTAAAGGACTGCATTGAACAAAAATATAAAATTTACACTCTAAATTAGAAAAATTCAAGGACTAAAATAATAAAGATAAAAAGTAGCATAGTTGAAATGAAAATATTTTATTTATGAGTTCAAACTCTAACAGTCGATTTCAATTAAAATTCCTTAATGAGCTTTTTTTTTTTATCAAATTAACGGGCTTTCTTAATATTTCTCACAGGGGTTTTTTCATGATAATAAAATAAGATTATAATACTAATAACAAAACCTAAATCCCTCTTT
This sequence comes from Hibiscus mutabilis, assembly GCA_019671005.1. Classification (NCBI taxonomy): domain Eukaryota; kingdom Viridiplantae; phylum Streptophyta; class Magnoliopsida; order Malvales; family Malvaceae; genus Hibiscus; species Hibiscus mutabilis. The sequence continues at coordinate 51,344,111 of CM033725.1, forward strand.
ATTCTTCGTTTTCTCTCTGGCTTTCAAACCCTAAAAGGGTTGTTTTCACGCCGTTGTCATCAGACCAGCATCTAGAGCCGCGCGATTTCACCTCTTGTCATCGGCACGCCGTCAATCCCCTCTCTTCAACGTCTACCAATCCTCTCCCTGTAAGTCTCATCAGCTCTCCTCCCTTTACACTCTTACGCTCACCCTTATCGCCCGCCCATGGATTTTTTTAGATTTTACAGTAACGGGAGAAAACGGGGATAGCGGCCCGTTACTACCGTTATTTACCGCTACCCGTTAAATTGCGGCCGCGATCCACCGCTACTAGTGTGATTCCGCGTTCCAACGTTGTTTTCGCCGATAGCGGTTTCGGCCGGCGGCGTTACCGCTAAATATCGGCCGTTATAGCGGTCGCGGGCCGTATTTTGAAACCCTGCTTAGAATGTTTTCATTTAAGATAAAATTATTAGCTGTTCAGGGATTGACTTTTAAACTTTTGTTCTTGTTTTTTTTTTCCCTCAGTATTTCAGAGGGAAAAAATGAGTTTGATATCTCAAAATCCAGTGTCTAGAAACAGTGTGAAGGCTAAAAGGGTTGATGAAGGGCTTTCAGTTCATGTAGATAAAAAAGATTCCGAGAATGGGTTGGAATCTGATTCTGAAATGGAATCTGATTCTGAAATCTCGAAGTTGAAAAAGAGAAAGAAACAAAAAGAACAGCAGGTTGAGCTTGAGCAGGAGAAAGAAATGAAAAAGCTTGAAAATTTCCTTTTCGGGTCTATTTATTCCTCAGTCGAATTCGGTAAAGAAGCTGAGGAAAATGCTCAAGATGTTGCCGAAGATGGTTCGGCTTTGTTCTTTTTGGACAGTACCCCAAACGATGTGGAATTGTCTGAGGATAGTGATAATGAAGAGAAGATTCATCAGGAAAGGAAAGCTGTTTGGGTGGATGAGGAGGAGGAAAGAACCGCAATAAACATAGCTAAGGTTAATAGGTTGAGGAAATTGAGGAAGGAAAACGGTGAGAGTGTGATTTCTGGTTCGGAGTATGTTTCGAGATTGAGGGCTCAACATGCTAAGCTGAACCCCGGGACTGAATGGGCCAAGCTAGATTTGGGGTTAAGGATTGATCGTAGTTATGATGACGAATCATCTGATGAAGAAAAGCGTGTAGTGGCAGCTTCTGGTTATGGAAATGCTGAAGTCGTTGATGATATTCTTAGAACAGATGAAGATCTGGTGATGAAGAGTAGGGTTAAGTTGTTGCCAGGGCTTCTTGAGTACTCGAGACTAGTGGATGCAAATGTTGAGGAACCTTCCGGTGGTCCGATAAATTCAGTTCAATTCCACAAGAATGCTCAGTTACTACTTGCTGCTGGATTGGATCGGCGGATCAGGTTTTTCCAGATTGATGGTAAACGGAATACCAAAATACAAAGTATTTTTCTTGAAGACTGTCCGGTTCGTAAAGCATCTTTCTTACCTGATGGTTCCCAGGTCATTATATCAGGAAGGAGGAAGTTTTTCTATTGTTTTGATTTGGTGAAAGCAAAAGTTGATAAAATAGGACCATTGGTTGGTAGGGAGGAAAAAAGCTTGGAAGTTTTTGAGATTTCCCCAGATTCCAAGACCATTGCATTTTTGGGAAATGAAGGTTATATATTGTTGGTTTCATCCAAAACAAAGGAAGTGATTGGAACACTTAAGATGAATGGAACAGTCCGCTCACTGGCTTTCGCCGATGATGGGAACCAATTATTGAGCTCTGGCAGTGACGGTGAGGTCTACCATTGGGACTTGAGAACGAGAACATGCTTCCATAAGGCTGTTGATGAAGGCTGCATTAATGGTACAGCTCTTTGTACATCACCAAACGGAAGAATGTTTGCAGCTGGTTCCGACAGTGGGATAGTGAACATTTACAACAGGGATGAATTTTTGGGAGGTAAAAGAAAACCGATCAAGGTTGTTGAGAATCTAACCACCAAAGTCGATTTTATGAAGTTCAATAGTGATGCTCAAATACTGGCTATCTGTTCTACCATGAAGAAAAACAGTTTAAAGCTGATGCATGTCCCGTCATTTACAGTATACTCTAATTGGCCTCCACTGAATACAAACTTACATTATCCTCGCTGTCTGGATTTCAGTCCAGGTGGTGGTTTTATGGCGGTCGGAAGCTCTGCCGGCAAAGTGCTATTATACAAGTTGCATCATTACAATCATGCATAGATTGAATCTTTACCCCTCTTAGCTAGTTCAAATCATCGTGTGAGGTGAGTGCATTCAGCTGCAATATTAGTTTCACCTGTTCTTGATATCTTGCAGAAGGCACCATCATATCCGGTGGGTAAACATCATTTTCCTTTTCTATCTTTTCGTTTTTGCCTTTTGCATTCAATTTTGGTTACAGTAGCTTAAAACATGTTTTTTCTAGTGTATGAACTTATTGGTTGTTCTAGTTGTTTCTACTCTTTTGTTGCAATTTTGATTTAAGATATCGTCTTGAACAATTTTGGAATGCATTATTGGATATTTGGGAGCTACTTTTTAGCATAATCTGCCTATATAATTCTGTTGACATAATTAAACTTCGGTTGATGAAAAGATTGGCAGGATGTTGATGATTTCTGATTAATATTTTAGTTAAAAATATTGTATTAACTGGAAATGGTTCAGAAGTGTATACTACGGCCATGTTCTTCATCCGTTTCCGTATAGAAATAGTGATGGCAAAATGTGTGTTGAACACATATATGTGTTTGACACACAGGTATGTTTTATCATTTGAAGCTTTCAATTTATTTAGTGTCCTTGTAAGATTTGTACTTGTGTACGGATTGGATGTAGGCGTCGAACCTGGGCATTTCGAGTAATACAGAATCCAGCAATGTTCGAATTAAGTCGAAACATAACATTATTATTGCGTTTAGCATGTAAGAAAGAGTGGCAAAGTTTTCATCTATGCTATCTTAGTTTGAATAGCTGAATTTGGTCATTTTTAGAAATATATTTTCATCAAACAACTGCTCCAATGCCTTTGATGTAAAAGTGATGTAAGTTTAAGATTTGGTGGGAAAAAAATGGAAGAAGGAAAGCAGAAAGTCACATGAAAATATTAGTCTACTACAAATATCCAAAGAATCAAATAATTGGTTTACAGTACACAAAACTAAACAAAAAAATAATAGTAATAGCTATAACAAAGTTGATCTAAGTTTCATATTTCTTGAGTAAGTTCTTCTGTTGCTGCCAATGGCGATGGGGAGGGCTCAACGCCTTGAGGTAAATCGGAAATGGAGGCAAGAACTCGGCGAATGCTCAAGGAACGAGGAGGGTGGAAGCTGAGGGATCTTGTCATCTTGTTATCGGAGAAAACATGGGATGATTTAGAAAGGATGAGATAAACCAGTGTTTGAACAATCAGGAACATGAGGATCCTCAGTAATGAATCTGCCATTAGCATCTCCACTTGCATGGTTTCTTCAACAAAGGAAAAAGTTGAAGGAGTTTGAAGTAGGAAGATGGAGAAGATGAAGGAAAATTGGTGAGGGAAGTTGGTATATATATAATATGGTGGGGGGAAATTTGGAGAGCCGCTTGTTTTGACTTCTCTGGAACTCATATTTTGACTATATTGCTTTTATCCCACTTTTTATTTGATTAATTGATTTGTTCTCGCCCCTTTAAAAGGGAAAATATATTGGCGGTCCGAAATATTTTTATAAATGTTTTAATAGTAGGATTTAGATTTTAACTTATAAATTTTATTTTTAATATAAAACTCTAAATTTTAATTATACACCTTCAATCACCTTACTCTAAATGAAACCCCTAAAATATAAAACTATAAAACTTAGGCATATATGCATAATTATTTGTGCAAACAAAGTTTACAAACGTTCGTACATGGAATAATTATCTCTTATAAAAATTCTATGCAACATTTTATTTTTTTAGAAAGAATGAATAAGCCAAATCATTTTGTTTTTAATTTCAAAACTAATATATATATATATATTATTTTAGATACTATAAAATATTCATGTTTTACATAGTAAAACATTATAAATTAAATAAAATATAAAATTTAATCCAATTTGAATAATAATACTAAACTGAAGTAGGCTTGAATTTATTAGAATCAAATACTATGATTGAAGTTTTAGTTTTTTCATCACTAGATTTTTAAATTATAATTGGAATGTTTTTTATCCAACTAAATAAATAACATGTAATTATGAAGGAATTAAAAAAGGATAGATTCACAAATTCTTATTTCATTGTCGAATTATAAATTTAAATATTGATAATATTAAATATCTCTTATTTTTAACCCTCTATTTAATTGATTCACCCACTAATTTTTAAATTGTAAAATGTATTAGATTTATATTCAAATTTGGATATATCTAAATTTAAATCTTTTAAAAATAAGTAGAGCATTGTTCACGTGCTTAGTTTACTTTTATTAAGAAAACTAAAATCTCATAGACTAAGCGGTGAAATTAATTGAATATGGTTGTTGAAAAAAAGAATTTCAAGTGTATTGTACTTTTCAGATTATTTCAAATATTTTGCAATGTCTATCCTTTTTTAATTTCAATCTTGACATGCTAAGCTTTTTTACACTTTCCCAATTCCACCCACGTGTCATGTATGATCATCCTAGTTGTGAATAGTAGAATCCCACCAACATTTTTATAAATATATTTATAGTATATTTTAATACATAAGTTGTATAATTATATTTAAAACTTTCAGGTGATTTATCTTTTATGATTTAGACGAAGAGTCGTAACTAATGATAGTTGTGAATTTGTGGTTGAAGAAGAGGAAAAAGACGATGATGGGTTCTGATTTGATCTCAAGTTTGGGATTCAGGTTAAGAAAAATCATGATCTCTTTCGTGGATGCATTGTGAAGGATTTGACGAGCTGTCAAGTTTAGGTCTCGTAACATATGATGAATGTTGTAGAATAATCCTAAAGTGAGCCAAATTAATTTGATATTTATCATATTAATGGTAATGCCAAAAAATCATACTATAGGCTCGGCTCATAATGTTATTTATAGTTTTAATTAATAAAAATATTTATTTCATTAATTTTTGCCATATCAAATTTTACAAGTGAACTTTTATTTGGTAAAAAATATTTTTTTAATTTAATTTATAATAAGGACGAGAAAAGATTCACTTGGTAAAAAGATGACGTGAAAAATTTAATAGAATAGATGATTTTTATTGGTTGAGATCATAAATAATATGGCGAGCCAGACCTATGATATAATTTTTCGACAACACCAGTTATAAACTCCCGATTGTAAGCTCCATCAACGTTTATCTTAATGCCCCATGAAGAAGCTGGAACCGATGAGCCTCTCTTTACGTACCGAACAGAATAGGGTCCGGGCTCATGTTGGCTGCAATAAAATCTTGTTAAAGTATTCAGTGACAGACCTTAAAATATTTTTTAAAATGGATACATATATATTTTATTTGGATCTAAAAGTTATAGGCTGAACCCACAGAAAGAAATTCAGATTTTAAAGGGCATAGAATGAATAACTAATCAAATGAATTTCAAATTTCAATTAGATAGCCAACCCTTCGTTGTACATGGATCCGCCACTAGAAGTATCTTGGCATTCTCGACCACCAAAAGAGCTGGTTGTAACTAGACCTAGTAAACTTGACACATGACTCGAAAATCGAATCGATTTACTGAAATCGAGACTCGAAATCGACTCGAACATTATGACTAAAATTTAATCCGAAACTAAAATGAACCGAACCGAAACCGATTCGAATTTTAGTTGAATCGAAATGGACTTGAACCGATTTTTAACCGAACCGAAGACAACCTGAAATATATAAAAGATATTAATAGAAATAAATAAAGATCAGATATGAACAACCGCACAACTCACCAAAAAGTTAAATATATTGGCTTTATAAAGTTATAAGGTGTAAAAAACTGACCGGCCTAAAAACTCGATTAAAGCCGACATATCTCCCATTGAACCGAAATCAGCCGAACCGAAAATCAATTGACCCAAAATGACTCGAATTACAATAGACTTGAACTAAAACAAACTAAAACTGAATAATATCAAACCCGAAATAACCCGAATTGAAATGACTCGAACTAAATGAACCGTGCCACCTCTAGTTGTAACTTCCCGTGTAGTTCAAATATTTTTTGTTTTGTTTTGTTTTAAGCCTTATTTTTATTATAAACAATCCAACTTTTTATTCATTGGCTAGGCCTAATAATTAACATTTGCCAACTCAATCAAGCTACTTAATACACATTTTTAAAACAAAATCAATACTAAATTCTGATAAAGCATATTAAAATTTATTGAATACTAATCAATAAACTAAACAATTATTGACAAATTAAAAGTGGAAAATTAAATAATCATATCTAATGAAATCATAATTTTATTGCTTTGCACAGTTGCATGTAAAGTTGTATTCTATATAGTCTTGGTGATTAATTCCACCACATAACTTTTCTAAAAAGAAAAAACCCATTAATTCTTTACATACAAAATAACTCGACAATCAAATCAAACTCCATTAATTCTTTTGGTCTTGGCGTCCATTAAAAATGCCCTTGTAATCTGCATACCAAGATGAGGATTCTTGGGTGCAAACACTTCGAACTTAGCCGAAAAAACAATATCCTCCATGTTTCTAACGATGAAGTTCAGCGCTGTCTCCTTCAATGTTTTGTTGGAACAGACATCCGAGATCTCCAAGATTTCAAGAACATTGGAGGCGTTCAACGAGCTCAACATGTACCTTTCGCAGAAATCCTGCAAGTAGGGAATGTCGTACTTGTCGGCCGCGACGAACAACGAGTAGACATGTTTCTCGAGTTTGTCGAAACCCAGGTTTCCGCTGTAAAGAAACTCGAGAAGAGATTCGAGTTCTTCGGTGTTCAACTCGGGTAGAGTTATTGTATCACTTGGTGGAGCTTTGCAGCCGTCTGAATCTAGCATGTTCCTGAATATCTCTGATCTTGCTGCCTATAATTTCAGTCAATCAGTCATGCATTGTGGTCTACCGACAAACAGTAAAAATTGGATGGCAACGAGTCGGAGCAAGACTACTTAAGTATTTTTCAAACCCACCATACCCTCAACTCAATATTCGAGTATCAAATTAACATTTTAATTTTCAAATTTAAATACTTAATAAATTCTTATTTATTTTTAAACTACACAAATTAACCCCTCCCAACGCCCGTGAGCATGGACGAAGCTGTAACAAGGCTGAGGGGCTGTGTCCCCCAATTTTTTTTATATTAAAAAACAAAATGAGTTTGGTTTTTTTACCTAATTAAACCCTCAATTTTTACCTTATTTGAACTGTGTCCTAGTTTCGTTACTGCCTTGAAGTTGATTTTAAAAAATAAAATTCGAAACTTAAAGTAACCTTTTAATATATTGAAAAAAAAGTAAAAAGATAAAAGAGAGGGAATTACAAGTAAAGCTCTGTGTGCTGGTATGATGGGAGCATCGTTTCCAGGTTTGAGCTGAATATCAGTGTGAATTTGATCTCTAAAAGCCACAATAAGTCCACCCAAGAAGCTTATTTTCTTGTTAAGATCTTCTTCTATCTCCTTCATGTTTGTTATCCATTTGCTAAGATTTCCAAGTGGCTGTGGCTATCACCCAAAAATATATGAAGAACAAACTCGTAAAACGAACATGAATACAAGAATTAATCAATCTGATCGCCTGAAATGATAAAATTCGTAAAACGATTACACAAAAAACGGTAAGAAGAAAACATGGAAGAAGAGGTTGCTTACCTTACAAGAATTTGGTGAAGAAGACGCAGTGGGAGTAGTATTATGAGTCGATTTAGAATGATGATCGATTTCGAGTTTGTTCATCAAAGTGATTGCATTTCTTGCACCTTCGTAGCAGGCCACACATATTGTATTCCTTGGAGGCCTTAAAATAAATGGCATTGAACTACAAATTGAACAATCCATTTTTGCCTTTTCTTTTCTGTTAATTTGTGAAGAAAAAAGTTGTAGAGAAAGAATAAGAAGGAGATTTTGCAGAAGGAGAAGATGATGAAATGTCTTAATCTGAAGTTTTAAATTAAAAGAATTGTTGGTTGACAATGATGGAGGTTTGTTATACCTTATTTTATTGACGTTGATTAACATGATAGATCAACAAACATATGATGGGGGCTTTGCATTTTATTTTATTTTAGTTTCAAGTCAAATGACAAATCCACCCTTTCAAAGGCATAAAAAAGGGTGATTAAAAGCTGTTGAGAAGGAACCCAACAAATGTCCCAGTAGATATCGAATGATGTTCATCCTAGGAGACACGGGTTCAAATCGCTCTGTCTACCATATGTATGCGCATTGTCAAAAAGGTTAAAAATATGTATAAACAAATACTACATTGTAAATGATTTGTAGGAAAAACTACTGCTACAAAACAAACATATTAGTAATGACTGACGAAATTAAATAAATGAATAAAACACATAAAATAAATTGATTACCGTGTCGTGGTAAAAACCACTACCTTAGAAGCAATTTCACTCGGATAGTGTAATTACAATAATGGACGTTGCCCCCCCAAGGTTAACACAGTCTTCCAAACATCATACACCCGAAGTGAGGAAGTGGATATCGCTTGGTGTTGCACTCTTCCAAGAAAACATGAAGGATCAAATGTTTTCGGTGTGTTGAAACAATGAATTTAAGCTCTCTATTTATAAGACAAAAGCAGGGACAAATTAGTAAATATTAGAAGAATCAATTATCGTAAAAATCTCAACCGCCTATATAATTTTACTATATACAGAAATAAAATATTATTTAAAATAAATAAGAATATTTATTTGCATTATCCAACAATCCCCCACTAATGCAAACAAATAGAGAAAAAGCGAGAAAAGAACAACAACGAAATTATCTGCTTAAGTACTAGTGAACGTATCTAGAACTAATACATAGTGAAATAAGTAATTCTTTTCTTGACAAGTGAACGAATCTGGAACTTGTTAAAATAGGAGTGAACTCACAACACGCGACTAATTTATTTTCCAAATGAGTTCCGCAATAGATCAATAATTTGGCCAATATACCTCAAGATGCTGGTAAGTGCTCTAGAAAGACAACCCAAGTCTCTCATGGAAGATGACTAGTTCTTCACACGTACTTAGGTGATTTCATCAAGTCTATCTCAATATAGACCACCCGAATCAGGGCTATGAAATCATTAAGAGCATTCATCAAGCTTAACCTCTCCATTATTAAAGATTCGGTGAAATCATCAAGTCCATCTCACAACGAGTACCCAAAACCTAAGGTATGAAATCATTAAGAGCATAAAAACTCATCATTTCACGCCAGTACATTGTTCACCATAGAGATAAATAAAAATGTATACTATGAATCTTTTCATGTCTTCGTTTGACCACATGAAACTTAGAGAACTAAGTTGGGTATACACCATGAATTCCTCAACCAATTGGCTTAAGTCTCACCCCTCGACGAATCATTAACCACTTTCCTTACTTATCTTTTAGTAAAGGAATCATCAAGGTTTCTCTTTATCCTTAAGTACTCTACAATCAATACTTCATCTTAATCAAATGTTTTATGGACTCATGTCAAATTTGCTTGAGTATTCCATTCAATATGTTATTCCTTATTTTTAACTACACAAATTGTAGCTTGTGAGTCACATAAAATATCACACTCATGCATATAGATTTATATGCTACACAAAAAACACATGTGATACAAGTTCATGACATAATTTTAGACACCTCAGATTCACTCCACATTTTCAATAATTTTAAGTGTTGAAATAATAATACTCAAGATAAGGTGTCTAATTATTTCCGTATAAAGACATGTAAACATGATTTTGTCAACTTTACTCATATACATTAGAGTAAATTCTATAATAGGCATTAGAACTCAAATATCAATATAGACATAAAATCAAATTGTTTACAAAAAATCTATATTCACAATGTCATGTCATGATTTTAAACGGTGTGAATTGCATAAATTCAACATATTTTTATTTGACCATCAAAACTTTATCACAATTGAAGGGAAATTTTTATCACTCCAAATTTTCTAAGAGTTTCAAATATTAAAGAGTACATTATGAGAAATTTTTAATAGTTTTTTCTCCTTTCTATATTCCCTTTATCTTATAAATTGGAATAGTGAACATAGTTCTAAATAATGCACTAAGTAGATTTTCAGAAAAGAGAGATAGTGCACAAGGCAATCTCAAATACCAAGTCTTTCCTAAAATCAATTCTAGACACACATTTTCATAATATCACACTACTTTCCATTGGTTGCACAATATAGTTCCCCACTATTTAATATGTTTTAAGTATATAATAAAACATAATAAATTGTGCTTTAGTAATTTTCTTAGTCTTTAAATCTTATGGTTTGGTCAAACCCATATTATTCTCCACTTTTAAAGACTATTTTTTAAGGCTTACTCATTTTAAAGAGCATACAATTCATGCAATAGTCAAATAATGGATCAACAATCAACAAATTAAATTAAAAATTTAATCTAATTTCATATTTAAAGCTCAAGAAAACTTGTTTACCTTTTATTGGCCCAAAGATGAATACATGTGTTTGAGTCCAATCATTCATCTTTATACTCAATCGGATTGACTTCAAAGAGATTGTTCACCATATGATCTTTTAATCATTTTGTTGTCTTTATAAATTTGCGCTTCTCAAAAAATAAAAATATTAGTGCCACAAATGTAGTAATATACTTTACTTATAAATCATACATGATGATCAAACTTATAACATATCCATCTATTTTATAAACAATAATTAATCTCATATAAATAAATATATAAAGTCACGTACCTTTTATCACATGTAAAAGTTTATATCACATTAATCTTAATCTATAATCATACTCATATAATTAATATTTGACATTCAATCATGTAATATTATTCTATGTACTTTTAAACATACTAGAATAAAATTAAATATACATTGAAGATTTAATGCTTAAGAGATTGTTACAAAAGAGACTAACCGTAGTAGTAAAATTATTGATGTTCGATCCAAAACACCGATCACGAGAGAGCTCAACTCAAAACCCACAAAATTCACGTAAAAGTTCACTGAAATACTTGAAGAAGCATATGCAATTTTTACGGCACTCATGACTCATCCTACAACCCCAACAATTTTTTTTAAAGAAGATGACCTTCTCTCACTGCCAAGTCATCAAGAAGCCACCTTGGAGTGCTGGAGCAGAAGCAAACGACATATGACTAGAGACTGGAGGATTGACTCCCGATTCCATTGAGGGTAATATTTGTTGGGCCATTTGAAAGCATAAGAATGGATTCCCGAAATTGCAAGAATCATAGTAATCCTCTGTTTGTTTCTTGCATGACAGTTTGCACATTCGTTGATCGTAAACAATGTGTTAACATATTACTGCTAACGTTTGAAGCACCACACAATCATTGATATCTTTCAACAGCAGCACATTGCTTCTAAATTGTAGGAAAAACTACTGCTGCAAAACAAACATATTAGCAATGACTGACGAAATTAAATAAATGAATAAAACGCATAAAATAAATTGATTACCGTGATAAAAACTACTGCCTTAGAAGCAATTTCGCTCGGATGGTGTAATCACAATAATAGACATTGTCCCCAAGGTTATCACAGTCTTCCAAACATCGTACACCTGAAGTGATGAAGTATAATTTGCTTGGTGTTGCACTCTTCGAAGAAAAACATAAAAGATTAAATTTTTTCAGTGTGTTGAAACAATAAATTTAAGCTCTCTATTTCTAAGGCAAAAGTAAGGACAAATTAGTAAATATTAGAGGAATCAGTTATCGGTAAAAATCTCAACCGCCCATATAATTTTACTATATATAGAAATAAGATTATTTATTTGCATATTCGAATTCGAATTACTGGGTGTGTGTCTTAACAAACCGGATGATTCAACAGGATACTATTGATATGGATGCTGACTATATTACTAAAGTCGGTGGTTCTCCGGGAATGTATTGTTTAAAATATTTATGTTGGTTCCTTAGAGAGGAAAAAGGTTATATTCACATGAAGGTAAACACTTTTTTGTTACTTCTACGCATACTCTTTTCCATTTAAGTTTAGAGATATTTTTAATAAAGCACATAATAGTAATCCTTTTATTAATAAAAAAATTATATTCACACGAAGGTAAACACTTTTTTATGTATTCTTGTTAAAGTGAACATCGTTTTTTCTATTAAGTGTTTTTTTTTGACAAATTAAAAATTCGGTTTTCATTAAGAAAAGAATACAAGGTACAAACAAAGATAATACATTCCTAACATAAAAATTCAATGGATGTGAAGAATTAAAAATAAAAATATTCATTTGAATACAATCTTCATTTTTCATAAAAAAACCCTAACAACTATTAATAGCCTCTATGTCTCTATTCAAACTAGATGCTATATTGACATAAGAGTGGAGATCAAATAAATCAATCTTATACATTATTTTACGAATAATTTTGAACGCATCGACAAACTGTCAATTATATTCGTATTGTGTGATTGTATTCTTTTTCATCTTACTCGTATATGTTACATAATCATTGGATAAGATTCAAATTATAAATCCTAATCTCACATCAATCCATTTTATATGCCAATAAATAGGATTTTCATATTAACCAACAAAATTTAATTATATTGTTATATATTTATTAATGTAAACATTTGAGATCCACTAATTGACCTAGTGACTAAGGATGTTCGTATTGTCCATCTTATATGAGTTCGAATCTCGATATGAGAATATAATACCTCTCTATAAGAACAAACAAGGGGAGGGTCAAAGACGAACCTTAGGGGAAGGGGATCAAAACTAAAAATAGATGGCTGGATGATTTTAGAATGCAAGAAAAAGAAAGAGAAGAAGGTAGAAGGGAGTTGTGGTCAAGCGAAGATTAGATAGGAAATTGGTTGGAAATGTGTTTAGAGATTTCAATGAAAGCCCTAGAAATGGCTTTTTTTTTTTTTTACATTAATGGAGAATGTAATACCTCTCTATACGAGTTCAAGTTCATTTAGTGAGATTTGATCGTTCACAGTGGAATAACAAGGCGCAAAAGAAGAATAGTCAGAAGGGGATTGAAAGCATTGGCTCAGGGGATAAGGTTTGCTCACCGTATCAAGTCAAAGGAGTGATCGATTCAACAAAAGCTGAGGCATTGAAAAGCTGCCTGGTTGGGAGATGCTTCAAGTTTTATAGGGTTGGAGACTTGGCCAAAGAACTTCACCGTGCAGGCATTAAGGTTGTTACTATAATGAACATGTCCCGAAATTCTAAATTGTCATCTCGGAAGGAAGGAGCTCCTGCTACTTCAGTTTTCGGTTTAGTTGAAGAAGTTAATTCTCGGGTGGAGGATCAGGATAACAAAGCGATTGAGGTTCACGTTGAGAAAAGTTATAGGGCAGCTGAGATCAGTCACTCTTTTGTAGTGGAGGACAATGTGGTTCACGTTGAGAACGTTAGTGGGACTGCAGTGCCCAGTCGTTCTCTTGAGGTTGTCGAGGGCAATGTTGGTCCAGTGAGTGGTGATGGCTTAATTGAACGGACTGCTGTGGACCCGGTCAAAAGAATGAGGAGGTTATACGAGTATGATGATGGTTTATCTTCAAACCGCAAGAAAAAACTCGAAGCTAAGGAATTGAAAAGCAAGAAAGGCAAATCTGAAAAAAGAAAGCCAAAATCTCGCAAGGAAAATATCCGGCTTTGTATCTTTTTCGAATACGAAATTTATAAACCATAAGAAGGTTTTGATGAATGAAGCAAAAGCTTCCCTGGATTTGGAAAAAAACTGGTGTAAGAGCAATTGACAATGAAGCTAAGCTTCTTGAGGAGATGGTTGGTGGTTTAAAAGCTGCTGGATTCTAACATTAGAATTTCTTGGTCGTTGGAAGGCAGTCTATTGTAGAAGAAAGTTCGTATAAAGCATTGTCGATGGAGACTCTTGAGCTTGCTTTGGTTAGCTGGGATAATTCTATCAGGAAAGATGTGAACCATATGTGTCAGTGTTCGTTTTTGGTGAAGATATTTGTCCGTTTTGGTTGTGTAATATTGGTCCTTTGTGGAGGTGTTTGGAGTGGATGTTGTTTTACATACTAGAATTGGCAGCAGTGCTTTTCCTTCTTGGGGGCTGTTGAGGATGGATCTTCTAGCTCAGGAGGACCGAAACAGGGTGCCTATTGCTGGTGGAGTTTCTACCATTATCATTGCAATAGAAATTTAGCTCAGCGGCTTGTAAAATCTTATAAAATTATTTACGCGTTTTTGGTTTGGTTTATTTAGGTGTTTTTGGTTTCTATTTTTGTATGTGTTGTACTCTTTTTCTCTGATTAAGGTTAGAGAAATTTTTAACGAGTTACATATACATGGATAAAGTGAATATGCTTTAATTTTTAATAAAATCTTATTTGTCGAGTAAAAAAATATTGTTTTAGTAGTAGAAAAAAAGAATGTTAGGAAGAAGAGAAAGACTTTCCAACATCCCAACAGCAAGGCAAAGTGTGGGCTACCCATCTTTAACCGACATATATTAATTGTTTGTGGACAACCTGGCCAGTTGCTACGACATTCCCTTCTCCAATTTAGCCAATGCCAATGATTCCATTTCTTGTAAAGTGGTGGCCAAAAAGGTTGTGATTTCATCGTCTATTACTTCATTTACTGAGTTATGCAATTTCGTGTCTGCATATACAATTGGGGATTTGGAAAAATAGGTACATCCATTGAACTAAATTCGAACATATTCGAACCAAATGACTATTCCTTTATTATTTGTGGAAATTGTTGTTTTAATCCATGATATCCACATGGTTTTATGTTGAAGTAAGAACTTCCATTGGGACTCATCTAGAGTATAATTTGAAGGCCATCTCACAATGATACAATGAATTTATACGCATCAGAGTCAAGATTGATATTCACAAGCCGTTAAAGCAAAAAAAAAAAAAAAATACTTTGTCAAATAAAAAAATAGAGATATTTAATTTGTTAGAGTATATTTAAAGATTAATTATAAGATTATTGTAATCACACACTGATTTTACCTTGTTTATTAAAAGAACATTGCAATTATTATTTCATTCTCTTTTTGTATACATTATAAAATTATCTTATACTAAAATCTTAAAAATATGATTGTTCTTCAAATGTCTTTAGTCAAGTGTTAATATAAATTCAGATAATGATAATACATTAAAACTATTAACATGTAATTGATTGATGACAAAATATCATAATTATATTTATTAAATTATTATATAATAATTACAATATTACTACTACTAATAATAATTATATATACGATCATCAGACTTAAAATCATCATTATCTCAATATCATAAGTAACACATTTTATTGTCTTAAAATCTACAAGGAAATGGAGGCAGTGGTCGTTGCATGATATTCATCATCCCGTTAAAGTGGCCAATTGAGAGTCTAGGCCACTTAATCATCATTATTGTTTTTTTAAAAAAATATAATATCAAAAAAATACTCTTAACGCTTGATTGAATTGTCATTTGAGTTTCTATTCTTTTTTTAAGCAGTTTAGCCTTCAATATTTTATTTTGGATCAAAATAGTCCCTCCGTAAATAAAAACTGTTAGTCAACTGACGATAAACAATTTAAAATAACATGGCAGAATGACACGTTAGAATAAAAAATATTTTATGTTTCATATAATTTTTTAAAATCATTTTTTGATTGATGTGTTATTTTGTAAAGTCAATATATTTGCCTATATGACACTGCTATCGCGACGTGCACTGCCATGTAGGTTTGCCATATCATTTCAAACCATTTACCGTTAGTTAACTAATAGTTTTTATCCACATATGAACTATTTTAACTCAAAAACAATTTATAGGCTAAAATGACAATTCAATCAATTTTAGGCCGAAAAAAACAAAAGAAGTGATAAATCCATTTGTCCAACCTAAGAAAAAGAGCAGCCCATTAATCGAATTAAGTCCATGAACCGCTCAAATTAATGTTTCTTAACAATTCTAGATCTTCATGGCCCAATGAAAGTATATTAACCGAAATTAGGGAACCGAGTTTTCCCGCCAATCCCAAAACCAGCTTCATCACAAAGGGAATTGAATCTGAAGAATTCTCAGACCAAATGGAAGCAACGAAATCAAGAAAAAAACCCAGCAAAAGGAAGCCCTTCACTGATCTCAGCAACATAACCCCATCATCTCCGCCTTCTTCAATCAAACCCCAAACCAAATCTTCACACTCTCCGCCCCTTAAATCCCTTCTCAACAACAACACACCCAGTGCAGACCTTAATTCGAACGCCAATTCCACTGCAACTGGATCCCCCATTAATGATAATGTTAACAATGACAAGAAGAATAAGAAAGACAAGGTAAAAGGTCCAAGTGATACGGCAAACCCTAGCTCAACCCTGTCTCTGCCGCCCACAACGCTTTCTGTTTCAGGTGATTTTGTTGATGGGTTCTCGGATTTGCTTTTCTGGGTTTTGATTGGATTTCAATATTGGGTTTTGGTTTTGGAATCATGGATTTTCTAGGTTTTTTAGTTCTTCATTTGGGTTTTGATGTTTTAAGTATAATAAATGGAGTTAACATTTTTCGCATCAATAGAGCTTGTTGGGTTTAGCTCTCTGCTCAATGAAAATTATATAGAATTTCTTTTACAAATATTCGATGAATTTGAATAATTTAGTTTCTAGTTTTCATTTGCATCATTTTTAATGCAACCTACATAGCATGAATGAATTTAGAATTTAGATTCCAGACAGTGTCCGATGAGTACTGTTTTCAGCTATGAAACTACACTATGGTGTGGAAGTTGGTGATCTATGTTTTCTCAACCATTTTTGGTCCCTAGTTTATGGATTATACATGTATTTTGGGTCTAATTGATTGAATGTATGGTTTTGATTTAGGTGATGGCAATTCTGTGTTTCCTGAGCTGTCTACAGTTTACAAAAGGAGACATACTGCTGAAAAAAGGAAGAATAAAGGGAAGGAGATTATGGAGCCTTTGAGTTGCTCTCTTGAAACAAGGATTCCAAGCTTAAGGTGATTTCCTTTTTAATCAGGATTTGTACTTGTTCCTTGATAACTGTAGAAGATGAAGGGTGATTAAAATGTGTTAGCATAGCATAATTAAAAGAATATGTGTATTGATTATCAATGTCATGGTATGGTAGCCATTGATCCTATTAGATAGTATTTTCGTTGTTCTTAGTAGCCATATACTAGTAATTACTTAGCAAATGATTGAAGTGATCTTCAGCATTCACTCTCAACTCTTTCGGTGGTTAGGCTTCAGGTGACAGTACTTAGATGAGTACCCCAAAAGTTTTGTTGATCAAATGTGCCAAATTTTTTGGGGTTTGGACATATTGAACATATTGGATAGCTAATTTAATTTGATCTTTCATCTTCCATATCTTCCTTTTCCTATAGATGCCTGTGTTTTCCTCGTGTTTTTTAACATCTGTTTCCAAAAGTCAATTTTATTTTCTAAACTAACTTTTCATTGAGTAGTGAGAAAATGACCTTTGAGCAAAATGCTTCGGGTAGCAAAGTTAAAGATCTTCGAATTATTATATGTTGTGATAACATGAAATATTTAAGTATTGAAAATTACAGTCTTGCATGCTCAGATATTTTATTTTCTGTACTCGTATTTATTCACATGTAATGCTTTCTTCTATCAATGTTAACCACTATGTTTGTTTCCCCATTTCATTAATCCGGACGATCTCTGTTGCTTGATGTTTTATCAGATTATGATGATCTTCCATTGGATGTTTTCCCTTGGTTTCATCTATTAATGCTGTTTCTCCTTGTCTTTAACATAGGGAGAAAACGTACGGAGATAGTGATATTGGTCTCTCCAAATCATGCCCGTTGGCTTGTAGAAAGGTCTGTTTAAAGATTCCCCTAGTCCTTAATCTAATTTATATTGAATGGATAATCATGCTCTTCATCTTTTGGGCTTCATTGAGACAATTTTTCTCTTTCACAATCACAAGCTCTTTTAATTCTTTTGGATCTGTATATAAAGCCCGCAATTTGATTAAAAGTGTTTACAGATGACACACAACTGTATATTGCATTCCCTTGTCATGATCGCTGCCGTTAATATCAAGTTTTAGAAAATTTGACACAATGGTTAGCGAACGGTATCAAAAGCATTTTTGATTCAATTATGTTGTTAATAATGGTTATAATATGTTGCTGTTTGTTTTGCATCAAGTCTCCTCAAAGCTTTTTTCTTCCATAAGCATATATGCATACCTGAAGAGAATGTTATTAGTATGCATTGAACTGATCTTGTTGGTTTATGTCATTACCATAGAAAAAACGCCGAGAGGTAAATGCTTCCAAGCATGAGTTGCCCCAAGATTTCATTGACAAGCAGAGAGCCTATTTTGCAGAGATCGATGCATATGAACTGGAAGAGGAGGTAGCATTGGCTGATGAGTCGGAACAGCTGAAAAAATGTACATAACTGAATGGTTTAGGTTAATACAATCTAGGTGCTCTAACCCTGTAATCTTCATCCGTTGGGTTAACGAATAACGACGAGTTTCATGTAATAACCACGTTACCGAGGCATATTAGATAGAAGCTTGAGTCTTCACCATCATAGTCTAGTGTATGTGTTGTAGTAGTCTAGTTTAGAGCATCGTTAAATTGTAGTTGACAGTTGGTTAATCTACTTGAAGCCGAATTGTAGTTCATACAAAGAGTTTTCTGCTGATACCGGCTACATGGGCTTGTTTGATTTGGAATTGTGAATTCATGTTGTTGAGAAACTGCTTGTCGATGTGAAAGTCTAAATTTGAGTATTTATTTAATATTAAAAAAATATAAATAAATAAATAAATAATTCGAATCGAGTGAAATGGCCCGGCTTACAAAAATGACTTGTCCAAAATTAAACTCGAGTAGAACGAACCCTTGAATACATCTACTTAGAAAACATGCAAGGACCCAATCAGACTCGTTCAAATGAACATGGATTCTACCTACGCTACCCATTTTCTCAACCTCTCGAGTCACCAGTCATGGCTTAAAAGAAGGATAGAAAATGTCAATTTCGAACCCTTAAATGAAGTCTAGAATTTGAATTCATTCATTGCAAATTGAGCAAACTATATTGGAACGGTCATCTCAAAATAGATTTTTATAATACCCTATTTAAATTAATCGAATAATTAGGCCTGTAAACGAACACGAACAAGAGCATGTTTATTTGTTTACTTTTAACTGAACAGATGAACAAACATGAATGACTAAACAAACATAATTTTTTGTTTGTGTTCGTTCGTTAAGGAATATATATATTTTTTTTATTTTCGTTCATGTCTGTTCGTTAAAATGACAAATGAACAAACATAAATGGACATGAACAAAACATAAATGGACATATGTGAATAAATTTAATTTTTTAAATATAATATTTCTTTTATGAAAAATAATAAATATAAATGGACATATATGAATAAATTTAAACGAACATAAAAGAAAACGAATTACTGAACGTTCACGAACGTAAATGAACGAATGAGCCATTTGTTCATTTAATTAAGCGACATAAAATCTTGTTCATGTTCATTCGTTTAATAAATAAACAAGCATAAACGAACCCTGTCGAACGGTTCATGAACAGTTAGCTGAATGTTCGGTTCGTTTACGGCCCTACGAATAATGAATCAAATATAGAAGATTCTATCATAAAATTCATTAATTTTCTATATATTATTAATTTTAATACAATTGTTCATCAGTCAATTCAGTCGTAATTCAGATATTTTTTTATTATTCTATAATCAAATGGCTGGATTTATTTTTTATGGTTAGAAAGATATTTATATTCTCAAGTCAAATGTCGAAGTTCGAACTCGTACAAGATAAAATAATATGAGCATCTTTAGTCACTCAGCCAATTAATAATCAGACTCATTATTTAAAGAATTGTAAAATACTCTATTTTTTAAATAGTCTAAAAGTTTCATAAATATTTTTAACCTGTTTTATAATCAAAATGTAAAAAGGTTTTAATAATAAATAACAATCCAAATCAAGCGAATCGAATGTGACAAAAAAATTTCAAAGATAAAATTGTATAATTTTATTAAGGGAGATCATATAATATAAAACACGGATATGAGCCTCGTTAAAAAGCTTTGTTAAATTTAGATGGAAAAAATAGAGTGCACCGTATTTATGCCATTAATATTACATCCAGAGTATAAGCTCCACACTGCAGTACTCCACGTCCAAAAACATGTGCTATCATTACTCTACAGAAACGACCCAAAGCAAAAATCACTGGAGCAATATTACAATCCCAACTCAAACTCACTAGCATTGTCATCTCCTATAAAAAGAAAAAAGCCCTAAAAAATATTAAAACAATCACAGAGGGCATACTCTAACGAAAAGAGCTTAAATTAGACCATTAACAACACTGATTTGAAATCTGTTTTCACCACGGCTCTCAAGCAGGCGGTATTGGAGGACAATTACTCACAGTTACAAACTCAAAATGAACAAAACAAATTAGTTTGGCCAATCCAAACCAGCTACACAACCTAAATCACATTCCTCAAATATCGAGTCATGTTCCCTATTTATACCCTGCTTTGCTAGTATATCGGCCTTGCAATTGCCCTCCGTGAAAACAAACTTAAACTTCCAGTTAAACTTACCACCACACCTATAATTTTATTCACCAAATCTTTACAACACGAAGGAGCCTGGGTTGGTTGATCTATCCAATTGACTACAGGTAAACTATCAGACTCGATAATCAGAGGATAAGAGTCACACCATTTAAGCGAAGAAAAAAGAAAACACGCTTCTAAAATTGTTATTAATTCTGCAAAAGTTAGATCAGCACAATCAATAGACCTTGAGAATTTAACAAAAATATTATCCGAATGATCCCGCAAAATACTATATTAAAGAGTTAGACTTGTGTTTTATTAGAGTATATTCAAGAAAAAAATAATTAATATTTTAATAGACACATGACAATTATTTTATCCGTTGATCTTGTCTGCATATGATGGGTTTTATCTTGTGTTTCGGTTGATCTCTATGATGCAATAGTATGGTTGTCGGATTGAGTGCTGAGGAATTTGTGTTGTCTTTGGAGGAAGTTTACTTGTATTGTGGGTCATTAGAGGTATTAACAGGACTAGATGGCTTTAGACATTAGAGATCTCTGGTTTGTTGCTTTGTTTTAGGTGTATTTTGTAGTGTGTCTTGATTTGGTTATGTTTTTGGTGTAATTGTACTCGATATTATGTATTCTTTTCATTTATTTAAGTTTAAATGAGTTTTTAACAAGACGCACAATCTAATTTTTGAATTTTATACTTTATAATAAAATCTCATATTGCTGAGAAAAAAATAGAATCATACAACATATAACATATTTCTCTTTTTAAGATTTAGTCTCGAAGTTGTTCGAAATATATAATTTCAATCATGATTTATATAAAAAAATAATATTATAATTACAGTTGTTAGTTTTACTATTTCAATTATTAAGTGATATTAGCACTTGTTATTTAAAATTTTAATATTAACATTGAACGTGTAATGTTTACGTTACTTCCCATCCATTAATCAAAGGATATTGAGTGCTAAAATTGACTTGATCTCATATTTTCTTGTATATTGTACCAACTAAGAATGTAAAAACAGGTAATCGGATGGGTTTTAGGTCGGGTCATGTCAGGTCGGGTCAAATTGGATACAGGTCATTTCAGGTTATTTTGATATTTCGACTCGACTCGGGTCAGGTGCGGGTTCATTTCAAGTCGGTTCAAAACGATTCGGGTCTGAATCAGTTAATTGACGGGTTAATTCGGGCTCAGTTGGACTTCAGGTCGGGTTCATTCCAGGCCGAGTTCATTTCAGGTCGGTTTAATTTCAGGCCGAGTTCATTTCAAGTCGGGTAATTTCAGGTCAGTTTCATTTCAGGTCGGGTTAATTCGGGTTTCGAATTCGTATTAAGTTTAAGTTCGGTACAAATAGTCGATAGACTTTGGGTTGGGTCATTTCGAGTGAATTATTTAATGCCTTTCACAAACACGAATCACATTAAAAATAAATGTTATGGACTAAAATGAACAAGAATATCATCATATTTAAAATATTGGACTAAATTACAAAAATTAGCTAAAAATAAAATATTAACATATTAGGAACTAGAGTGAACAAAAACATTAACATATTAAAAATATTAGACTAAATTACAAAAATATAAAATAAATAGGGGTTAATTTTGGTTAAAAATAAAATTTCAAGGACTAACATGAACAAAAATATCATCATATTAAAAATATTGGACTAAATTACAAAAAATGAATAAGGGTCAATTTCGACTAAAAATTAAATTTTAGGTACTAGAATAAACAAAAATATTATTGGACTAAATTACCAAAAATATAAATAAATATGGGACAATTTTGACTAAAAATTAAATTATAGGGACTGGAATAAATAAAATATTATTCGACTAAATTACCAAAAATAAAAATATATATGGGTCAATTTTGGCTAAAAATAAAGTTTTAGGGACTGGAATGAACAAAAATATTATCATATTAAAATATCATCACATGGGTCAATTAGTTTCTCATTTTATAATATAATAAATTCATAATTAGTTTCAGTCGGGTTTTATCGATTATTTACCAAGTTAGTCTCGGGTTCGGTTCGCATTAGTCGAGTGCAAGTCGGGTTTGGTTACTACATTATCAGGTCCAACTCGGGTTCAGGTCAACAACAGTCAGTTACAGATTGGTTT
This sequence comes from Hibiscus mutabilis, assembly GCA_019671005.1. Lineage (NCBI taxonomy): Eukaryota > Viridiplantae > Streptophyta > Magnoliopsida > Malvales > Malvaceae > Hibiscus > Hibiscus mutabilis. The sequence goes on from CM033725.1 coordinate 51,367,030, forward strand.
CGGGTCATCACTTACTCAAGTCAAAACAAGTTCTGACTCGAGTATGTTTCAGTCGAATTTTCAAATCAAGTCAGTTTTTTTTACATTTCTAGTACCAACAACAATACCAATCAAATTATAGCTCAAAATTTTAATTCTATCTTTTCCCAATTATAAAATATATATTATAATTACGAGATATTATGTGGTTGAATGCCGCTAATTCTATTTGCATATAGCACCAGGACTAATCCAAAATAGAGCGTGGTAACATCCTCATATTTTCGACAAAAAAATATCATATTGTAAATTTTCTTGTTTGAGACATAAAATCAACATGTAGCCATTCCTTTTTGTTTTAATTTCTACCAACCACTCTACTAACGATCTACTTGTAATATAAAATCTTGAGTTGTACATTCTTTTAATATCTTTGTACTGACTTAAAAAAAATCTTTGTATAAGATGTGATTCAATAGTCACAGTTTAAAGATTTAGGGGTCATATATATAATTTACTAAAATGAGACAATTAATTTAAAAAATTAATGTTTGTTGACTTGTTATGCGCGTGGTAGGCTGACTTTTGAATAAAAAGAGTATAATAAGACTCAAAATCTATGAAGTACAATAATATTTTATATTTTTAATATAGTTTATTATTAGTCCATCACTAATCTTTTGTTTTTCCTTTGTAAGCATTTAACTTTCACTTTGGAATCCTCATTTTTTGGAGGTCCGTGTGGTTGCACCTGTTATACATAAAATTATGTTTTGATACAAAAATTATGTAAAATTTATTGGACACAATACACATATTTTAAGCTTATGTTCTAATTCTTAAAACTCTAAATTCTAAATTAAAACTCTAAATTTTACAACTAAAATATATATCCCTTAAACTTTAAACTCTAAATAAAAGTTCTAAATCTTAAAAATGACGTATTTGTGTAACGTCTATATAAACAAAATACAATACATTTGTATAAAATTAAAATTATGAATTGTTTTTTATTCATGTTTGAGGAAATACATTTTTCTGAAAAGAAAAGACTGATGTCGAAAGATTCCCAGAGCAGCTGCTTTGACAAAAGAAAAACGTGTATATATTCATATAGGCAAAAGCAAAAGTTGATTAGAAAACTTGGCAAAATCTTAATCATAATCAATCAAAAAGACATCATATAAGTCAATAAGTGGATGGATCAATGTAAAAGAAATCAATGTTTTGAAATGTTAGAAAGATGATGTGGAATAGCACTGGTTTCGTTATCTTAAATATTTGGTTTAATACTAAAATAAATGTTTAAATTATTTCATTTTTTAGGTGCTTAAATTATTTTTTGTCCCTTTTAAATGTCTGGATTATTATTATTTTTGTTAAAATAGGTGCTTGAACTATTATTTTTTTGTCAAAGGAGGTGTCTCAGTTTGACCTTAAAAGAGACAAAAGACGATAATTTGGGCACTTAAAATGGACAAAAATAGTTTATGCACCTAAAAGAGAAAAACACAATAGTTTGGGCACTTAAAATAAAAAAAACATGATAGTTTAGGCACTTATTTTCACATTAAATTTAAATATTTTATTTAGTAAAACTTTATAGAGATGGATTCTGGATAAAGACTTTTTTTTTAACTAAAATTGATGGGTTTAAATTATTATCCAATAATAAAATAGTTATATTTTAATACACAAACTGTACGAAAAAAGTATTATATATATTTTTTAAAACCTAAATTTTTAAGACCTAAACTCTATACCCTAAACTCTAACTCTAAATCATAAACTCTACAACTTAAACCCTTAAATTAAGATCATAAACCCTAAATTTAACAAGCTTGTGTAAACTTTAATTTACAATTTGTGTATTAAAGTTTTTTTCAAAGTGAATATTACTTTTATTTAAATTTAACTATAAAATATGCAAATATTTTGTACATTCATGTTTAATCTTTTGGACCATTTTCTAATTTATGCTTGTTTTACTAGCTTTATGCATTCCTTTGCTTAGCCCCCAAGTTCCATTACATTTTAAAGTGCATCTTCAAATGATTTTGGTTTGAAGTCATCAAGTTTTAAAAGTTCCTCTTTTTTTATCAACCCTGTGATTAAAGATCAAATTATTTTGTATTCTTTTATAATAGGCTTGGAATTGTAAATATTATAGATTTAGGAAAGATTTTTCCACATGACTTAAAAAAGGGCTTAATCGTCCTAAAAGTCATTAGCGAAAAAATCCACGTTGTCTACGATGTTAATTTGCATCTAATTTGAGTCTTTCATATTATACTAACAGATTAATTAAGTCCAAAATCATTTTTTATTGATTTAAGTGTCAATTATAGCTGATTTGGAAAACAAAAACAATCAAACGATGTCACATGTCATTTGTGTCGCCATCTGGTTAGAGGAAAAAATTAATAAATTATTTCTAATAAAAATATAGGATTAAATTGAAAGAATCTGTAAATAATGAGAGTTAAATTTATTGTTTGTTTTCGAATTATGATTAAATTAATTAAATGTGTAAGTTTGGAGGACTAATTGTGCTATTATACAAATTTTATTAACATTCATGTTATTCCTTTTAACGACAATTAACAAGTCAATGCCAAATTTGGAATAAAACTAAAAGTTTAATGATAACATTGAAAAAATAAAAGTTCGGTTACCTAATTGAACTATTTATCAAAGTCTAGTGACCATTTGTGAACTTTACTCTAATATCTGTGTTATTATTTGTCAAATTTCATTTTTTTTCACCTTGATATTTGTATCAAATTTATTTCGTTAAGCGTTTTATTCTTTAAAGAAATCTTAAACTAATCCTAATTCTAGCTAGAGGAGATGGGAAGGGTAGACTCCAGAAAAAAAAAAGTGTTCTTAGTGGGTTTGTTTGGAACTCATGGCCTAAAGAAATACGAGATAACAAAGATGAACAATTTGATCAACTGGCCAAATATACTTGCTCATTTGATTAAGTGTTTTATGCATAGGTTGCTCAATGATACATATAATTTAGTGTAGGGTAGACTTTATGTGAAAGGGAAAGAATAATCGAATAAAATTCCGAATAATTAATTAATTAATTTACAGAATTCAATGTATTTGATCTAATCATTTATAATTTTCGTTATTGTGGTTATAATATACAACTTAAGAGCTAAGCCATGCAAATGTAAATATTTTCCAATTATGAAGATGCATTAAATATGTGGAAAAATAAATAAAATGATTAAATTCAACGTTACCATTAATTCATTGACAGAAATTAAAAGAGAAAAAGAAACTCAAGGCTTTTAATTGGTCTTAAATCTATCCAGAGAAGCTTCTGCCATTCACACCTGGACAGGTTATGCCCTTTTTTCTATCGGTTTACATTCAAAAGTCACAAGTAAACTAAAAATAAAATAAAATAATTGAATTATAATTTAAGTAATGAATTCGTATATATTAATTTTAATATTACGTGTCTTTATTATAGAAAACAACGAATAACTAATCTAATCAAAATTTCGTTGAATGAAACATTATTCCAATAAAAGGTAATAATTCTCAACCCCAAAAGCAAGTCTTAAAATAAAATTATCAGTAATTCCTCCATAACGCTATGGCCTATGGGAGATGATAGGGAATGCCTCTACTAAGTGAGGGAGATGCCACTACTAAATTGGTGTCCAAAAAAATGTCTTCGCCCATTCAGTGGAGATGCACCTATTGTGAATGTCTCACTTTGTTGAGATGTTAGAACTATGTAAGGAATCACTACCAAGAATGCCAAAAAGGAGAGCCTTCCTATGAGAATTGACATTGCAATATATCTTCTTTCTAATTAGTAATTAAGTTAGATTTTATTATAATTATAGTGGTCGAAAATTATTTGGTAATTAGAGTTTATTTTAATTAGTAAATATCTACATTAGGTAAGAGATCTCATTGAGTATTTGGGTGTATAAATATAACCTAGGTTCAACCTTTTGAATTATGAGAGAATGAGAGAGAATTACTCTGGAGAAATACAACCACTTTTAGGTTCTCTATTATTATTGTGACTACATTATAGAGATGGGTATTCTAGGGATGTTGGGAAGAGTGTTTTGGTTCCACCTAATTTTGGGTTACATGAGATATCATGTATTTGTACTCTTCGTGTTATTTACGTTAATAGTGGATTGTTCGTTTCTCTCGTCCGTGTAGGTAGCTATGTTGAACTACGTTAAATCTTGTCTCGTATATATGTCTTGGTCTATATTGTTATCGCTTTAGTTATTTTGTCGCATACCAAATTCTCAACAAACAAAATAAAGAGATTAATAATTCAAATTACAAGAAATACTTGAAAACCGATGAATATCGATCCCTAAGCTTGGAAAGGTATAAAAGAGAAGGGATCATAGAGGCCCAAAATTTTATATACAAACTATGTCACGTAAGTACATGGATTAAGGTCAAAACATTAAAACAAAATTCCTTAACATGGATTAAGTACAAGGCATCTTTAAGCAGTATTAAGTGCCTCGAAGTCATCCCATTAAAAAAATTCAGTAGGCCTATAAACGAACCGAACGAACACGAATGGGGGTATGCTCATGTTCGTTCGTTTAATTTTAACCGAATAAATTGACGGACACGAACAACTAAACAAATATAATTTGTTGTTTGTGTTCGTTTGTTAAGAAATACAACTTGTTCGTGTTTGTTTGTTAAAGAATAAAACTTGTTCGTGTTCGTTCGTTTAAATGATAAACGAACGTAAACGAAGACAAACGAACAAGCATAAAAGGACATATATGAATAAATTTAAAAGAACATGAACGAACAAACATATGTGAACAAATTTTTTTTTTAAATATAATACTTTTGTTATAAAAAATAATAAGTATAAATGAACGTATGTGAATAAATCTGAATGAACATAAAAGAACAAATTATCGAGCATTCATAAACATAAATGAACGAACGAGCCCTTTGTTCGTGTTCGCTAATTTCATTAAACGAACGAACATCTTTGAAATTATGTTATTCAATAGAAAATATTGTTCATGTTCGTTCATTTAATAAATAAACGAACTTCCCACCAAACTATTCACGGTCGATTCGCTGAACATATTTTTTAAGAAGATGCAAGTTCATTATAGTACCTTGCACATTTTCAACCAGATATATTTTTGAACGAGAGGTTCCATCTTGTTACAAAAACATGTTCTCATCGTTATTTGATCCTAGAGAAGTGAACAATTGTAGTAAACTACATAACCAGTATGAACCAAGAAGAAACTAGTGTCTTTAGCTTGACACTTTATAACATCATTCAAGGGATGGAGTTAGAATTTAAAATTAAAAAAAGTAAGTTATAAATATTTGAAAATGAAAGATAAATTTATAAATAAATTATTTAAAAAAAAAATAAATAAAAAACAAAAACAAAAAAATCAAGAGTAAAGGTACGATTGCTCTTCTCTACTTTTACATAATTCCTTCTCTGGCATCATTTATTCTTAAAGAAATTTATATTTCACTCTTCACCACCAATCAAAAAAAGAAAAAAGATATAAAAAAAAGATAGTGAACACATGAAAAGAAAAAAAAAGTTCTGAAATTAAAAAAATATGTTAGCGATCTTCCACCTAAATTATAAGTGATGAATCACACATAACCAACTAAATATCACCCTGGAAACTACCGTATCATCCGTTGTACAATAACAAACAACATCGTGAATGTGATATAATTTAATATTATTTTATTTGAATTTAATCATATAATTTTATATAATTTATTAATATTTTATTTCTTTTTAAATATCAAACGGTTCGACTGAGGCTAGGGCGATTTTTGTTTGTGCAAAAAAAAAACCCTTTATGGTCATAATCAGAGCCGTTTCAAACATTTATGAGGTTCTGAGCGAAAACTAAAAAATAAGGTCTTATAGTATGAAAATATGTTTTATTACTTTGAACAATTAATTTAATATTTCATGAATAGACCGTAGAAACATGATTAAAATTTATTAAACACGTTATTTTTATTATTTTATTAAGAAAATATCATAAATACAACTTACAAAAAAACAAGGAACGACTACTTTTTTACTAGATTGTCACGTAGAAAAATTTGTGAAGTTAGAAAGGTAAAAAGTGAAAACCCAAAATTGTCGGTCATGTTGTTCCCTTCGTCGGACGACACTGATCATATCCCAATTTATGAACAATTAACTGTATCACGTTTCTTTAAGTTGCATATTTAATTTGCTTGTTTCTGAAGAGTATTGAAATTGTGCTGTATCTTAGCTATATCATGGATCTAAAGTAAGTGTTCACCAAATCATAATAGATTTAATGTGATTAAAGTGGTTTGAAATGGGCAGGCTTTGAAACTTTAGCTACCAACAACACCACCGCCCCCCGCCCCCCTGTTCACGAATTGTTGATGTTTTCAAACAAATACGCGTTCTAATCATCTAAGTCTTCATCTTTACTTTTTCTTAATTACAATCATCAACCAAAACCACTGTTTTAATTCCAATCTAAAATTGTCTATTTGTGATCATCTTTTGAAAACGTAAAAGTGAAATATGCATGCAGATTTGAAGAGTCTACGTGTTAGGTAACCTGTCGGCAGCGCTGGCTTTAATGAGGGAGTAGAAAATTTTGTGTATATAAAGCAATGGGTTGGGCACAGTTTGTTTGCAAGCCAAAAGCCACAAGACATTTCAGTTGTTGGTTGGTTGCTTTGTACTAAAATGGCTTGTGCTTGTTGTTTTTCCAAGTTGTGTTTGACATTGCTTCTCCTTGTGGTTGCATTGGGAAGCAGCAATGCTCAACTTTCAACTAATTTTTACTCAAAATCATGCCCAAACTTGCTTTCAACTGTGAGATCCACTGTTAGCTCCGCCATTAACAAGGAGGCCCGAATGGGTGCTTCTCTGCTTCGGTTGTTCTTCCATGACTGCTTTGTCAATGTAATTCTTCCTCTAATCTTTTGTTTTTTTCTTTTCGAGTTTATCGGAAAATCATGCATGCCATTGCCAATCGGTCTTTAAACAAGGTTAAGAGTTCGAATCTTGGTGTTGTGAATGATGTTTCCGTATTCATATTCGGAAATGACATGAAGTTTGTGTCTCATGTCTTGAGGTTTTTAGCTTGGCATTCCTAGTAATGTTTTAGGAACATGGCAACTTCGTTTGACTTGTGTCGAAAAGGACATTAAAAAAGAGAGAGTTGGTGTGGGACTTTGACCAAATGGACCATATTTGACTTGGTTCTATTATTTTCGGACACAAGCAATGGTAGGTAACTACTAACTATGTACCTTGATTTATCATGGTGCAAATGTGATATTTCCTGATAGGGATGTGACGGATCGCTGCTACTTGATGACACATCGTCCTTCACTGGAGAGAAAAACGCTAACCCGAATCGTAACTCGGCTCGTGGATTCGATGTTGTGGACAACATCAAGTCAGCTGTTGAGAATGTTTGCCCTGGTGTAGTTTCTTGTGCTGATATCTTGGCAATAGCTGCTAGAGACTCTGTTGCAATTGTAAGTCCTCAACATACATATTCACTTAATCAATCATCTTAGTAAGAGTTTCGAATAAGCAAGTAATTGAGAGAATACCCTTGTTTTGATTTGTAGTTGGGAGGACCAAGCTGGAATGTGAAACTTGGAAGAAGAGATGCAAGAACTGCTAGCCAGTTGGCGGCGAATAACGGCATTCCTGCGCCGACTTCAAACCTGAACCAGCTCATTTCCAGGTTCAGTGCTCTTGGACTTTCCACCAGGGACTTGGTTGCTTTATCTGGTTTGTCCTCTCTCCCACAACTACACTTCCGTCGCTCGTAGTCGTATGTGCTACCATGTTATTCGAACTCTATTTCCGTTACATGTCGACACCCCATCCTAACAGCCTTGAGTGTGCACTGTGCAGGGTCTCATACAATTGGACAAGCAAGGTGCACATCATTCAGGGCACGCATATACAACGAGAGCAACATTGACGCTTCCTTTGCTCAAACAAGGCAAAGAAGCTGCCCAAGAGCAACGGGGTCAGGGGACAACAATTTGGCACCCCTTGATATCCAAACTCCCACTTCTTTCGATAACAATTATTTCAAGAACCTTGTCAATAACAGAGGACTTCTCCACTCGGATCAACAGTTGTTCAACGGCGCATCAACGGATTCAATCGTTCGCGGCTACGGAAACAACCCGAGCTCCTTCAAATCAGATTTCGCTTCGGCGATGATCAAGATGGGAGACATTAGTCCCCTCACAGGATCAAGCGGAGAGATCAGGAAGAACTGCAGAAGGATGAACTAATGCATGGGGTTGTTGATGTGCTTTTGCCTATGGAAACTGAAAGAAAATAAAATTGATAGGAATCTTGTTTCCTTAAAACGGTTGTTTGTTTGTGTTAGTTAAGATTATGAAACAGATTGTGTGTTTTTTATGTTTAAATTTCTCCCGTAATTGTTTTGGTCTTGTTGCTGAGACATTGTGATAAAAACAGTAATGGAATTAGAATTATTCCCATCTCCCCTCTTTCAAGATTTTGCGCGTTTTAGTGAGATAATTTATCACAATGTTCAAGTCATCCGATTTGATTTAAGAAAAAATTTCGATCCAAATTCGATTTAAAAAATTTAAATCTGAATCTCAAAAACGTTTGAGTCCTAATAAGAGGTGGGTATGATGTGAGCTCTATCAGGGTTCAGTTCAAGTCCGAAATATGTGAACTACAATATCTTAAAAGTTAAGCCGATTTTACCCTAAAAGCTATTTATTTATATATAAAAGCAACTATGCAACCATATCATCTTTAGATATTGCTCTATTTCTCAATATTACGGGCAGTTGGAACTGAAGTTTTAAAATCAAAGCAAGTTCTAATCGTATTCATCTGTTCTTAAAAAAGATATTTATTCGAGTTATCACTTTAAAAAAGAGAAAAATCTAATTGGATTTCAAAATTTCAGACTTCTATTCGGACTCTAGATATTCTATTCGGATCGAACTCAAACTTAAAGTTAAACTTAAATCGGTTTGAATGTTCGATTGTCAATCATCCAATCCATTATCATCTAAACCGTGCCTTAATCGCGGCCCATACATGATCTTGCCCACCCAGTCAAATTGAATAAGCCAGAGTGAACGATGCACGCAACTATATTGTTAAGTTATTTATTTATTTTAGATTTAGTATGGGATTTTATTTATTTATGAGGTCAAATTTGATTAGAATTCATACACTTTTCTTTTCTTATTTAGTCCTCTATAATTTCATCAATTCTAATCTCTATATTTCAGATTGTGTTTTTTTTTTTCTTTCAATTTCAACATATTTTGGTTTATTTAATCTATCAACTAATTTAGCGTGACTTACTTTTTAGTATGTGTTTACTCTTTGACGTGGCACATGAGTTTACTTGCTGCATAAAATTTTCTAACAACATGGGCAGGATTTTTCTATTTTAAGAAAAATAATTGTAAAAGTAAGTTAAAACAAAAGAGTTAATATTTAATACCCAATGCCTCATTTTTTTATAAAAAAATATACAAGATAATTATATAACAAATTTACTAGATAAAATTCGACAAAAATACATAAGAGAAACAAAATTAGAAATCACTGTCCACAAACATAAAAACACACTAACTGGTACCAAGAGGAGCCACACCACTTCTCATATTAGAATCAACAACAACTGAACCCCACACATCTTGTGAATGAACCAAAGAAACTGCCTCATCTGGGGGATCAACGAATCGGTGACATATGAAATCATTCATTCTTGTAATCTTAACCAAGGCATCGACAAGCCGATTACAGTCTCGCACCACATGTGTTATCTGAATTTCCCAAGGACGGCATACCAACTCTCGAATGTTACACACCAATAGGGACATATATTGACCATGCCGAGCAGGCTGAATTAAAAGAACCGCTTCCAAACAATTCAACTCCAATATGAGACGCCGAATGTCAATCGACCATGCACATAACAACCTTTCATAAACACTCTATAACTCTGAATGAAGTACCGAGCATTTACCTATTTGCTTGGCGAAACCAATCAACCAACGCTCACCCTCATCAAGAAAAACCAATCAACCAACGCACACTAATGCCTCATTTGGTTATAAGTATTAACGAAAGGAAAAGTTTAATTACTACTTAAGTTTTAAAATAGTTTATCAAGAAAAACCAAAAAAAATTTAAATTTGAAATTAGAAATACAAGTAAGAACTCAAGTAAAAGATAATGCATCTTCAAAATAAACAGTATATATTTCTTCTGTTTGTGAGACTAAACCATGTAAGTAAATGCAAATAGTTAAATTGATGCAATTCACGAATTTAAAAATTAAATTGAGTATATTTTTTTACGAAGAAACTACATTAATTATTTAGTATAAACTAAGGAAAAAAACTTTGATACACAGGAAGTTTACACGTGCCTTTTAGTTTAGGGCTTAAAATTTAGGAATTTATGTTGTAGAATTTAAAATTTAAGGTTATGATTTAGTTTTTTAAGGTTAGGATTGTGATTTTAGGGTTTAAGTTTTATAGTGTAAATATGTAAACTTATGTAAAATTAATTTTACGTGTGTATCAAATTTTTACCCATAAACTAATGAATAAAAATACCCCTTAATCCTAGTTCATACCATCCATTTTTTTATTTGAATACTAATTAGTTTTCTAAGTTATTTGGTCTAGAGAGTTATATTCTAATTATGTCCCTTTACCAATAAGCCCTTTACTCAAACAATGATAATCAGTCTTTAGAAGTTTAACAACGACTTTGATATAATATTTTTTTGAGTAATTATTTCATACACGGGCGGTGGAAACTGAATGTTTTTACAAGCGCCTTAGTTTTAAGGTTTAGGGTCTTAATTTAGGGTGTAGGGTTTTAGAATTTAGAGATAGTTGTTAAAATTTAAGGTTTAGGGTTATAATTTAGGATTTATAAGTTAAAATCTAAATCTGTTGAGATGCTCATTCGATCAACCGTGTAGTCAAAAGGGGTGAATTGGTTTTTGAGTGATTAGTGTGGAAGCAATGGAAAGTAAAACTTGATACAACGATTTATAGTGGTTCGAGCTTCTAACCAAGCTCTACATTCATTACCTTAGCTTCCCACTAAAGATTTTCCCAAATTACTAAGAATTTCTTCCATTTTTCTAGGCTCAAGAGGAAACCTTTACAACACTCAAAGCTTCTACCCCAAAGCTTGAGCAAGCCATCTTTTACAAAGAGAAAAGATTTAAGCAAACTAGAAAACCCTGTAAGGTACAATGTTTGCAACTCTAAGCACACTCACCCATAACCTAACACTTGAGCATATATGACAATTAAGCTCACAAGTGTGTTCTAATGAAAAAATTAACAATTAAAGCACTAAAACACTTTTTCTATACATTGAATGTTGGCTTTATGGTTCTTGTTCTTCCATATATGCTTTAAGGTGTCTTTTAAACCTTCTATCAATTTCATGGCCGTTACTAGCCGTTGGGGACTTCAATTCCAGCCATAAATTCAGTTCTGGAGTAGGGTGTATCGGTATACGAGGCTTCGGTATTGGTACCCGCCTTAAACAAAAAGAGCTGTTTGAGCATTTAATACACAAGGGTATCGGTACATATACAACCGTATCGGTACGAACCCAAAGGGTTTCGATACGGCTAAGACCGTATCGATACTAAAATTGGCTACTGGAATTTGGAAATCTTTGGGGATGAAAATTGTATCGGTACGTGGACAGGTGTATCGGTATAGGCACAATGGGTATTCGATACAGGGACAAGCGTATCGGTACTCAATGCCTGTTTTTGACACTTTGGCTATTTAAAATCAATTAAAAACATGCCAAAAACCTTTGAAAACATTTCAAACATATTTTTCAAGTTTATGGACTTTTGAAATATTTTTGCAAATCAGTTTCAAAAACATTTTTCTTTAAGTTATATCAAAATTAAATATCTCAGCAATCTCCCCCTTTTTTATATAACGAAACCACTTGAAAATTTATTTTTGTGAAAACCCCCCCTTAGTAAAATATTTTTAGAAAAAAAGAACATTTTTGAAAATATTCAAAACTCCCATTTTTCTTTTGGAAATTTAATTTTTCAAATTCCTATATGTCCCCCTTTTTGTTATATCAAAAATAGTTTCAAAACTAAGTTTGCAATCACATTAAGTTCAAAAACACCAATTTGTTGGAAAAAATTAGTATCAATTAATAGTAAATATCAATTGTTGGTGTATAATAACATTGGAGAAAAGACTAAAAGATTTAACAATAAAAGAATTTAAAAAAATGGTCTCCCTTACTCAAGCATCAAGTAGATTGTTAGTCCAACAATTCAAGATAAAACATTGAATTTCAATTAAATAAAGCAAATAAACATATGAAATTCAATTAAACATGTCATAAAACAAGATATATCAAGATATAAACAAGGCATGACAAAAAGGAGACAAAACTGTCATTTTTTGGCTACGTGTATAGGTACAGTGAAAGTCGTATCGGTACGATATAGGCGGTCCGGTACCAAAGGCATAGTTTTGGTGAAAACAACAGCAAAAACAACTTAAAAAGTCTTACAACTTAATTTTAAGTTCATACAAAGGCTCTATTAAGTCCTAGATATACATTAAGCACATTTTGCTACACTTGCTTCTCAAAACATAGCATTAAACACATGGAAAGCATGATTTCACCAAAATCAACCAAACATTACAAGTTTAAGGCCAAAAACATAGATACAAGCATACAAGGCCAAAAATATGTAACTTATGCAATTTGAGACTCCCTCTAACTATATGCAATTAGGCACATCATGGAATCATACAAACATGCTTGGATCAATATCAAAAATAGACATGGATAACAAGATCAAGCAATTGCATAAATGGACAACTTGAACCAAGGTAGGATGTTAAGCCTTCACTCTCCAAGTGTCATTCCTCCTTTGTGTGTCATGAGCTTCCAAAAGTTGACTTTGATCATTAATGGCTCAAGCATACCTACAAAAGATAATCAAGTAATTTTTGTATCCAAATTGCTTTGGATCCAATGGCATTAGTCCCAAAAACTTTAGTCCTCTTAGGAATACATTTTTCAATTTCATCATTTTTTTTTGAAATAATGAGTCCTTTTGAGACCCAAATGTTTTTAACACATTTTTCATTCAAAAATCTAAGGGAACTAGTTTGTCTTTGATAAAAAATTGATTTAACAAAATTAGATTTGGAGCATTCTCCAATTTCACATTTTTGTTAAACAAATTCTTTTTGAGGTCATCAATTTCCCTTTGATATCCTCTTGAACTTTAGAATGCAAATTTTGCAAGTTTGAAATTTTAGCTTCAAAATCTTTAAAAATAACTTGCATTTGATCAAGTTTGCTTTCAAGTTCTAAATTAGTTTTAGAAAGCAAATCATTTTCAATTTTTAATTTTAAAATCAATTTCTTGTTTTTCGAAAATGAAGCTTTAAACTCCAAAACTAAATCACCATAGGCATCTTGTAATTCATCAAATGTATATGAAATTGAAGTAGATGAATTAGAAGTTACCCTTAAATCTTCTTCGATGGCCATGAGACAAAGGTGGGCTGCTTCATTTTTAGTGGAGTCCTCTTCATCACTCCATGTAGCCACATATGCCTTTTTCTTATAGCTTGATCCTTTCTTGTTGAAACGAGGGAAATCATACTTGGTGTGCCTCGATTTCTTACACTCGAAGCATACGATGAGATCATTCTTCTTCATTCTCGATTCATGCCTTGATTCTTCCTTTTGACACTTCATGAATCGGGCGAATTTCTTGAAGAGCTTGGCCATCTATTCTTCACTATCTTCTCCACTTGAACCTTCTTGTTGGCTTATGGATGATTTGAGAGAAACAACATTCACGTCAATGTTTTGCTCGATCATCTTCTTCTTCCCCATCTTCTTCTCCTCTTTTTTTCCTTTCTTTATGATTTCATGAGTAAGAAAAGACCCCATGAGAGCATCAAGCTTTAAGGACTTGAGATCCTTGGCTTCGATGATGGCGGTCTTCTTTGTGTCCCATAACTCGGGAAGAGAGTAGATAAGCTTTTGGACAAGCTTGTCTTCTGGAATAATTTCTCTAAAGCCTTTAAGTCCGTTGATGATGACGGAGAATCTATCGAACATCTTGGTGATGTCCTCTTCCAGTTCCATTTTAAAGTTCTCATAGCTCAAGTTGAGGAGTCTAATCTTAGTCTCCTTGACATCGTTGGTACCTTCATGAGTAACTTCAAGTTTGTCCCAAATTTCCTTGGCACTATCGTGAGATGATACTTTGGCATACTCTTTCGAGCCAAGTACACAAAAAAGAATGTGCAATGCCTTCGCGTTTAGCTCCATCTTCTTGCGATCATACACACTCCATTCCGCCTTGCTTCTTTGGAATGAATGGGCTATCAAGCACTTACTGTCTTTCGCTCTCATAATTTACATCATCATATTCTTTCTATAGGCATAGTTCGTCCCGTCGAAGTAAGGTAGCTTGTCGATGGTTTACGCCATGCACTCCAGTTGATGTAGGATGGTTGAGCACCTCTAAGATCAACTCTTGGATGTTAATATGATGAAGAGATGAAGCTCTGATACCAGTTGTTGGGATGCTCGTTCGATCAGCCGTGTGGCCAAGATGAGGGTGAATTGGTTTTTGAGTGATTGGTGTGGAAACAATGAAAAATAAAACTTGACACAACGATTTATAGTGGTTCGAGCTTCTAACCAGCCTCTACATCCACTACCTTAGCTTCCCACTAAGGATTTCTCCAAATTCACTAAGAATTTCTTCCCTTTTTCTAGGCTCAAGAGAAAACCTTTACAACACTCAAAGCTTCTAACTCAAAACTTGAGCAAACCCTCTTTCACAAAGAGAAAATATTTAAGCAAACTAGACAATCCTCTAAGGTACAATGTTTGCAACTCTAAACACACTCACCCAGAACCTAACACTTGAGCATATATGACAATTAAGCTCTCAAGTGTGTTCTAATGAAGAAATTAACAATTGAAGCACTAAAACATTTTTTCTATACATTGAATGTTGGCTTGATGTTTCTTGTTCTTCCATAGATGCTTGAAGATGTCTTTTAAACCCTCTATCAACTTCATGGTCATTACTAGCCGTTGGGGGTTGTTAAGAGCCATTGGAAACTTCAAATCCAGCCATAAATGCAGTTCTGGAACAAGTGTATTGGTACATGATGCTTCGGTATGGGTACCTGTCTTAAACAGAAAGAGACATTGGAGCATTTAATACACAGGAGTATCGGTACAGATACAACCGTATCGGTACGAACTCAAAGGGTATCAATACGGCTAAGACCTATTGATACTAAAATTGGCTACTGGAATTTGGAAATCTTTGAGGATAAAAATTGTATCGGTACGCGGACAAGTGTACCTGTACGGGCACAATGGGTATCGATAAGGGGACAAGCGTATCGGTACTCAATGCCTGTTTTTGACACTTTGGCTATTTAAAATCATTTAAAATATGTCAAAAACCTTTGAAAATGTTTCAAACATATTTTTCAAGTTTATGGACTTTTGAAATATTTTTGCAAATTAGCTTAAGTCTAGAAACATTTTTCTTTAAGTTATATCAAAATTAAATATCTCAACAAAATCCTAACCATATTACCCTAAGAACTAAACTCCAACCTCTAAACCCTACCCCTAAACCCCTAAACCCTAAATTCTAACTAGTATCCCTAAATTCTAAACCCTTACACCTAAATCATATACCCTAAACTCTAAAACTAAAGCGTTTGTAAAAACTTTCAATTTCCACTACCAATGTATTGGATATAATTTTTTTAGTTTTACACATTATTTTCTTTCACCGTCAGCAATCCACATATGCTTTTAATAAATTAATTATCGCCAATAAAATTATCATCTTATTGGGGATTTAACCCAATAATCCTGTAGAACGTCTACTCATTATCGTAAGTAAAGCAATTGGTAATCTTTACAAATATATATCACTATCACTCATTTTTCTTCATCACTATTATTTTATGTAAAATTATCACTAACGTTATGTTTTTTCTGTTTTAGTCATTAATATTATTTTTTTATATTTTGATTACTAATCTATTACTTCTTTCTTATTTTGGTCACTAAAATATTCTCGCTTTCTTATTTTTCCGTAAATTTTTAACGGTTGGTGACCAAAATAGGAAAAACTCGTAACATTAGTTATTATTTTATCAAAAATAATAGTTTGATGATCACAATAAAAAAGTAAAAATAGTTAGTAACCAATAGTGATGTTTATCTTAAAGTAAACCACCGTTAATGTCATATTGTTCGATGAGAAAAAAGAAGAAAAATTTGGACATTAGAGAGGCTTGAACTCAAGACACATTCTGGGACAAGCCATTAATAAGTTGGGAGGAGATGTTATCCCTCCCATTTTTTTTAGTATAATTGTATTTTAGGTTTTTTTAGTTTAAATATCAGTTAAATAAATTTTTTGTCCCTTTTAATTTTTAGATCTAAAAGCTTAATAGATTTTTACCCCTCTTGATGCTTGATCATAGCTCCGTCTTTACATGTATTAGTGAGATAATGTCCAACCACTAAAGTAGGACAAACGATTACTATTTTTTTAAGTTAAATCCATCGAGTGATCTTAATGGTAAAGGGTAACAGGGTAACATTGTTTTTCTTTGGTGATTTATGTTTAAGTAGCTTAGTATGCACGGTGAGCAGGGGCGGAAGCTGTTAAGGACCTAGGGGCATGGCCCCCAAAATTTTGATAAAATAAATTTTGACCCTTAAAAATTTTAATTTGACCCTCTTAAAATTTTTAAAAATTCATATTAAAATTCAAATTTTTAAATATTTTCAATTAGATTCTCTCTTATAACTTTTAAAATCTCTCAAAATTTAAAAATTTTAATTACGCCCTCAAAATTTTTAGTTTAAACCCCCAATCTTTTAATAATTTAAGTTGGCTCCCTCGGACTATTTCACCAAGTTTTGCCACTAACGGTGAATGAGCGTTTTCAAAAAAATTAAAAGTAAAAAAAAAAATACTGCCATATAATCATATGATGATATTAAAAAACATTAAACCACTAAACTAAATTATAGCATAAGTATTGAATTTCTAACCAAACTAATTTGTAGATTAAAAATGATATTTTTTTAGAAATAAAATAAATAACCATTTTTAAAATGGAATAAATAATATTTTAAAATAAATATTGAATTTATGATGATCTTTATAAATATTATTTTTCAAAAATGAAAATTTCTTTCATTTTTAACAATATTAACTTTAAAAATACAATTTATTCATTTTTAAAATAAAATATCGATAGATTGGTTAGAAATATAACAATTGTATAACTTAGTTTAATTATGAACTCCTTTTATAAGGGTTCCAAGTTCGAATTTTTGTAAGAATATTTTGACATTTTAATGTTGTGACCAAAAATATTTATTTTTGATAGAAATTTAATAATTGTTAGACCTTTTTATACAAAAGATATTGGGTTCAAGCCTTTCCGATGCACAATTTTTCTTTCATTCTCATTGGCTAATATGATGATGATTTAATTTAAATATTTTTTCTTTCATGCTCACTAATGTTAAGATTTGACTTTTATTCTAATTGACTAATAAGATAAAGGTATGATATTAAAAAAAAAAAACAAGATAAAGGTATGTGACATCATTTTACTAGTAAAAATTAATATATTAAATATAATATGTGGATTGTTGGCGGTAAGAGAGAAAAGGACGTGAAAATAATTTTTTTAAATACTATGTTAATATTGTTATTAAATTTTCAATGATGGGTGATTAAAATTAAAAAAACATTAACGCATTTTTAGCAAAAATAATAATTTGATTAACCAATAATATTGTTTCTTTTTATTAATTTGATGCTGTGTAAAAAGTTGACGTGAAGGCAAAGTTTTACAGTAAATTAATGCATCCCACATGGATATTTAATGCCATGTCAATAATAAATATTATTTTTAAAACAGAAAGAACAGAAAATTCACTTTCTATTGAAGACCTAACTACCACGTGAACAGCCATGAAAGTTAGGAGAAGTGTGGGGGGAAATATTTTTTTTAAATAAAATCTAAAAAAAATTATATTTAAAGTTAAACAATGTAATAATATTATTTAAAAGAGAGAATTCAATAAGTGATTTAAAAGAAAAGAGAATGTTGTGCGTTTTAAGAGATTTTGATTCAAATCGTTTTGTTTATAAGGTTTGTGTGTACATTGTTAAAATAATAAGAAAATAAATAAACATATATTATCTTGTAATAGGATTGCCCCCATAACATGGCTAATGAGTTAAATACCGATGGTTAAACTAAAAAATATTTTTAATTAAATATTAATACACTATATGAATTTATCAAATAATTAAATTACCATTCCTTTTTATGCAATACTTACCTCATCCATTAATATAATTTTATTGAAACTTTGACACAAATTATATAAAACAATGTATCTCTTTATTGTTTTATACGGTAACAAGGGCATGCATTGGATTCTTATGAGTTTGAACAAAGTGTTCAATTAAGAAAATTTGATGCTCCCAAACACAACAATCATACAAGTGAAATACACCAAAATCAAAACATGAAAAATCCACAAATTAACAACATTTGAAAGTCGAAAGTTGATTAAATACCCCAAAAGACCGCTCTCTTCACGTTTATCATCGACCGACAACCTTTAAACCCGTCTAGATTCCTAGGTTTAACCCCAAAACACAATGTCGAAGTCGGCGATCCATGCCCTCTATCTTCCCGATTATCATCGTCATCCATGCAGTCATGAACCGGCGACCTCGAACATGAAAAATACCCCATTTGCCTACGAAACAGTTTCCGGTTCATTGAAGACTTAGACAATGAAGAACCGGAATCATGCAGCGATGACCATGACCATGACGATGAAGATGATGTAGTAGATGACCGTGAAGAAGAAGGGGAAGCCTGGGTTTTCCTACCAGTGATAAGCCTGGGGAAAATGGAGCTCAAAAGTGTGGGTTTCAAGCCCTTTTTGTGCTTAGATTTTGAGTTGAAAGAGGAATAATAGGAAGGTGGTGGTGTGAGAGGAGGAATGGCAGTTTCCGATGAAGGGTGCTTGGGGGTTCCCGGGTGGGATTCCCACATGAATGGAACAGCACCCGATGCTCCGCCGTAGTAGACTCTGCAAGAAGAGTTGGCCGTTGAAGTTTCTTTAGACATGAGCCTGCCGAAGAACTTGTCGTCTGGCTTGATTTGGGGAAGTTTCTGATGACGGTGAAGCTCGTCGCCATTACTGTGGGTCAACATTTCGGCGACTGATGTGGATGTCTTGTGAAGTAAGGTTAGTAGATCTCTAAGTTCTGGAGGAGGCTCAAGATCCGAAGTTTCTGAACGACTTCTTTGAGTCTATTCTAGTGGTATATAATTAAGGCTCAAGTCTCAACCCATGTGAGAAACCCAACTTTTCAGTTAAATGAGACTAAGATTAAAGATTTGAGTTATAATGTTATTAATAGAATAAATTAAATTAAATTAAAAGAATTATTCTCACAATAAATTTTTAGAGTATTTAATTCGAATTAATCAACTAATAAATTTTTTAACATAAAAACATGGTTCATTCATTCAAAGGAATTAAATAGTAATAGTTGAACTAAAAAAATAACATCAGTTTTGTTTGTGAGATTTTTGCAATTTTTATATAAAATATCACCACTTTAAAATTTAGAAAAAATTGACCGTCTTTATTTGTTTCTACTCACTTTTATATATATATATATATATATAATTTTATCACTGTATTTTATTTTACATTAATTTTTTATATTTTTCCATTAATTTTTTTTTTATATTTTTTACATTAATTTTAAGGTTTAGGATGTAAGTTTATTGTTGTTTCTCTCAAAAATATTATCCATATAAATTTATAAAGTTAGTTATAATATATATATATATATTAAAATTCACATTTCTAAAAAGAGAATGATTATTTTAGGAAATCTAAATACAAGCTTCTTTGTCTCAAGGTATGTATAAGTTTTATTAAAGTTAAAAATTAAAAAGTTCTATCAAAACATTATATTAATAGTTTTTAAAAAAACATACACATATCATTCATTCAACCTTATAAAAAAACTTATTGGAATTGGATGGAGATAAGTCTTTGAATGCATTAAAATCAATTCAATAAATATTTTAGATTCCACCAAGGAAAAAAATTGTTTCAAATCAAAATACTAACTTATTATCATTAAAAGGGAATCTTATCCAGGATCTCAATGTAGGGACTTGTTTTAGTTCAATAATTAATTAATATAATTGAGATTAAGTATCTTTGCTGCTCTTGATTTTGTAAGCGTTTATGTTTAGCATTCGTATTTGATAATGTTCATATATAAATACAAGATATGTTTTTTTTAATAGAAGATATAGTTTTTTTTTGAACAATTTCTATTTAGGAGAAGGGAAAAGAAAATTTTATTCTTATTAGGTTTTAAACTCACAACTTAAGAGAAATAAAAAGTATCACTTGAGAACTTTAACCACATGCTCCAGAAATTGTTAACAAAAAATGGGTTTCTCATAGACAAGATTGAAAAAATCAAATTCAAGGCAAGACGAATTATGGAAAAGATTGAGTTGGAATGAGTCAAATTTAGATTTACGGTAAAAATTTTCCGACCTAACCTGATCTAATATATTTATAATTATATATATATATATTTGACAATAGAAACTGAATTATATTAAAAGAAATAGAAGATATTACAAATACAATGCATCTTGAAGGGTGAATAATGGGGACTAGTCCACCAAAATCTCATACAAAACCTTAAAAGTGCAAAGAAAAGTAAATATTTCCATAAAGATTTGCATACCGTCAAAATTCAGAAGCCTTCCTAAATCTTATTGTCTCTGTCCAAACGAGACGTATTACGGGATGAAAAAGAAGTGGTGAGCGAGACAAATTATCAGGCAGATTGCTCCGCTATCCATGACTGATTACATCGGCAAACAACCTGTAACATCCCAACACGAATGTCACAACTTGGACCTCAAGCCCAATCCCCACACCATAAATTTTAAACTAGAATTAGGCCAACACAATCATTTCATAAAATCCATTTAGTTTAATATTTCCAAGTTGATAAACTAATAAAAACGTTACATGGGAGCCCCATTTAAAATACATAATTGAAAGCATTCGACACATAAGTTAAAAATCTAAAATAAGAGTTACAATACAACATAGGGTCCTACAATACATAGCCCAAATAATCTAAGTATTGTACTCTAACACAAGTCGATGATGAAGTCCTACTCCAATGATGCTCCGACGATGCACGTCAACATACTAACCTGCGAACGGATACAACAATTCTTAACGCTGAGCTAACGAAGCTCAATGGATATACTTCCACTCAACTATACTTCATGCAAATCATAAATATGAGCAAATAGCTAAGAATGACATCATGGCATGAAATAATAATAATATTGGTGCTACCTCTAGTCGCCTAAACACATAGCAAGCAATAAAAGATATCAACCACACACATAACACCTAGTACACCATACCAACAAACCTGGAGTGAGGCCCGGTGCCACACAGCTTCGAGAGCGTACACCCATGCTCGGAATCTCTCGTCAAACATCTTTGAATGAGACTTGGTGCCATACAGCTTCAAAAACGTACATTTGGGAACATATAACCATGGTGTTGCAACACTCTCCTTGGGTATCTGGATCCCACCAAACAAGGTTCTCAACCATACAGTGCCCTTACGTAGCACACAACTAACCGATCCATCAAGGATCCTTATTATTTCATACAAGAAAGTCATCAACATTTTAATTAATTTATTCATCATTAATTACGTATATAAGCTTTGAAACCTGGTTTCCCAGTTTTACTATTCATTATACCATCTTAGAGGCCCATTGGGCCTTAATCCTCGAATTATAGACCCTTCAAACTCGAAATATAAAATTCGGGCAGATTTCCCAGTGGGTATTGATACCCACTTATGAGTATCGATAAGCTCTAGTGGGTATCGGTACCCAGTTATGCATATTGATATTTTCCTTGCCTCGGAATGGTCTTAACTCACCATCCCGACATCTAGCCACTTGATAATCTCTTTTTTAACAACCTATTTCATGCTCAGATTCAGCCTTCTCTACCCTTCAATTGTTCTGCCATGATATTCCTCCAATATGATTTTGTGCATACATATGGTTGGGCTTATACCTCAGATATTAGCCAAGGTCCATCCCAACGCTTGCTTGTAATTGCTTAGAACTTGCAACAATCTTTCCTTTTGATAATTAGTGAGATCAACAACAATGATCACTGGCAAGATTGAGTGTTTACCTAAGTATGGATACTTGAGATGGTCTGGCAATGATTTTAGTTCCAACTCAGGTGGCTCCTCAATGGATGGTTTATGTGCCACGATCTCTCTACCAGCCAACTCCAATGGCTCTGGCTCTCTGAAATATATTACCTCTTCTAAAGTTGTTCATTCAGTGTCATCAATTGTCTCTTATTCACTGTCTCGTCCGCTGGCATCATCATCTACATCTTGGCACAGTTATGCCACGTCTAATTTAAAAATAGACTCTAGCATTTCATCAGCTTGACATTCCTCGGATTCATCTATACATTTAAGAGCTTGAAACACATTAAATGTAACATGTTAATCATTCATGCGCATAGTTAATTCACCTTTATGAATATCAATTAAAGCTCTACTTGTAGCAAGGAATGGTGTACCCAATATAATTGGGACATTAACATCTGCCTCATAATCTAAAATAATAAAATCAGCTAGGAATATGAATTTGTCTACCTTTACTAACACATCTTTAATCTTACCCTTAGGATGTGCAAAAGATCGACCTGTCAGCTGAAGTGTTACCGTGGTAGGCCTTGCTTCTATGCCAAGCTTTCTGAAAACATACATTGGCATCAAGTTGATGTTGGCTCCCAAATCACATAGTACCTTACCCATAAATCTGTTGCAAATAGTACAGGGTATAGTAAAACTTCCTGGATCTTTCAGCTTTGGTGGCAACCGATTGAGTATTGATAAGTGTTTAAAAATACTATTTTCTTACCCTTTTTACTCATATTATTGTTAGACTTAGGCTCATATTAGTTGCATAATTAGTCATTCATGCATTAATTCATGTTTCCTTCCATCGTTGAGCTTGATTGCATAACTTGGTGGTTTTTGTGGGAGAAGATGCTGCTTTGGTGTGTTTTGTGTGTATGTGCAGAATCACTTGCCAAAGCAAGGCTAGAACCAGTTGCCAGGGCAATGCATGAAGGAGATGCCGAGCTAGTTGCTAGGGTAATGTATGAAGGAGATGTCGAGCCAGTTGCCAGGGCAATTGTCGACAAAGAATAAGGTGATATGGTAGTCGAAATTGATGACTAGACAAGCCCAAGATGATGTGGAGCAAAGCTAAATCCCAAAGGAGTTTGATTTCCATGAAGAGGTTAAAGAAGAAGAGAGGATTTTCGACAACTCCAAAGAGCAAGAAGAGAAGAGAGAAATTTTGACAAACTCCAAAGGGCAAGAAGGGAGAGATTTCGACAAGAAAGCAAGGGGAAGAGAGTTTGATTTCTTCTTCTTCTTTGCTTCTATTATATTCACGGTCTGGGGATTATTATTTGTATATCCTTTGAACCCAACCATGAACTAACTTGATTGGTTGGGTTATTGTGTTTTGTTGTTGTGAAAAACAATTGGATTTTGTTTAGGTAATAAGAGTTTGCACTTTCAATTCAAGGTTTACTCATTCTTGGTTCTTATTCTTGTTTGCGAGTGAATTGGGAGAGGATCTCATAATTTCATCTATTTATCTAATATCGGGAGAGTTAGATTCAAAAAATGAATGAGTATGGTCTTTATTCAATCTATTAATGGTGAAGATTAATCCGGCTTAGAAATAAGCTAAGGATTTTAACGGCTAAGAGGAGCGCAAGATTGGTTGTTGTCCACCCTTGATTCATGTAGGGATGTATTATCAAGGCATGCACAAATAGCTAGAGTTTTGACTTAGGGATAAGAAGAAACCATTGAAGAACGCTCCGCCGAACCTTGAAGTTGCTGCCCAGCCACCCAAGTAGTTGCCCAGTTAGTCGCCCAGGCAACCATCGATTAGTTGCCAAGGCAACCCCGCTGTGCAAGTTGCCACGACAACTGAGTTGCCCTTGCACTCTTTTACCAAGACGATCCAGTCGGCTATCACACCTCAACTCACGATAACCTGGCCTATTCACTCTATTTTAATTTCATCTATTCTTTAGTTTATTGCTCTTAGTTTACTCATTAGTTATAATTCCTACAATCACCTACTTGTGTTTTTCTTTTCCAACGCTGTAACTTAAGTAAAGTGGCCCAAACTAATCCCTGTGGAAACGATACTCGATACTCAAATCACTTTATTACTTGCGACGTGTATACTTGCACAATTGCGTAGCACTTATTACACGCAACAAGTATCATTGCACCGCATCCCTCAATGAGAGCTACAGTCTCGAAATCACCCAGCTTCTTCTTTTAGAATAAGATTTCCTTCATAAATTTAACATAATTGGGCATATGTTCGAGAGCTTCCACCAATGGTAGATTGATTTGCAATTGTTTAAGTACTTCCAAAAATCATTTAAATTGCTGATCCTGCTTGTGTTTTTATAGTCTTTGTGAAAATGGTGGAGGTGGATAAGCATATGTTAGCTCTGCCGGCTTTGCCAAAGTTTTGTTGGCATATGACTGAGGTCTAGCATCAGACTATGGTCTGCCATTGCTTATGTCCGCTTATTTTTTCTCTGGTTCTTTTGGTTCATCTAATTGTCATTTCTTCTCCCTTTGGCAACTATTTGGCTGCTTGACAGATGTCTCAGCCTCACATTGCTTGCCACTCCGAAGAGTTACAACTTTGCATTGTTCATTGCAGTTTTTCTTGGAATCCTCTGTATCACTTGGCAAAGTACCCTAGGGTCTATTGTTGAGTGCACTGACAATCTATCTAATCTGTACCTCTAAGTTTCGCATAGATGATGCCAAACTCTGGACAGTTGCATCATTCTTCTCTATGTACTCTGTCAAAGTCTCCTGGTTGTTGTTTTGCCCTATATAAAAATTATTTTGTGCCCGTTGTAGCATGGCATTTTGGTTAACCCCTGGCATAGCATTGTTGTTCTGCCTCTATATATTGTTGTTCTGACGTTGGGCATTATATTAGTTACCTCATTGATTTACTCAAGCTAAATTTGAGTGTTGTCTCCATCCTGCATTGTAAGTATTGGAATTTGGATTATAATTACAATTAAAAGTGCCAACAAAATTTACCGACTCAGGGTTGGCAAGGCAATCTTCCTTGTAATGACCCTCTCCATATATTGTACAGA
Organism: Hibiscus mutabilis; assembly: GCA_019671005.1. NCBI lineage: Eukaryota > Viridiplantae > Streptophyta > Magnoliopsida > Malvales > Malvaceae > Hibiscus > Hibiscus mutabilis. Next base: position 51,392,501 of record CM033725.1, read on the forward strand.
ATGGGTCTAATGCATTAACTTCTTAGACCTCAGTATTTTTTCGTAAATTTCTCGCCATGCTAGTGAGATTGGAAATCTTAGCGTGGATGGACGAGAGTTCATCTATTTGTAATTTCCTACCAATTTTAGTTTCGATCCTAAGTCTGGTAGTAGGATATTTAAAATCATTGATTGAAATCCTCCCAAGGATGCCAATTGCCTCTGTATAATTTTTGTCAAGCAGTGAGCCATTTGCGGAAGCATCAACAACCGTTCTAGCTTATGCATTAAGTCTATTGTAGAAGGTCTCCATCTGGGTCCATTTTGGGAATCCATGCATGAGACACCTCCTCAACAAGTCTTTATATCTCTCTCAGGCATCATATAGGGTATCATCATCAGTTTAACATCCCTAAAATCGGTCTAGTCAGAATTAGGTTCCGGCGATCGAAAACCCTACACCGAAAAGGTCTAAATATTGCTTTGACTTTAACCATGTGGTCAATTGCATCAATATTGGACTTTGAGTGAGCCAATTTATTGATTAGGGACCTTATTAAATTTATAGAAAGTCTTTCGATGACTAAATTGAGAAAATTGGAAGTTGGGGGTAAAAGTGTAAACTTTGAAAAGTTGGGGAGACCACTCTCATAATTGTACCTTTTGAGGGTGAGTCACCTACTTGTTTGGGACACTCCCACATGAATTCCTTGTGTTTTGTAAAGAAAATATGACAACTTATTACCAAGTTGTCAAAAAGATGGATAGGAAAGAAATAATAATTAAGCTTACTCTTTGTATAAGAAACATTTCTATTGGTTATTGAAGAGGTGATGATTGGGTATGTATAGTTACTTCATATTGATGAAGGAAAGAAAGTCTTTCCCTTGTTTAAGTTCACTGAAACCAATCTTATACCAAAATACTTCATCTTTTGCTTTGAACCAAGCACACACCTCCATTGTCATTTTCAACCTCTAACTCAAGCAAGCACATCCCTGGTTTGTGCAAGCTTTCATTGATTTATCTATACCAATTCATAGCTATCTTAGTGGTAAATTAAAACCCCTAAACAATTTTACAAGCCCATGGAAGATTAAAGTTTAATTTTGATTTTAAGTTAAGGAACTTAAGGCTAAGATCATGTTCTTCAATCTTAAAATCCATGAGAAGCTATTGGAAGATAGCTATTGTAAGTTTGAATATCGATTTTGAATTATAACTTCGATTCTTACACTTTTCCTATTGTTTTCCTAGCTTGAGAAGTAGGGATTGAAGAACCATCATCTCCAACAAAAGCTAGGGATAAAGGAATCACGATCCGAGAGCCGTAGGAGCATCAGATACTAAGGTGAGTGTAGTCGGAGTCTCAGGATTAAGATAAGTGTCTTTCCCGATTCCATTGTCATTGTATATAGTACTGCTAACATCATTGTTAATGAATATTGCATTGAACCACTTAGTGGATATCGTTGGTAAGTAGAGGTAAGTCATTATATTGAATATCGGACATCGATATTGTTATGGTCATTGCCAACGATCATTGTCATTGATTTCATCATCGATATAGTCATTAAACTATTGAATCATTGAAATCGGACATAGAGCATAGCCTTTGCTATTGTTATCGTCATTATCATTGTCATTGTTATTGAATACTTATATCAATATAGTTATTGCCATCGTAACATTGAAAATGAAGCATCGATCATTGCCATTGCCATTGAGATCATTGAACATCTCCATTATCATTGATATTGCTTTTGAACACTGATCATTGTTATTACCGTTGAGGACATTGACCATTGATATTATTATTGAAATATTGAATATTGACATTGTTACCGAACCTTGGATTCGAAAGGACATTGGATACAATTGGCATACCATAGAATTCATGAGCTCAGTGTATAGGTGGACTACGGTTCTTGGGCTACGACCTATATTGTGACGAGGCAGAGGGATGTTTGTGTTATTGTTTATTTTGGCAAAGCGGAGGGACTAGACCATTCATTGATTTGGCGAGGCGTAGGGAATTCGTGTATCCACTATCTTGAATCGATTCCAAGGATTAATATTGAACTATGAATTAAATGATATTGAATATGAAATATAGCATTGATTTTTTGAGCATGAGTTGTTATGAATTTCGTTGTTAATTGAATTGTTTATGACTACCTCACTAGGCAAAGTATGCCTAATGCATTAATCTTATGCATTTTAGGTTGATCGAGTTGTCGAATCGGGATCAGAGAAGTTGGAAGCTTGACAAGTCACTTGCAAGTCAAAGTAATGTATTTTGTCCTTATAAACTCCTAGAATCATGGCAAAGTAGTTAAACTAGTCACTTATGGCCTTGTGGATGTGTGTTTATTGCCTATGCTTTGTGTAAGGTTATAAGACCCTAAAATGACCTTTAAGTCTTGCTAAAAGTAACTAAAATGACATATTTGGCTCTAAAAGGTGAAAACCTAGTAAACGGATTCGGATGAATGTGAAATTTGACTTGCTACTAGATTATAGTGTTTTAACCTTGCTGGTAAAGTTTCATTGCATTTGGACAACATTTGGTTGGTTAATTTGAATAAAAACTAGATAAAATCTGTTATTACAGTGCATGGCGTATCGATACTTATTAGGGCGTATCGATATGGGTATGCATAATTGGACTTAGTAAACAGGGCGTATCGATATTACCCAGTGCGTATCAATGGAATCCGAAAAAATTAAAGATATCGGTACGGTCTTAAGGTGTATCGAAATGAGTCAACTCGTACCGATACGGTCTCTAGCTATACTAAAACGAGTATGTTTCCATTGAATCTGAAACTATTAAATTAAGCATGGCATACCGATACAGTCATCCGAGTATCGGTACGGTGACAGATAATTCAGTTATAAGTATTACGAAACAGTTATGAAAATATTGCGTTTTAGTCACTGGATGTTATAGACCTTAATTGAAAGGTGAATTGAATTCTGATCAACATGAAAATTTATACAATTGTTTTTATAGGTTGAATTTCATTGTAGTAATGTTAATTCTGTAAAAGGACCTCTAAAACACTGAAATTATAATTTAGCCCCTAAAACTTGTAAATGATTAAGAATTGGTTTTAAATGATTAATTATTGTTTCGTATCGGATAGTTGGACTTGTGTTATAGTTTAATAATGTTTGAAAAGCATGCATTCGCTTAAAATTCAATTATTGATTGAAATTCATTGCACCGGTTCTCGACCAGGCCGGGAAGGGGGTGTTACAATCAGCCTGCCTAATTGTGATGATCTCACTCCACAGCTTGGCAGTAAGTTTAGGTGGCTGGAATTGTAGCAAAAATTTCTAGCACAGATCTCCCCATGAGGTGACAGAACCAGGTGGCAAAGAACTTAGCCACGTTTTTGCTCTATCTCTTCATAAAGTTTTTCATTAATTAATTTGATTAAGTTCCAAACTATACTTCTGAGGGGTAGATTCACATCAGAAGTAAGCTCATCTACTTGAATATCTTCTTTCGAAGTTTCTCTCCTTAGTACCTGGCAACGATCGTTGCCCCTCAAGTCTGTTAAGATATTAAGGTAAAATAAGCAAACAATGTCAGCGGTCGCTTGGCAAAGAATTTAATAAAAACTGAAGAACATGTCAGATAGGGGAAACAATGTCAAGGCATTTGATTTATTAAAAACAAAACATAAAATTAGCGTTAAATGCAAACATCCCCCACCAACTGTAAAATTTTAGTTCATAGTGGAGGTATCTATCCAAAAACCTTCATCGTATCTTAACCTCATCATCATTAAAAATAAAAATAACTAAAACAAAAAGAATGGACTAGAAGGGGGTCCGTCAATGCAACCATTCAATGGCTCCAAGCTCTCGATCAAGCTGGTCGAACCACATCCCTCCTCGGTGCAGCCTTCATTTCAATTTGATCGTCTCTCTCCTCCTTTGGATCAATGATCCATCCTCTTTATATAGGCAAGCACGGGACGCCTAGGATAATCCTTGAAATTTGAATTTTGAATGTGCAATGGATAAAGGTTGTGATCATTTTATCCAAAATTTGAATCGTAGGCCTGACGTGTACGACGTCCAATGGCTACCTGGCTGGGCATTAGACACCTCTTCTATGCCAGCCGAGCTTTGGCAATTTTTGGTCCATCGCTACCAATAACAACTCGGTATTCTCTTTAGCATTCCTTCCTTTTGCGCTGCTCTACTCCGTCAAGCCTATCATGCTCTACCAAGCCTGTAATAATGCCAACAAAGCAACCTTTCACACTGGCAAAAACACCATTCCCTAACTCCTTATGAAAATGCATGAATTTAACAACTAAACGCAACTAAATATTCTCAAAGGCAAGCAAAGGTATTGTAAAATAAACATAAAAACAGTATTTTTGAGGAGTTAACAGTAAGTTACACCATTAACCCTCTCTCATCGATCCCACACCAAAATAACCACTCAAAACCCAAAGCCCACAACATAAGATAGCCCACTAAAGCTCTCAAAGCCGAACACTTGACTCAACACAAAGCCCACACTTCTAGTTAAATCGACTCTTGAATTTTGAAATCTGGATCGTTACACAACCATCAACCGAGTGAGGATCTATCTTTCTATGACCACTGACAGAATCATAATTAGAAACTAGCGTCGTGAAGATCTCTATGCGAGCACCAAACGACAACTAAGGTATGATGAAATTATGCCAAAACGACAGATGAAACGAAATCATAAAAACAAAGAAAACGTGCCACAAAGACAGAGAAAAAGCGTGCCACAATAGTAAAGATTCTTATTAAAATAAAAAACTAAAAATTAAAAAAAAACATAACAAATAAAAAGCACGAGAAATAACGAATACCAATGATCGACAATCAACATTTAGATGACTGTCAATCGTCGGCTAACTCAAAAATAAAAAAATAGCATGCAGTGGCTATTTAAAAAAAATTAGGGTTTTGGCTATATTTATTATATTTTATATAATATATTTAATATTTAGTCAATTTTTATTAAACTTTTAGATCAAATCAAATCAAAGTTAGATTATATTTCTATTATGTCAAATTAAGATAAATATATCAAAATTCAGAAAAAGTCAAAATTAAGTTAAAAGTTTTTAAATTTTAAATTAAAGTTAGAGCGGCCAAAAACTCGCCTCGCCTCGCCTCGCCATTGCGGTCCATAAGTTGCTATAAGTATAACCTACCAATATTTGTTCTTGGAAGAATCTAGATCATTGAAGAGGCGGATTATGTGGGTTAATGTGGACCGTCCACTGTAATGAGAATGAACAAAAACAATTGGGCAGTGAGGATATCTTGGTTACGGGTTAGTAAAGCAAATAAATGAGAGCTCGAGGTGGTCCATCATCTAATCAAAAGCTGCTTGTTTAAGACAAAAATAGATTGCTTTAAAAAATGGTTGAGGCTTCTTTAACATTCCAAATTAACAAGGTTCATTTAAAATACAAATATATATATATATATATATAATTTTAATAAAAACGATAAAGATCACTACTGACTTAATTGTAAACATTTAAAATATTATGATACTAGAACAAGCACATTTGACCGGTTAACCAAATTGTTTATCTTTATTTTTTTATTTTTTAGGTCATAGGTTCTTGGCCTACTAGGAAGTAGGAATACTCCCTTCCTCCCATAGAGTCTCATTTCCCTTGTCATAACCTATTTTTGTTCGGGCCTAAGCCCAAACTAAACCCAATTCAAAAATTAAGGCTCATTTTTATTAAACCAATAACTCATACAATACCCATAAATCCATTACAATAATATTACCCACTATCCAAACTCATTACCCATTTACAACCCAAAAAAACCTATCAGACTCAATTACACTCAAAAAGACTAAACTACCCTTAACCCTAATATATATATATAAACCCTAATAACCTAACACTCTGTCCAGTCACGCTGTGTCACCGCCCAAAATCTGCTCCACCGCCCTGCAGAAGAATAAATGTGAGATATTTTAGATATATTAGGTTATAAAAATCTGAATAAAATCGAATGTAAGGATCCTAAATTCGAAATAATAAAAATAAAAAAAGCAAAAGTAAAAGTAAAAAAAGCAAAAAAAAACAAAAGTAAAAAAAGGAAATGTGGACGCCATGCAGGCGTCCACCTCACCCCTAGTTGCCTATTAAAGGCCGGAGGGAGGCAAGTAATTGAGACACCAAAAAGCTACAGAAAATGGAATAAGAAAGCCATTTTGAAATGGCGCGAGGGCAGTGCCCTTTTGAACCTTTGAGAGCAGTGCTCACACGGGGAATTTTTATTTTTCCGATGGTTCGATCAATCATTCGACCGGGGCCCTGTTGAGATTCGTTCGGGTTGTTTGTTTGGCTAGATGATGCGAATATATTGCTAGGGGTCGGTCGAAGTTCTTCATTCGAGCTTTTAGTAGGGTAAATTTTGATCTTTATCTTTGTATTTATTTTGACTTAGATATAGGGTAATAAATATTGGCATGTTTTTGTAATAAATATGTTCAGTATGCCATGTTTGTGTATTTGAATTATTTACAATGTTCTTTTAATTATCGGTATGCTCTTATATTTGTATGCCATGTTTATATATTTTAAGTGGCTTGAATTATTTAAATGAATAAAATATATTTGATTCTAAATTATAATTTCCAAAATAGATTTTCCTTTTGATTTCTCTTTTGTATGTATTTTTAAAATATTAAATTCAGTTTAATATTAAGGGAATATTTTCCAATTATTTACAATGTATTTTGTAAATAAGGAAATATTCTACTTAGACCATTTTTTGGGATTAAAATTAAAATTAAAATTAAAATTAAAATTAAAATTAAAAATTTTGATTTCTTGCAAAGACAACACCAAATCAACGTGGTACCAATTTTGGGCGCTGTTGGGGTGCTAATACTTTCCCACGCGTAATTGACTCCTAAACCCGAATGTTTTTTGAATCTTTGGTTGATTTTTAATGGTGTCTAGCCTACCAAAGTGGTCGGTGGCAACTCCATCTCCCATCTTCCCTATTTTTACAAAAAAACCTTTATTATAGATGGCGACTCTGCTGGGATATTTTTAAAAAGAGTCGGGCCAATGTTGATTTTGTGTTGTCTTGCAAGAAAACTAAAATTCAATTTAATTTAATTTTTAATCCCTCGGCATTCATACATGAGGTTTCAACCCGGGCTCCTCACCTTGTTAAGTGGGAGTGACTACTTTGCTTCGTAGGGTCTTTACCTCCGTATAGTGTTGTAATTCACTTCTGAAATCTGATACTCATATTTCATTGGGTCTTCGCCCCCGTATGATATAAGGGTCGTATTCTCCCGAATCGATATCCTAGTGACAGTTCAGGTACCGTCACTTTAAAACCAAAATCCGCATATAGTGAGCTGTAGTAGCCACCTTTTAGAGCCATGCGAAACTCTGCCCATTTAGCAGTCACCCTGTTAGGCTTTGGTGCTTTTGCCTAGTATCTGGGTACAATTTTTTATCATTCTAATGTTTGTCGCATTTATTGTTCTGTTTATTTATGTACTTAATTATTTTCATCAACGCTAACCTATTTTTCTTTTTTTCTTTTTCATATTTATATCACATCCATTTCATTTGCATAACATCTTTAGAAGCGTGATTAATTTTTTATTTTCTACATTACGTTTGTATTTAGGACACGCACCTTTCATTTACATGCATACATTTCAAAATTTTGAAACCAGTCCCTGGGATGCCCCGTACCAACAATACCAGACAAAGAGAAAGTAGGTCGATCTAACACCTTACTAAATCTATGTGAAAGCCCAGTTCAGGGGTATTTTTAAGAATAACCTCCGCGTTCATACAAACACCATGCCTCTACAAGGCCCCAATCTGAAGGCAATTCCCTGACGAGTTCAGGAAGTGAGCCTCTAATGCCAAGTTATACTTCTGCACCCTATACGACTACATCAATTATCGTCCATAGCACTTCACTAGAGCTTAAAGTAATGAGCTGCCATGCACCAACACAATAAATTTACAGACCCAACCGGGGGCAACATAACTCGTTCCCGAGAATAATGAAAGCCCTTCGAGAAAAGGCGAAAATGTACTTCAAGCTCTGAGTTCTCTTCAAGAGCACTCTCAGACGAAAATGTTGGGGCATTCACCCAATGAAGTAATCCAAAAGACAATCAAGTCCAAGGAAGACTGGGGGGCATCCTCACATACAAGGCATCGAGCATTGTTTAATCCAAAGCAAAGATCTGAATACCATAGAATTAGGAGCATCCCTTTCAGGGCAAAAAAATCATGTCACATTCATACATTTAGTTGCCTACATTGAAAAACATCATGCATTAAGTGTATACACCAAAGTTATCATGCATTTAGATCACATGTTAATTTGGGGCATTCATGATGCATTTATTTTTTGGCTAGAACATACAAATAGGTCTAGGGAAGAGACCAAAGAACCTCAACTGTGGGGAAAACAACAAAGGAGGCCGGATATGCGCTAAAAGCTCAAACATCCAGGTAACATCGATAAAATTTTCCGAACAAATTACTAACTAATATTTTGTTTTGCTTTTAGGTCATGACCCATTGCCATGAAGTAGCAGAATCAACTTTACCCAATCTCTCCTCCGTCAGCGGTAGGGGGCCAGTTTAATCCAGATTTTGCATCTCCGTCAGTGGTGTGGCAGATCAAATTTTTGAAAAAAAATTTTCTCCGTCAGTGGTGTTGCAGATCAAATTTTCCTTTGGGTATCGTTTCATAATCAAACATTTTAAAGATCTTATTTCTCCATTGATGGCAACAGATAAAAATTTTCTTTCAGATCTCGTATCTTCGTCGGTGATGTAGTAGATCCTATATTTTTTAGATATTGCCTCTCCGTCATTGGTATTCAGATCAAATTTTCCCTTGGATCTCATCTCTCCGTCAGTGGTGTAGTGGATCCCATATTGTCCAGATCTTGCCTCCCCGTCGATGGTGTAGCGGATCATGCATCTTGTGGGTTATGCCTCCGTTAGTGGTGGATGACCAACTTAGTCTGAATCTTGTCTCTCCGTCAGTGGTGTAGCGGATCAAACCCTATCCAAGTCTTGCCTCTTCGTCAGTGCTGTAGCTCGACCAAACTTCTTCGTCGGATCTTATCTCATTCTTGTAGTTGTAGCCCAAAATCAGAAAAAGAAAAAAAATCAAAAACAAAAAAATCCAAAAAAGAAATATTTGTTTCAAAAAAATAATAAAAAGATTCAAAAAAGGAAAATCAAAATCAGAGCTTCATCCTCTGATCCTGTCTCTTTGTCGGTGTTGCAGCTGGATAAAAACTTTTCATCTTAGACCGTGCCTCTTTGTCGGTGTTGTAGCTCGGTCAAACTCTGGTCTTGCCTCTTCCTCGGTGTTGTAGCTAGACCAAATGTACCAAAATTTTGATTCTGGCTCTTCGTCGGTGTTGCAGCTGGATCAAAACTTTTTATCTTTAGACTGCTCCTCTTCATCGGTGTTGCAGCTCAGTCAAATCTTGATCGTGCCTCTTCCTCAGTGTTGTAGCTAGACCAAATTCACTAACTCCCGATCCTGCCTCTTCGTCGGTGTCGTAACTGGATCAACCTTACTAACTATAGACCTTTCCTCCTCATCGGTGTTGTAGTTGGGTCAAAATTTATTAACCTTTTCCCCTCCCCATAAATGTTGTTGCTAGAAAAAATAAAAAAAGAAGAAAAAAAAACAAAAAAGAAAAAAGAAACAAAAAAGAAAAAATTATGTCAGATCTGGTCTCTACGTCGGTGTTGCAGATGTATCAAATATCAAAACCGTCATCATTCGATCCTTTCTCTTTGTTAGTGTTGCAGTTGGATCAAATATTAGCCTTCATTCGATCCTGCCTTTTCGTCAGTGTTACAGTAGGATCAAATGTCAGAACCTTCATCCTTCGATCCTGCCTCTTCGTTAGTATTGCAGCTGGATCAAACATCAGAGCCTTCATTCGATCCTGTCTCCTCGTCGGTGTTGTAGTCGGATCAAATGTCAGAACCTTCATCCTTCGATCTTGTATCTTCGTCAGTGTTGCAGCTGGATCAAGTTTTACAGACCTTGCCTCTTCGTCAGTGTTGCAACTAGGTCAAATTTTCTTCAGGTATTCCATCGTCGTCAGAGTCATAGCATGCCGAACTTATTTTGTCTCCTCCAACGGATCTCCCTAGGTTGAAGATTTTGCATCCCCAACAAATCTTCTATCTTGAAGATTTTGCCTACAAGAGCGGCCGAGCAGATCAAGTGAAGCCTAAGAAGGAGCGATGGCCGGAGAAAGAAACAAAACTTGACCGGACAAAAATAGTTATTCTTTTGTCTTTGCTCTATTCTTGTTACACATCAATGAGCAAAAGTGGGGCAGCTGTCATAACCCATTTTTGTCCGGGCCTACGCCCAAACTAAACCCAATCCAAAAATTAAGGCTCATTTTTATTAAACCAATAACCCATACAATACCCATAAACCCATTACAATAATATTACACAATATCCAAACCCATTACCCATTTACAACCCCAAAAAAACTCATCAGACTCAATTACACTAAAAAAGACTAAACTACCCTTAACCCTAATATATATATATATATATATATATACCCTAATAACCTAACCCCTCTGTCCAGCCACGTTGTGCCACCACCCAAAATCTACTCCACCGCCCTGCAAAAGAATAAATGGGAGATATTTTAGATATATTAGGTTATAAAAACCCGAATAAAGTCGAATGTAAGGACCCAGATTCGAAATAATAATAATAATAAATAAAAATAAAAAAGCAAAAATAAAAAGGGAAATGTGGACCCCTTGCAGGCGTCCACCTCACCCCCCAATTTCCCTATAAAAGGCCGAGATGAGGTAAGTGTTGCGCGTATTGAGTACTACGCAAACGGTGCAAGTATACACGTCGCAAGTAATAAAGTGATACGAGTATCGAGTATCGTCTCCACAGGGATTGGTTTGGGCCACATTGCTTAAGTTACTGCACTGTGAAAATAAAAACACAATTGATAATAGGAGTTCTAATTAACGAGTAAACTAAGAGCAATAAACTAAAAGAATAGATGAAATCAAATAAGAGAGAGTAGGCCAGGGTATCGTGAGTTGAGGAGTGATAGCCAATTAGATCGTCTTGGTAAAAGAGTGCAAGGGCAACTCAGTTGCCTTGGTAACTTGCGCAGCTGGGTTGCCTTGGCAACTAATCAAACGGTTGCCTGGGCAACTGTTTGGGCGGCTGGGCAGCAACTTCAAGGTTCGGCAGAGCGTTCTTCAATGGTTTCTTCTTATCCCTAAGTCAAAACTCTAGCTAATTGTGCATGCCTTGACAATACATCCCTGCGTGAATCAAGGGTGAACAATAACCAATCTTGTGCTCCTCTTAGCCGTTGAAATCCTTAACTTATTCCTAAGCCGGATTAATCTTCACCATTGATAGATTGAATAAAGACCATACTCATTCGTTTCTTGAATCTAACTCTCCCGATATTAGATAAATAGATAGAATTACGAGATCATCTCCCAATTCACTCGCAAACAAGAATAAAAACCAAGAATATGTAAACCTTGAATTGAAAGTGCAAACTCTTATTACCTAAACAAAATCCAATTGTTTCTCACAACCACAAAACACAATAACCCAAGCCAATTCACATCAATTGATGGCCAGGTTTTGAAAGATATACAAAGATTAATCCCCCAACATGAATCGAATAGAATAAAGAAGAAGAAGATGATGAAGAAATCGATCAGCCCCCTTGAATTCTCTCCCAATCGAACTCTCTCTCCCCCAAACATGTTGAAATAGGCGGCTAAGGGTTCTTTATATAGGAGATGGTTAGGTCAAAGTATTTCTTCATGAGGAAGTTAAGTTAAAATTAAATACTTTAAAATAATATAATTCTTTATTATATTTAAATTCCTTCTAGATCTTCTCCTATCTTCTTTGGGATTTAATCTCTCTTTGAATCTCTAATATTTCTAGGATTTATCTTCATCCACGCCATATTGGGCTTTATCAAGTTATCAATTCGAGTGCCACATCATCTTTTTCCATTGTTGAAAATTGCCCTGGCAACTAGCTCGGTATAACCTTCATGCATTGCCCTGGCAACTGTGTCGGCATCTCCTTCATGCACTGCCCTGGCAACTGCGTCGGCATCTCCTTCTTGTATTGCCCTAGCTACTGCGTCGGCATCTCCTTCTTGTATTGCCCTAGCTACTGCGTCGGCATCTCCTTCTTGTATTGCCCTGGCTATTGGTTCCAGCCTTGCTTTGGCAACTGATTCTGCACACACAAAAACACAAAGCAGTATCTTTTTCCACAAAAATCACCAAGTTATGTAATCAAGCTTAACGGTGGAAAGAAACATGAATTAATGCATGAATGACTAATTATGCAACTAATATGAGCCTAAGTCTAACAATAATATGAGTAAAAATGGTAATAAAAATAGTACTTTTGAACACTTAACACACCCCCAAACTCGAACTATTGCTTGTCCTCAAGCAATGCAAACTAACAATTACCTGCCAACACTTTAATCATCAAAGACATGCTTCAAAATTGAATTCAAACCTCGGAACCGTGGCACAAAGTATGATCAGCTTTTAATTTTTCGGATAGCACAAAAATTACCCGGAATCAAACTATAATGCTCGTGACAATGTGTGTGCGTAGTTGTGTACAAGTTGATTTTCAAGATTCTATGTGAACAATAGGTTTTTGTCAATTTAATTACCGGAGCATTTATTTTTATATTCACTAGAGCCAATTTCGGGTACCTCTAGCAAAGTAAGCAATTTCTCATTTTATTTTAGTCGACTAGAGCCAATTTTGGGCACCTCTAGCGATTTTTTAATGTGCATTAACTACTAGAGCCAGTTTCGGGCACCTCTAGCAAGAAATTAACTTTTAAATTTTAGTTTTAAATTTACCCAAATTTTAAGCAACCTAAGTTCACTAAGTTTCTTTCAATCAACAAGCCACAACCATGTAAAAAATCAGCATCATAGTAAAATTCTATGTTCTTTTCATGCAATCCTAAAATTAAAGGTTATTTCAATTAAGTGCAGTGGAAAAATTCATCATTGGATATTCAACAAGTCTTAAGCAATTAAATCCAATCAAAGGCATGGCAAGTAACATATGCAACCTATATGTGATTGCTAAAGATGAATGCAACTAAACATGAAACTAACTAGAAACCAACACCCCACAAACTCGAGAGAAGCATTGTCTTCAATGCATGTAAAAGTGAAACAAAATTTAAAAGAAAGTAAATGAAATGAGTTAGTCGGAGAGGTCATCACCTCGAGTGATAAGTTTCCTTCGTGCCGTTTGTTTGATTCATTTTCCGGTCGGTGGTTGAATGCTTGTGGCTGGTACTGCGTGAATAACATTGCTTTTATTTGATCCATGTCTGCTGAGGCAGGTTCACTTGCCTGGGCATCAGTAGTTGCCGAAGCCATTGTTGTTGCCTGGGCATCGCCAGTTTCTGTTGCCGTGGCAACTGCTGAGGTAGTTACCGGGGCATCCTCTGTTGCGGTTGCCGTGGCAAGTAGTCGGCAGTGAATTTCCTTAGCATGGTGGTTATGAGTCTTGTTGTGGAAAAGAAAAGAAAACAAAGAAAACCTGGAAACTAAAGATAACGAAGAAAAATAAAATATCTCCTAAAAATTCTAAAAATAAATAAAGAAAAAAACGAAAATAAAATAAAGTTCCAAAAATAAAAAAATTAAAAATTCTTAGAAATAGCATTTTTCATGCATCTTCTAATGTTACTGCTTATTTGAGAAAACTTGAGGATGGTCGTTTTCGATACTTCTTATAGTCCATCCACACCCTCCATCGAGTGATAATATTGCCCAAAAAGAGTTGGGCCAATGTGCTCGCAGCTAGTGTCTTTCTTCAGTGTTCCCTTGTAGTCCATGCACATCTTCCACCTTGCTACTGTTCCTGAAGGCATGAATTTATTATTAGGAAAAATTTTATCAACATTTAATTACCTCATTCTCCTCGGGCTCCATCATGGTTGGATATAGCCTTCGTTGTCGTGGCAATTGCTGCTCTAGCTAATTGCTGTGGTAATCAGTTGCCAAAATTTGCTGTAAGTCAAGGAAAAAACCAATTTTCTGAAAAGCTTTATGAATCCAAACACGTTTTTCTTTTGACCTCTCAAACATCTCCATCAGTAGAGATTTCGATGACTTCAAATCTTCCAACATCGGTTCCTCAAGACATACATGCAATGGATGAGGTGAGTTTTTAAAGAATTCGAAAGGTTCAACCATTACCTGCTCATATTCCATTGGAAAAGTATTATCATCTCGTTGATCTTCCATGTGGTCGTGCAATTGCCGTGGCAACTGTATATGAGAGCAATCTACAGATTCCTGCTTCAACATCAACGTTGTAACCTTCTGGGCATCAGGTTCTTCAGAATTTACTGTAGTATTGTTGTTCTCAGCTTCATTGAGTGTTGTCGCGGCATTGCTCTGTTCAGGCTCCTCAATCATTGCCGAGGTAATTTGTTGCTCAGGCTCATCATGTGTTGGGCAGTCTCTCTCATCGGCATCCTCTTGACTTGGAGGTTCTAGTTGTTCCCCACACATCAGGGACCTCTCTTCGCATTGCTCCTTATCCTCTTGCCTTGGGATGTCAGTATCCCCAGGAATGGATTGTTGGTGCATGTTATCTAAGGCATATGTGGATCTCCTCAATTGATCTTCTAAATCCCCCAAGGTTGCATCCCATTGAGCTATCATCGCATCCATTTTCTCTGATAGCTCTCGAATCTCTTCAAGTGATCTATCAAGTCTAGCCAAGGAAGCTAGCAACGTTTCTTCCAAGGAATTGGAATGTTCTTGAAAAGGACTACATTGCCATGGCATAATTGTTACCGTGACACTAGGCTGCTGATAAGGACTACATTGTCGAGGCATGTCTGTTGCTGCAGCAAAATTGTTATGGTAAAAAAAAAATTGAGCTTTTTGATCATACCATGAAGGATTTTGTTGTTGGTTCCATCTATGGTTCTCCATGTAGTCATATACACCGAAAATGTGAGGGCAATTTTCAAACACATGATGTTTTCCACAACAAGTGCAAGAGTTTTCCACGGTATATGTTTTTCTCGATTGTTATAGGTAATCATCGAATGGTGCAAGAAACTCTTGATTGGATTGATTCATATCTTCCAACATCAACTCTCGAATAGATCGGCTTTTATTTCCCGACATGTTGATGTCCCTTAACTTGTAGCACACCTAATTTTTTTTTATAAAACAAACAAAAAGAAAAGTTAGTAAAACTAAGAGAGAAAAAATGCAATAACAAAAACAACTAACACTAATTGCCAATCCCCGGCAGCGGCGCCAAAAACTTGTTGCGTGTATTGAGTGCTACGCAAACGGTGTCTTGAGGAGGAAGTTAAGTTGGAATTAAATACTTTAAAAGAATATAATTCTTTATTATATTTAAATTCCTTCTAGATCTTCTCCTATCTTCTTTGGGATTTAATCTCTCTTTGAATCTCCAATTTTTCTAGGATTTATCTTCGTCCACATCATATTGGGCTTTATCTAGTCATCAATTCGAGTGCCACATCATCTTTTTCCATTGTCGACAATTGCCCTGGCAACTAGCTCGGCATAACCTTCATGCACTGCCTTGGCAACTGCGCCGGTATCTCCTTCTTGTATTACCCTGGCTACTGCGTCGGTATCTCCTTCTTGTATTGTCCTGGCTATTGGTTCCAGCCTTGCTTTGGCAACTGATTCTGCACACACAAAAACACACCAAAGCAGTATCTTTTTCCACAAAAATCACCAAGTTATGTAATCAAGCTTAACAGTGGAAAGAAACATGAATTAATGCATGAATGACTAATTATGCGACTAATATGAGCCTAAGTCTAACAATAATATGAGTAAAAAGGGTAATAAAAATAGTACTTTTGAACACTTAACAACAAGCAATTGAGACACCAAAAAGCCATGGAAAATGGCATAAGAAAGCCATTTTGAAATGGCGCGGGGGCAGTGCCCTTTCAAACCTTTGAGAGCAGTGCTCTCACGGGGAATTTTTATTTTCTCGATGGTTCGATCAATCATTTGATCGGGTTCCTGTTGAAATTCATTCGGGTCATTTTTTTGGCTAGATGATGCGAAGATCTTGCTAGGGGTCGATTGAAGTTATTCATTCGAGCTTCTAGTATGGTAAATTTTTTATCTTTATCCTTTTATTTATTTTGGCTTAGATATATGGTAATATATATTGTCATTTTTTGTAATAAATATGTTCAGTATGCCATGTTTGTATATTTGAATTATTTACAACGTTCTTTTAATTATCGGTATGCTCTTATATTTTGTATGCCATGTTTATATATTTTAAGTGGTATGAATTATTTAAATAAATAAAATATATTTGATTCTAAATTATAATTTCCAAAATAGATTTTCTTTTGATTTCTCTTTTGTATGTATTTTTAAAATATTAAATTCGGTTTAATATTAAGGGAATATTTTCCAATTTATTTCGGGAACTGGCTAGGAAGTGGTATCCTGACTCATTTAGGTGTCATCTTTTTCGATTTTCGTAAATAAGGAAATATTCTCCTTAGACCGTTTTTTGGATTAAATTTTAAATTAAAATTTGAATTTTTGATTTCTTGCAAAGACAACATCAAATCAACGCGGTACCAATTTTGGGCGTTGTGGGGTGCTAATCCTTCCCCACGCGTAATTGACTCCCGAACCCGAATGTTTTTGAATCTCTGGTTGATTTTTAACGGTATCTGGCCTACCAAAGTGGCCGGTGGCGACTCCATCTCCCATCTTCCCTATTTTTACAAAAAACCTTTATTACATCCCCTTCACTCTAGATAAGATTAGGATTAGGAATAAGATTTGTCGAAAATACATGTTTATGGTACTATTGTTTCAATTTAAACAGTTTTATATAATTATATACAATACACATATTTTTTCACATATATATGAGGTAAAATTGAGGGACTGACTTGAACTTGAAAATTGATTAACTAATTATTAAAAATTTTGAATTAATTGAATTTCCATTTTTATAATTTAAACTTTATTTGAAATTTTTATGACTCGAATAAATTTTTTTTTGCCTTGGTTCGAGTTAAAAATTCAATTTTTTCGAGTGTGTTTTTACTCACCCCAAATTTTTATCGCATTTAAATTATTATATAATTTAAGCTATATATATGTATAATATTTTATGTTTGGTTGCCCTTTTAGTTTTCAAAGCTTCGCCCTAACTAATACGGACCGACCCGGGTTGCACACCTGGCATTAGAGGGTGAGTCTTCCAATGGAAATTTTCTGCATACACAACACCTTGTACTTGAGACCGACCCGCGTTGCACACCTGGTTTTAGGGGGTGAGTCTTCCAATGGAGATTTTTTGCATACACAACACCTCGTACTTGAGACCGGCTTAAGCGATACCAAATTACTTATCACTTGACCAACATGTTGATTATAACTAATACGGACCGACCCGCGTTACATATCTAGCGTTAGAGGATGAGTCTTCCATCATACACAATACATCGTACTTGAGATCAGCTTAAGCGATACCAAATTGCTTATTACTTGACCAACATGTTAATTATATACACATAATATTTTATATTGTTCATATATTATGCCCATATCATGCCTAAATTGCCGGATAATTCATTAAATGCCCCAGCACCAATGTTTGTAGCACATGAAACCGGAGTGACAAGCACATCGAAACTCAGCTCAGAAAATGGAATCTGATTTGAAGTTTTGTTGGGCTGATTTGTCTTATTTCTCTTTATTTATTTGTTTCTAGATTTCCCTTTGTTTATGTGCCAGTTATACTATATAAACTCGCAAAAGAATGGAAATATTTCCGGTCTTTCTAATCAATTAATTTTTCGTGTAAAATCTAACGAATAATTTTAATAAAAAAGAAGATAATGTTGATTTTAATACCTTAAAAGAACTTAGGTACAAGTCAAATGACTAAAAGATGTATAAAAAGATATTGACCTTGTTTAGTAAACAACTTTTTGAGTTAAAATTAGAGGTTTAAAGTATTTTTAGAGGTTTGACTAGTCAAATCTGTTAATTTAGATGCTTGATAAATAAATAATTGTAAAGACTATTTTGTCCTTAATAATTATAAATTTTTTTCTAAATAACATAAATTTGATTAACTAATAAAGTTAAAAAAAATAATTTCACAACTAAAAAATTAATATATAAATTAATAAATATATATAAATTTAATAATTAATAAATTATATTTAAAATATAACTTCATAGATAAGAAATTAATATATACATCTAAGTTTAATAATTATTAAAATTATATTAAAAAATAATTTTACAAATAAAAAATTAATATATACATTATGCTCGGTAATGATATTAAAAAAGTTAATTTTTATAATCTAATTAATATTAATAGGTACAAAATGCTAATAACTAATAAATTATTCAAACAAGTATTAAATATAATCATGTTTTTATATGTCATTTTGCTTGTTCAAGTAATCAAGCAACTATCAGTCATTAGTTAATTTTACCAAATATTTTTATACAATCATGTAACCCGCTAATCAAATCAGCTAATGCTATCAGTTATTCGCTAATTACCAAACATGGTCATTATCATATAATCATAATATATTCGAATTGCATATATCGATAATCAGTTCATTCACAGCCGTGTTAGTCTCGCCAATTCGAGTGATTGGTTTATGTTTACAGCAGTGTATGCATGCCCTGCAGCTTTGACCTGTAATTTCTTATGGGATCGCCTTGAATCACTTAATCCGGGCCCTGATGTGTCTTGGGTGTTGGGGGTGATTTTAATGCTACATTATGTGCGGAGGATAGGAGTGGGGGAGCGAAATTGGGCTCGGGCGTCAAGAATCTCTTCTCTGACTTTGTGTTCTCCCAGGGTTTACTTGATACGAGATTTGCAGGGCCTCTATTTACGCGGAGCAGCGGTAGTTTGTCTAAACGGCTTGATCGCTTCCTTGTCCATGAGAATTGGATGTTGCACTATTCAAATTTTGTGGTTAACCATCTTGATCAATTAGGTTCGGATCACATACCTATATTGCTGAATCTTGCTAAGGCCGCGCAATCTTTGGGTCCTAAGCCTTTTCGGTATTTTGCTTGTTGGTAAGATCATGAAGACTTCAGTAGGTTACTAGGGTCATGTTGGGATGAGAATGGCGGTCTATATCAGAATCTACGAACACTTAAATTACGGATAGGGGATTGGAACCGTTCAGTGTTGGGCCATATTGTGCAGAAAAAGAAGCGGCTCATGGCTCGCATATAAGGCATTGACCGCAAGCTGGAAACAGGGCTCCTTATGTCGCCTTCAGGAAATTTTGGTTAACCAAATTGATGAGGTATTGGAACAAGAGGAGTTGTTATGGTTTCAATGCTCACGATCTCGATGGATTGCACATGGAGATCGAAACACCAAGTTCTTCCATGCAAGCACGATGTGTCGAAAAAAGCGTAACTATATTGGGTCGATCAAGTTGGCAGGTGGTTCTTGTTGTTCAGACCAAGCTGAACTTCGCAATCTGGCGGCGAAATTCTTTGCGAACTTATTTACTTCTTCAGAGCTTTCCTTGTCCCATTTTCCGATAAGGGGGAGATTCTTTAAATATGATGATACCATTTTGGAGGCCTTGGCAGCTCCGATTTTGACCCAGGAAATTACCGATGTTGTGTTTTCAATGAGTCCCCTTAAGGCCCCGAGCGTTGATGGATTACATGCTGCCTTTTATCAAAGAAAATAGAGCATTGTTGGTGTTGATGTTTGCTCCTGTATTCAACAGATTTTTGCGTCAGGTTCATTATCCCCGGATCTCAACCAAACTTTGTTGGTCCTTATTCCGAAAGTTGATACTCTTGAGCTCATGTCGCAATTTCGGCCTATTAGCCTTTGTAATGTTCTGTACAATATTCTTATGAAGGTAATTATTAATCAGCTAAAGCCTCTCTTGCCTGGTTGGGCATCCGAAAGCCAAACGAGTTTTGTTTCTGGCAGCCAGATTACGGAGAACATTATCCTTGCTCAAGAGGTTGTTCATTCGATGCGGGGAAAGAAGGGCAAGGAAGGTTGGATGGCAATTAAAATTGATCTGGAAAAAGCTTATGATAGACTTGAATGGAACTTTATCAGCGATACTCTTGTGGATATTGGTATTCCTGTACATCTTCGCCATCTAATTATGCAGTGTGTGTCAACTGTGTCAATGCAAGTTCTCTAAAATGGTAAGCCATTATCTTCATTTAACCCATCCAGGGGGATTCGACAAGGGGATCCTCTTTCTCCTTATCTATTTGTTCTGTGCATGGAACGATTAAGCCAACTTATCGAGATTGAAATAAGCAGGGGAAGTTGGAAGCCGATTCAGTTATCACGTGGTGGTCCTGCTATCTCCCATCTCTTTTTTTGCAGACGATCTTATTTTGTTTGCCAAGACCGAGCCGGAACAATTAGAAACTATACAAAGAGCATTGGACTATTTTTGTGGCAGCTCCGGGCACAAGGTTAGTAGTTCTAAATCTAATATTTTCTTCTCAAAGAATGTGCATGATTCTATTCGGGAACCTATTGTTCGGACTCTGGGGTTTGTGGAAGTTGGGGATTTGGGTATGTATCTGGGAGTTCCTCTGTTGCACAGTCGGGTCACAAGGGCAACCTATAGGTATCTTATCCAAAAAGTACACGATCACCTATCGGGGTAGAAGGCGAGGAGTTTGTCTCTGGCAGGACGTATTGTGCTTGCAAAAGCGATTTTATCGACCATTCACTATTATACCATGCAATCGATTCTTCTCCCGAAAGGGGTGTGTGACGAAATTGAATTATTGATTCAGCGGTTTGTTTGGGGCGGCTCAGATACTAAAGGGTCGATTGCGCTTGTCAAGTGGGACGAGGTGTGTCGACCGGCTCTTAAAGGTGGTCTTGGTATTCGAAATATGGCCGTACAGAATGAAGCGTTCCTTATGAAAATTGCCTTTATGCTTCTATCTTGACCAGATAAGTTATGGCTACAGGTTCTATGTGCTAAGTATAAATGGGATAAGAGTGTCCCTACTTTGATTGATCGGAAAAGGGGTTCGCGGCTATGGCAATGTTTGTCGAGAATTTGGGAGGATGTTTGTTCGGGGGTTTCTTGGAGCCTCGGTAATGGTAGTAATGTTAAGTTTTGGTGCGATGTGTGGACTGGCAAACAAGGGCCATTGATCGAGTATGTAGACGATCCAACTTTTATGCAGGATGCGCAAGCATCGGTGACCTCGATGGTTGGTGTTAATGGAGATTGGAATTAGGCATTATTTGATCACCTCTTGCCGGCATCGATACTTTTCCGCATTGCTGCGATCAAGCCGACTTTGGCATCAATAGGTGATGGAGTTCCGGGTTGGAGACATGATCCCATGCATATCTTTTTGGTTAGCTCGGCTTACTCGGTGCTCCAACGACACTCTCGCTAATGGATAATGAGATGATTTGGGGCTTATTGGCAGGTTTCAAGGGGTCCCCGAGAGTGCGTACATTCTTATGGCTGGCAATAAAGGACAGAATCCTGACGAATAAAGAAAGGGATTGGAGACATTTTACGGAAAATACGATCTGTATGGTTTGTGGTTCGACTGTGGAAGATACCCTGCATGTCTCGTGCGATTGTCCGATGGCAAAAAGAGTGTGGTCGACTCTTGTTCGCCAAGAAAAGCTGCGTGTTTTTTTCTCTACATGTCTAGTGGACTAGTTTACCAACAATTTAAAGGGTCACAACTATTTTCCGATCCAACAGCAACATTGGGACGTCATGTTCGGATATGTGGTTTGGAATCTCTGGCTCCAGCGCAACAACAGGATTTTTGACCCATCTTCATGTGGCACTAAAAGAATAATCCATATTTAGCTACTTATCTCTTTTAAAAGATGGATAGTTGCTACTTATCTATCATTACAGTAAAGATATATAGCACTAAAAGAATAATTAAGCGTGTAAGAAACAGACAAATCCATATTTAGCTCCTATAATCCTCATTGTCCCTAGTTATTTTTACTATAAAGAGAAGAGTATTAAGTTGTATTACCCTTTTAAACTTGACCCACGTTACAATATTCTTACCTATCTACATGTGGCCCAACAATGTGGTCCAAACCTAAACCTAACACCCAGTTAAACCTTAACAGGAAATTACAGTAGTCAACTATCGCGTCAACCTTTTTTCAAGACCACAATCTGGTCCCCTGTTTAGAACGAGTAAAATTTGATTTAACTTGAAAATATATTTTTTTATTGAGTCAAAATATTTAAGTTCATAAAAATTTTGAGTTCGAGTTTGCCCAACTCGAAAAAATTAAAAATTTGATTGTTTTCAATTTTTGCGATTTAATCCATAATTTCTTTTTCCTTCAATTTCTCCTTCAATTTAAGTATGTTTTGACCAAATTTGAATTATATGTTCATAAACCAATATAGAATACCTATTTAGCTTTAATTCATATTTTTGAAAATAAATTTTCTCTTATTACAATTTAGCCCCTAAACTTTGTATGACTTCATCATTTTTGCAATTCCTCCTTTGTTTTAAGTCAATTTCTGACCAAATTTGAACCAAATGCCCCTAAACTACAGTAGAATACCGATTTAGTATCAATTCATAGTTTTGAAAAATAAATTTCTTATTTTTTTCAATTTAGTCCTTCCACTTTCTATTATTTCTTAATTCCTCCATCGTTTTAAGTTTATTTTTGCCTAATTTTAAACCACATGCTCCACTACCACTATATAATATCTATGTAACTTTAATTCATATTTTTAACAAAGAATATTCTTTTTGCAATTTAATCTTTTAACTTTGCATTTTATTCAATCTAGTCCTTCAACTATATATTTTTGTAAATTCCTTCTTTTCATCAATTTCTTTATTCTTTTATACCCCCATTAATAATTTATCCCCAGAACTTCATTCCGTAAAAATAACATTATAAATATATTTTAATAATTGGGATAACTACATATTTGGTACCCCACTTTTACTAGTTTTTCTGTTTTGGTATCCCACCAATTTTTTTGGCAAAATGGTACCTAATGTTACGTTTTGTTTCTATTTTGGTACCTCGCCATTAAATATATTAAAGGTAGACTAACAAAGAGAGAGAAAATCACATGTGGCAGACTATCAAGTCATTTTCTCTCTCCTAAACAGCATGCTACGATGACTAAAATCATAAAAAAAACATGTGGCATGCTAACTAGGAGAGAGAAAATGATGTGGTTGCCTGCCATATGTGATTTTCTCTCTCCTTGTCAGCATTCCACGTATGTTTTTCTCTCTCCCAGTCAGCATGCTGTTAATTTTTAACAGCAGGGGTACCAAAACAGAAACAAAACGTAACATTAGGTACCATTTTGTCAAAAAATAGGTGGAGTATCAAAACAGAAAAATGGGTAAAGGTGGAGTACCAAATATGTAGTTATCCCTTTAAAATTTTAGATTATATTTTTTTATTAAGGGTAAAATACCTAAATCATCACTCAACTTTACTCTCATACCTATTTTGGTCACTAAACTTTCAAAACAATCATTTTACTCACTAAACTTTATTTTTTTGACCTATTTTGGTCACTTTGAATTATTTTATTAATATTTTGATATGACTTGATATATTTTATTATTATTAAATATAAAAATTAATTTAAAATAAAAATAAATTATATTTTATTATTATTAAATAAAAAAAAATTAAAATAAAAACCCCAAATCCCTCAACACTCAAAACCTCAAACCACTTTCACCCTCACCGGTCACCTACCCCTTCACCGGCGTTACCTTCACCGGCCACCCACCCTTTTGTTGGCGTCGTCGACCCACCCGAAATTTTACCTCTGATTGTATATATGTTTAAGGCTTCTTATGTCAGTTAGATTACCGTGGGTAATAAAGGATATGGTCGTTTGCTTGTTTCCTCATTGTAGACACTGGTATTGCAAATGAGAAGGACTGGGGCATTAGCTTGTTAAATGAGAATGTTAATGAGTCTGGCACAAATGAAGATGGGAGTACGTGGTATCGAGAAAGTGGAGAGGACCTTGGTGAGAATAGATACTGGTGTAGATGGACAAGGATGGGTGGTAAATTTCGAGTGGGTAGTTGACGCGGGCAAAAGGGTGGTAGGCCGGTGAAGATAAAAGTGATTTGAGGTTTTGAGTGCCGGGGAATTTATGATTTTTATTTTTATTTTTTTATTTAATAATAATAAAATATACCAAGTTATATTAAAATATTAATATAATAATTCAAAGTGACCAAAATAGGTCAAAAAGTAGAATTTAGTAAGGACAGTTTTGAAAGTTCAGTGACCAAAATAGGTTTGGGAGTAAAGTTGAGTAATGATTTAAGTATTTTACCTTTTTATTAAATAACATTACAAATCTTACTCATATATAAAAAAAATATTAGACAAATTTCTTTACTCCTTTATACTCTTATCACTTAATTCTGTGTTGCTTAGCGTGCTTGGATTTTCCATTGTTCTCTTTGCTGATTTTTTTGGGGTTGTTCACGGTATACACAAATTTTTGGGGTTGGTCTATTTTCTGTTGGGATCTACTCTTTTTCCTATTGATGGCTTCTTTAACATGAAATATTAGAGGAATGGGGCAAAAACCAACAACAGAAACTTCAAATAATCTAATTTTCTAACACAAACCTTGCATCGTTTTTCTTAATGGAAACTAAACAGGAAAAGGCAAAGCTTGATAGAATTCGAAACATGCTCCACTTCGATAATAACTTTTATGTTGATCTTATTGTGATAGCCAGAGCACTGACACTCTAAACCATAAATTTTAAACTTTAAAATAAAATAAAATGATGTCTTTAAATTTTTTGATCCAATAACAATTTAGGTCTCCATAAGTTTAAATACTAGACAATTTACGCGTTGTCCTGTGAATTTTGAGTTCAAATATTTAATAAGCCTTTGCCTTTTTAAAATTCAATATTTTGACCTCTGTCAATGTTTGATCCTGACTCCATATAAAGTTCCATTAAAACCATGACTAAATTGATAGATATTTTAATTATCAATGGTTAAATAAGTTGATTTTCTTTGAATAAGTACTGAATTGATTGAATGGATAATGCGTAATTTTAATTAAAACGACGTCGTTTAATTTCATGAATCAGATTGGACCTTGCCTAGCCTACTCATATCATAAAGCCTTACCAAACTGCAAGGTCTGCAATTTCCAACATATCTTCCCTTGAAAACCGCAATCAACGGCCCAAATGCTTATAAATCCATCCAAACCCACGGTAACATGCTGATTTGTCACCATATGATTAGTGACAACTCTAAACCCTTGACCCACCAACCCCTGAATCATACCCCAACAATCAATGTCCGTAAAACACGTCACCAAAGTACAAGCATCCAACCCCATTGAGTCACAAAAAAAATCCTCTGCCTTTACAATAATTTTTTATACCCAACATTAAAAAAAAATTAAATCTTAATACTAAATTTTAAATCTTAAACTATAAACCCTAAAAATACACTTACCACAATTCCCTAAACCTAATTTAAATCTTAATCCTAAACCTTAAATCTATTTTTTTAATGTAAGGACGTAAATCATTTTGGCGCCTTTTCTCTTTCACTAAGTGGGACTATGGACATAATCATGCAGAACTCTTGATTTCTCATAATGCATGCTTTTCTTTTCTTATTTCATGTTAAAGCTAAGATATGTGCACTCTTTATAAAAGAGATTTTCTCTTTTGCATTCACACTCAACTTCACATTAACATTATTTTACAATATTATTCATTCCTCAAGCTTATTTGTGTGCACAAATGCAATGGCAGCCGAGCCTCAACGCTCTCCCATGGAAGGTGTTCCAAGTACACCCGGAATCCGGGATGTGAGACCCGAGTCCATCTCCAATTCAAGCAGGGACTCAAATTCGGGAATACGAAGGGTTGGTTTGAGAGGAGAGATCGACTCCTCACCGCCTTTCGGGTCGGTTAAGGAGGCTGTAACCCGGTTCAGTGGCAGCGGACCTTGGGTGCCGTTGTACAAGTTTGGAGAGGCATATGTAAGTTTTTTTGTGCTTTTAATGTGAGTACATGTGATGTAATAAAGGTATTGTTTGTTTTATAGCAAGTTAATTGTTGCCTAAATTTACATGCATGGTTTGAAAATAGCATATTTCGAAATTTTAATGTACTCCGTATGAGCAGAACGGAATTGAAGAGTTTGATATAAAGAAAGTGGAAGAAGTTGCAGCAGAACTGGAGAAAGATCTGATTGTGAAAGAATTGGAGACTCTGGATGTGCTTGAAGAACTTGGAACTACAAAAAGGATTGTGGAAGATTTAAAGAGACAGCTCCAAAACGAAGCTTTCAAATGCATGGCCACTTCTACTCCGGACGAACACAACATACCGTCTCCTGCAATCAAAGAAATGAACAAGGAACATTACCAACAGATCGGGATCGGGAGTACGAACCCCTGCCCGCTTTCGTCTCCCGATTTGATCTTGATGGAGTTGAAACAAGCAAAGCTGAACCTTGGTAAAACTATCAATGACCTAGGAGTGATTCAAACTTGTGTTGAGTCTCTCAATAGGAAAATGAGAAGAGAGAAAAGTTTACTTGAAATGACCCCTGAGAGGCTAACTTGTAAGTTTGCAGGGGTGAAGGTGAAACCACAGAGTGACAACAATTCGAAACCGGAGCGGTTTAGGAAAATGGTTGAATTCCATCCTGCAAAACCCGAAGTTCCAAGATCAATGCCTGGGAATGAACAAAATAGGCCCTGCAGCAAAACTGTTGAATTGAGGTGGATTGCAGCCAAGAAGATGGAGGAGGCTGCCAGGGCAGCTGAGGCACTTGCTCTAATTGAAATGAATGCCCTTAGTGGAATAAAGGGTCTATCAAGCAATGAGAGTTCATCAGGATCTTCCCTGCCGGAACTGGAACCATTGCCTCGAACCCAAAAAGTAGTCCATGAAATGCACAAATTTGCTGAAGCCAATATCTCCAAACTGTCAATCCTGAGGAAGCTGGAGGAAGCTTCAGAAGAATTTAAACATTGTAAACAAGCATTGGAAGAGGCTCTTAACCGAGTCGAAATTGCAAACAGAAAGCAACTTGATGCTGAAGAAGCTCTCAGGAGATGGATTCCAGAAGAAGAGAAAAAACAGGTGATCTACAAAGCCAGCAGGATCAACCATTTCCAACCACCACAACCTCATCACCAGCATCAACATCAGCGTATTGCTCGATCACCGTTGCATGAACTGATGCACAAGCAAAACCCAACAATGGAAGATGAGCCAAAGTCAGTTTTAAGGCCAACAGTTTCAATGAGGGATATTCTGAGCAGGAAACAACACGTTAGTCCTGAAGACTGTGTGGTGAAAAGGCCTAATGAGGGCCACAGTACAGAAAGGCAAAAGGTAGCATTGGAATTTCCTCAAATACGTGATGATCAAAAACAACATGGGGATGATCAAAAGCAGAACTTAACCCAGAGGAGAAAGTTTGGGTTCATCCACATATCTCTTCCAAAGGCAAAGCAAAACAAGAAGAAACCATGAGCTTAAAACAAGAAAAAATGGGACAAAATTTATGGCCATATATACAAGTAACATAGGAAAACCGGCTGTTTTTGGGTGATTTTTTTTCGTTGTTGGAATCTTTGGGTATTTGTTTTGAAATCACTCTCTGCTCTGATCTATGAAGGAGTGTCTATAATTTGTATTCTACAATCAGCCCTGAAATATTCGTGGCTAGAATTTCATGTTATCAAAGCCATTGAAATAGTAATGATTATTTGTTCTTTACATTCAACTTTTTATCATTTTCCATAGGAAATTAAATAAAGAATCGATTTATCCATTTGACTAACGTTGACGTTGATTATTAATGGGTTGGATCAACTCCCTTTGATGATGTGGCACTATGCTATTTTATATTAATTTTTAATCAACCAGATGATGACACATGACATCATCTAATTGGTTCAAAGTTAAAGAAAAAAATAAAATTTAAAATGGAAAAAACTTTGATACACAGGCCGTGTAAACTTTACACGTGCCTTTTAGTTTTAGAGATTAGGGTTTTAGTTTTGGGTTTAAGGTTTAGGGGTTTAGAATTTAAGATTAGTGTTTAGAATTTTGAGTGTAGGGTTTAGTTTTTTAGGATTAGGATTAAAAATTTAGGATTTGAATTTTTATAGACACAGGCTTATGTAAAATTAAAATTTTACCCATTTAGAATTGAAATTATTGGGAATCAAACCCAAGTTTTGTGGTTATAAAGCATAAAGCCTAACCACTAGACTAAGCCACTAACTTGTTGATTCATTGCTAGATATTTTATTTATCACATCTAAACAAAACAAATTTACTCCCACTCTAAACCTCACAATTTTTGCCAACTCCACAATTTTCTCATGCCCCTCCAGGTCCATGCCTCTTAAAAACGGTAAGAAATCGGATATACAAAAAAGTAAAAAGTGCTTAAAGTATTCTTCTTTCTCAAAACCAGGTCTGTTGTCTGGTTTCCCTTTTTCGAAGTATCTTCCATTAAACATCAACTTCCTCGTCTCATTGTTGCAATAGTGTTGGGCAACCAGTCTTTAAGTTCACATTGCTTCAATTCCTCAGAATTAACTCCAACGTAGCAACCAAAGAAAATAATAAAAACCAAACAAATTTGCTTCGAAAAGCTTGGATCTACTACACCTCAGCCTGAATTAAGTGAAAATAAGATTTTCAATAGTAGGTTATTGTTGGAAAACATTAAAATTGGAGGAGAATGAGAATGAGATTACATATTCAAAAAACGGAGTTTAAATTTTGAGGTTCAGAGTGATATTAGATTTGTTTTGTTTGGATGTGATAAATAAAAAATATGACAAAAAATCAACAAGTCAAACCTGAGTTCGATTCCCAGTAATTTTAAATCTCAAATTTTATTTTTTTTCCTTTAACTTTGAACCAACCATATGATGCCATGTGTGATCATATGGTTGGTTAAAAATTAATATAAAAAATAATTATTTTTTAAATTTTTTATTAATGCCATGTCAGCATAGTGCCACGTAAGTATATTTATACATGTGGTCATGCCACATCATTAAAGGGAGTTAACCGTTAGTTGAATGACGGTTTTCATCTAACGATGGTGAAAATTGCACGAAAATAAAACGTTAGGTGGTTGTTTGCACTTAAAAAAATAAGTGTTAAAGTGACCAAAAGGTCAAACGTTGGGGATTATTTTTGACTTTATGCCTATTTTATATTGTAATCTTTTTCACCCAAAATCCAAGTTCAACAATAATAGATGTTGGGAGTGTGTTCAATCGCTTTGTCTGTAAAGTGTGTGTTTATTGTCAAAGTGATAAATATACAAATATACCATTTTCAATTTACCAATAATATACATTATATATTTATAATTCTTTTTTTCTTAATAAAACTACACGTGACTTGTTTAATATCTAATGACTTAGTAATGACTTGACAAAAATGGTTCGATCCCTATTCATTAACTTTGGTTTTTGATCAAATTGACATGCAAAATCTATTTTTTTGCACATTTTCAATTTGATCTTTATTTTGTCATTTTCTTGTTTCTTTATTTCTCACTATAAAAGAATTTTGGTTGATTCGGTTTGAATATCGAGGAGGTTACAAAAGTAATCTTTATATTTTTTAATAGTATTAAGGTGATAAATAGGTAATATTTGTTAATAAATATTTTTAAGCTTTTGACAATGCGCACATACCTTGCAGACAAAACGAGTTGAACCTTGTCTTTTAGGATGAGTATCATCTGCTTTTTCACTAAGATCAATTGTTGGGTTTTGATCTTTATGTATTTAGCATTGTTATAAACAATAGTGTTAATAAATGAAAATCAATAACATACTTTATTCCATGTTTGTTAGATTTTATTTTATGTAGTTGATTGTACTCTTGTGATTAAATTGCTTTGTTCTATGGTAGAGGGATTGAATAGCGGTTTAACCCTAAAACAAATACTCGGAAGATTAAACTAAAGAGGTGGGAAAGAAATCATATAGAATCGTGTTGAGTGAATATACAATACCATTGGCACTTAAGAAGACGATTTTGAAAGGATTATGACCTTTTTTCTGTTTAATATATATGACTCATTCATTCTTTAAAAAAGAAAGGCAACTATGCACGTTGTTTTGATTTTATTGTCAAATATTTGGGGTTAATTTCTTTCGAATTTGGCAACGTGTTTGGTAGTTGTTACTGTAGTCGGTATTAATGATTTTTCTCTCAAATTAAAATAAAATTTTATACATTTTATCAACTAGGTTATAATTCGAAACAATTCAACTGTAGTTATAGTAAAATATAATTATCCAACTACTACTTTAATTCGATAGACTCGTTTGGTATCTAAAAAAAATTAAATTGGTGAAAATTTTAAATATAGAAGGATTACATTTATTGAATTGTTTCGAATGATGATAAAATTGATAGAATATATAGTTTTGGGACTAAAATTATTAATAAAAGTACCAAAATAACGAATAAAATTAAAGTTTGAGCACAAACTTAAGAACAAAAATTCTTTAGATACCAATTTAAGAGAATATGTCTTTAACTTAAATACCAATTTGAGAGAAGATTCTTTAGATATTAACATGAAAGAATATATAATATAAGTACCAAATATATATTTAAGCTTTAATATAAATATTAATTGCTAAGTAATAAATGTAAATCTTTCCTTGAAGCAAAAAATTAAAACAATTCAAACTAAACAAAAGGAAAAAGTACCATTTGATGGGGTAACTCCACCCTGTCTTAATCTGAGCAAGAAGTAGAAGATAAATAAATGTAAATGAGGAGCCTACTTGATGAGAAATTATATCATGAGTTAAGAATTTGGTACGCAGTAAAATAACAAAGTGATAATAACATAGATTAAGACATATACAGAAGATAAGATTTAGTGGGGTTTAACATAACTTATCTCAACAAACGAGAGAAACGAATAATCCACTATCAACGTAGAGAATACAAAAGTTACAAATACATGATAATCTATGTAATTCCAAAATCTGATGTACAAATCTCATGACCCGGTAAAACTAAAATACTCTTCCCAACATCCCTACAATACATATCTCTACAACGTAGTCACAATAGTTGTAGTTACATATCTCCAGAGAATAATTCTCTCTATCTCACATTCTCTCATAATCCAAAAGGTTAACCATAGTCTATATTTATAGATTCAAATACTTGGTCACCAATAAACCTTATTAAATGAGATTTCCTACCTAAAATAGATATTTACTCATTAAAATAAATTTTAATTACTAAGTAATATTCAACCACTAGAATTATAATAAAACTCAACTTAATTAACAATTAGAACTTAGGTCAAAATATGAAATCATGAGTTTGGCTTATCCATATCAGTTATGCTCCTAACCAATGAAGACTACCCACTATACTATTATTTTTCATGTCATTTTTTCTATTATATAATAATTTTTAAAAAACTATTTTTAAATGATATGTGAAAAAGACTAGCGAAGATTTACTAGTTAGAAAAAATAACATAAAAATAATAGTATAATTAATAATTTTCATTAGTTAGGATCATGGCTGATGTAATAAGCCGGGTCCATATTATAATTTTTACTACTTGAATTAGTTGCAATATCTACTATTTTTCATTTATTTTAAATCTAAATCAAATGAAATATAGGGTAATTAAATATGGATGGTGGTTAACGCTAAAAATAGTGTCAAAAATCAAAAGAAACGATCATAGCCTCATTTGATCTTCAAATGCTCAAATACTTTCTCATATGAAAAAGATCCATTCTTCTCACTCAGAATCTTTTCATTTTCCATGGCCATGGAATCTCAACTACCGCTCAATTTTTTTTTAACTCGGCTCAATTTCGTTGTGGCCAATAATCGAGTCAGGAAACGTTTTAAACTCACTGAACGGAACTCCACTTTTACAACCGAGTTACGTGCCGGCACAACCACATTTCTCACCATGGCTTACATCTTAACAGTCAATGCTTCCATCTTTGCCGACTCCGGCGGCCCTTGCAGCGTTTCTCATTGCGTTGCTTTATGCTCCGACCCTTCTATTCCATTATCCAACTGTACCGGGTCAACCCTCAGAGTCATCCAGCCCGATGTCTCATGCTTACTTCGCCTATACGGTGGTGGGGTTTCACGGGTCGGGTAATATCTCCTATAAGAATGCTTTAGCTGCGGTCTTCATAGAAGGGTTAATCTTTTTGTTCATTTCAGCTATCGGATTCCGGGCCAAGTTAGGTAAATTGGTCCCAAAACCGGTCCAGATCAGCTCATCCACCGGCATCGGACTTTTTCTAGCGTTTATCGGGTTACAAAACAACCAAGGAATCGGGTTAATCGGGTATAATCCATCAACCCTTGTGACCCTCGCCGGGTGCCCGAGTCCCTCCCGGATTTCCGTTGCTCCGGTCATAGAATTGGCTAACGCAAGCGTGCGTCTAATGCCCAGAGGTACAGTCTCCGGCGACATGTTTTGCCTACGTAACAGAATGGAGAGCCCCACACTATGGCTCGGAATCGTCGGCTTTGTCATTATAGCTTATTGCTTGGTGAAGAATGTTAATGGTGCTATGATTTACGGAATAGTACTCGTAACGGCGGTTCCGTGGTTCCGCGACACTAAAGTGACGGCTTTTCCGAACACCGACGCCGGCAATTCAGCCCATGAATTTTTCAAGAAAGTACAGCCGAGGCCTTGAGTTTCGACAATATCGGTAAAGGCTACTTTTGGGAGGCATTGATCACGTTCTTGTACGTCGACATATTGGACACAACTGGTACGTTATGTTCCATGGCTAGATTTGCAGGTTTCACCGACGACAATGGAGATTTTGAGGGTCAATAATTCGCATTCATGTCGGACGCGATGTCAATCTTCGTCGGATCACTACTAGGAACGTCACGGGTGACAATGTTCTTCGAATCATCCATGAGGATATGAGGAGGACGAACAGGATTAACAGCATTAACGGTGGGTGCATACTTTTTCCTAGCGTTCTTCTTCACGCCGCTGTTGGCGTCGATACCGGCGTGGGCGGTGTGGCCGCCGCTAATATTGGTGGGAGTGTTGATGATGAGAGCAGTGGTGGAGATTGAGTGGGAGGATATGAGGCAGGCAATCCCTGCATTTGTGACATTGATTTTGATGCCTTTGAGCTATTCCATAGCATATGGGCTAATTGGTTGAATCGGGACTTACATCGTCCTCCACGTCGGGGATTGGGGGAGGGATTTGTTGGTAAAGTATGGCGTCTTTGGAACGAAAGGGATTGCGGCAAATGGGGCACATATTGCAAGTGTAAAAGCAGTTGAAGTGGATCCTGTTTAGGTCTTCGGCTTCTCCCGTCTTTAATTTGTTTTTACACCTTTACTTCTGTTTTTGTCTCTTTTCCACAAATATCTTTACTTGTAGAATGAAAGAAATATTTATGTTTATAGGATAACAAATGGATTCACATTTCACACAGCGTTGCTAAATATGAAAAATCAACCCCTAAATTTAGGATGAATCAAGGGGTTAGAGGTGTAGTGTCCTCTTAAAAATTTAAATTTCGTATATGATTAAAATTATTTTAGTAATTTTTCGTTGAAATTAAAAATCTATTTTCACCTTCTAAAATTTTATAAGTTTGTCCCGTAAAATTTTATAGTTTCACCTCCTAGCATAAAGTTATGCGCCTATCCCTACCCCAAATTATACCCTTTGTTTGGTTCTAACTCTCAAACTATTTCTTTCTTCAAAATAAGTAACTAAACTATTATATTCAATCATTTAAGTCCGGTAGTTATTTAAACCAAAAAATTATTTTGGCCAATAAGATGTTGATAGGTCAGAAAGATTTTTTTGACCAATAGATAGTTTAGGGATTACAAGCAAAAAATAACATTGTCTAGGTACTTATTTTGACAAAAAATAATTTAGGAACTTAAAGTGACCAAAAATAATATACTAGGTACTTGTTTTGACTAAAAATAGTTTAAGGGCTAAAAGTGAACAAATTACAAAGGACATAATTTAAGGGTTGATTTTTCATTTAAAGCTAGTATATATATAGAGTAAGAATTTTGATAGTTTTTTCTTTTAAAAAATTGGAATTAAACTTAAGGTTATATTCTGATACACAAGCTGTGTAACCTAAATTTCAAACTCTAGTACCCTAAAACCTAAACCCTAAACTTTAAATTCTAAATTCTAACCATAAACCTTAAATTTTACATCATACGCACTAAACCTCTAAACCCTAACCTAAAACCCTAAACCTTAAAATTAAAAAAATTATATAAATTTTAGTTTACACAAGCTTATGTATGAAAGTATTTTCCTTAAACTTAAGGTACGCTAAACTTAACATACGATAAAGTCTCATGTATAATATATTGTCTCTGATCTCGTAATTTTATTTTATTCTTATATAAGGTCAAAAAGATCATAATCATGAATGACTTTTTAGTTTCAACAAGTTTTTAATGTATTTGTGAATATGAAATTTAAATTTGAACCTTGAGAGAGGGCTTGTCTCAACCCCAATTTTTTAATTCAATTACATTTTCTGCTTTTTTTTTTCGTTTAAATATTCATTAAATTGAAAATTTATTTTAATTTTATAATTTAAACACTTAATAAGTTTATATTTTTTTAAAATCAAATAATTTGACTCTATTAATGCTAATCTTGATTTTTTTTTTATGTAGACAGTATTATAAAAAAGAAAATTATAGTGCATGTCGTATTGTGCTATAAATGGATAGTATGGATGTGGTAAGATTCTTGCAAAAGAAGGAAAATCGAGAGATGGTCTTGACGGTCCACACTAGCAATACATACATGACTTGCTTAGGCGAGATTGAGAGATCTGAATGGTATGTGTTGCGTGAAGACAAGGTAGCCGATAGAATGTCGAAGATTGATTAAGATGGAGATCTCATTTTCCACCCAATGAAATTTTAGCTATTTTGCACAATAAATGTACTAGCTAAGGATCGTAGTTGATAATTTCTTTGTTTACAAAAAAAAAACCTACTAATTTTGAATATGAACAATAAAACCAATGTGCTAAAATTATTTTTAGTTTTAGCTTTCTACCTAATTAATTTTTTGAAAAATTGAAATCTACCAGTTTTATTAAACGATGATATATCCGAAATTACAATGAAAGTTCACAACTTAGTAAACAAAACACCTAAATCCAGACATAATCCTAGTAAACAAAATTAGCGTCTCAATATCAAAAGAGGACCATACAAGGAAAATGTAAGAACCTAACTCAAAGACTCAAAATAAAAGAAGGACAATAAAGGTAGGTTGATAATAAGGTCATTATGTTAGAGTATGTCCAAAAACCAATTATGATATGGCTGTAAAAGATATACTTATTTTATCTTGTTTATTAATAAGAAGTCATTATTATTATTTCAGTCTTACTCTATGTTTCTATAAATAAACTAAATTATAATAAAGTCCTTAGAATAATATAGTTATTCTTGAATGCCCTTAGTCGATAATTATTGTGGGCTTGGACAACAATAATATATTAAGACTAATATGTAGTTGATTGATGACAAAGTGTTATCATTGACATGGAGATGTCAAAATCAATACATAAGTATGTGTTAGGGAACGACATATTGGACTGACCCGCTATGGGCATGTTTTTTGGATTATTATGTGACAGTCACAACATTACTCATGGTGATAACTACATGTATGATCCTCAGACTTGAGATCATCATTATTTCAACATCGTGGGTGACATATTTTGATATGGTCAAACATGTGTCGTAACTAACTATACTATAAAGACTAATATTGGATATGTCACAATCTATGTAGCGAAATATGGTTGATAAAGATAGGATTTTCCCTCCTACATAATAGGAGTAATATCATAGGCCACTTGATTGAGTGAGGCTAGAAAATGCATGGCCATGCTCGAATAAATTGATATGGGATATCATAGTTATTCGTTTATAATAGTTTACTCAAGATATCAAGAAACACTAGATGGACTATATAAGTGTGACTAATCCATGACTTGTGTCCGATCTAGATACGAGGACAAAAGGATGAAATACATAAAAGAATTTAATCACGGAAAAAAGGTTAAATCGAACCACGATTTCATGTAACTTAGGTAGCAATGATGTATTGCTAGATGCCACTCACTGCTTGTAATATTAGAATTGTTCTGAATATTACTGTTAACGTTACATGAACCTACAATGGCCACACCCTATGATTGAAACGAACAAATTTCGACTAGACAACATGTGTACAAACTTGTTGTACACATAATTAGTGAAAAACCGAAATTGTTATAATTATAGTAATTATGGATAATTTCGTTTTCATATATATGTTAATATTTGATAAGATATTGTAATTATCAAATACTATTAATATATATATCTAAAATAAACCTAATTAAAGTAAAATCAGATTTACATATTTAATTATATTTGGTTAAAAATATTGTATATTTAAAGAATCCAAATTTAATTAGAATTAGGTTTTTAAATGCTATATAAAGGCATAAGGTCTAGCTGCCAACATGTGTGTTTTTTCAAAAATCCTCTCTAACAGTTAGAGAAGAGAAAAATTGTTCGTTTTATTCGGGTGGGCTGCGTAGAGGTCGGAACGCTGTTGTGACGACTCGAATTTGATTTGGATTCTCCTATACTCGCTGCGAAATTTCAGATTATTTGAGGTAATATTTTCATCTTTTATCACCCCGAATTCGTCCCTTGTACATGGACCACTGGTGGATTATGCCATATAATTTTTCCTTTGCACCATGAAGTGTACCGACGTTTCCAAATCCAATTCGAAGGTCCAAGACAAGGAGGTTAGCAGCATAATGAAAGGAGCGCCATCATGATCAGTCGTGGCATCGTCAAATTCATCCCTAATAAAAAATCAAAAAGAAAAAGCGTGCCAAAAGACAGAAAAACATACCAAAAGGTAAAGTAAAATCATTTCACAAGAGCAGAATAATTTATTAAAAACTGAAAAACAAAACAATAAAACGATAGATCTCGAATATCAGCGACCAATATTAAAATTAGTATTGTCGCCGGTGTTTAAAGAAAAAGAGGAACAAGAGTAGGCGACTCTACAGTCGAAAGAAAAAGATTAGTGAGCGTCTAGGGTTAATTCTTAATTGTATTCTTTCTACCTAATTAATTAATTACCCTTCGTGTTGTTTTTTATTATTAGTATTTAAGTTTATGTGAACACTTAGAAGTAGTTTTATTTTGTGTGGAAGATTAGGCGAGGATAATCTTAATTTTGTTGACTTATATAGGGACGGAGAAACCTTGATAGTGGGAGGGGCTATTCCCCCACCCACTCAATTTTTTTCTTCTGATTTATGGGTTATATTTTAATATATAAGTTATATAAAAAAAATTTACACAATTCTTTTATAAAATTTTAAATTTAAATCTCAAACTCTAACACCTTAAAATTTAAACCTTAAACTCTAACCATAAAGATTAAAAAGCTTTTGTATCAAAGTATTTTCCTTAGTTTATATATTAATATTCAAAATTTTATGGGATAATTACAGTTTCCCCCTATTTTTAAAAATATTATACTTTACCCCGTCAAGTTATAATTTTGGCTCCGTTTCTGGACTTATACAATTATTTTTAATTTGATTGATTTATATAAGTTAAACATTTTTTGTCAATAAATATAGAGCTCCTTTATTTATAAAAGAAAATATGTTGATATTTAAATTTAATTATTTTCCAATCCCCATTGTATGGTTGTCGAGAAATAAAAGACGGGCAAAAGAGGCAGTTTTTTTATTTTGTTATCATCCATTAGTTAAATTGACTAATCATGCGTCCAAAACTCAATTTGGTCAAATAGACAGCGACTGGTTTTTCAACTTAAGCAAATTGGATGGCCATAGCCACCGGATTTTTTTAAAATGAGACGCACTAAAATGAAGCATGATAAAAAATTTTATAAAAATTGTAAGGATTTTTATATCGATTTATGTACATATAGAAATACTTACGAAAATTGTAAGAATTTTTGTATATACCAAAATTCTTACTATTTTAAAAAAATTAGAAATTATAAGCATTTTGTATATATCGAAATTCTTACTATTTTTATAAACATTTCTGTATGTATATAAAAGTTGATATAAAAATTCTTACAATTTTTATAATAATTTTTGTACCGCCTCATTTTAACATTATTTTAAATTGTCTCACCTTAAAATCACCACCGATAGCCACCCTTTACGTCCATTATTGAAATTTTTGTCATTTTACTCGATATTTTATCCATTAAGAAAGAAAAATTTATTGCTTATTTTCTAGAAATCATCGGCGAAACTAACATTTATTTTAATTGAAATATTTTTTTCGGTATTTGATTTATTAGTCAATTAACTCAAATCGAGTATTATTAATGTTTATTAGAAGATGACTCTTCAAACTTATTTTGCTTCATTCATAATGTTAAGATTTAAATTTCAGACATTGCTTAAAAGGTTTAACGTCTCATCTTATTTGAAATATTTTTTATCTATACTAAGAAATCAACATTATTGAACCGAACAAGTGATCCCGGCAGAAAATTAGATGTTGTTCATCCTATTAGACCCGGTTCAAATCGTTTTGTCTGCAAAGTGTGTATACATTGTTAAATGTTAAAAATATATATGAACATATACTACCTTATAATCATCATAAACAAAACTATTAAAAAATTAACATTATTAATATCCTTAAAAAACGAAAACAATTAGTGAATCTAAATGATATTGGTAATTACCTTCTCACTTATACTTAGCTTTCAAAACTTTCGCCCACAATTTATCATCATCACACAATAAACAGGATCCTATTTTCATAAGAAATGAACTATTGTGTCTCTCTAAATTCTTCAATCCGTGTCCACCAAATGTTATTCAATAGTCGATTAATTCGAATCAAATTTTGTATAGGTTTAAGAACAATATTTCTAACTCAATTTTCTCTATTTACAATGCTAGAATTCGAATTCATGCCTTTGCTTAAGAGATCTAATACTTTATCTCGCTAAATTATCTGATTATTAATAATTTATCTCATTTAACCGGGCTAATTCCATAACGTTCCCTTATGTCCCGCAAATAATCACTAAACTAGGCAAAAATATCGTTTGGCCGCTACAAATTTAAAAATCACAAAATAATTAAATTTATTGTGTTGTTGCAAAATGATTAATGTACGTGATAAATTTTGATAACTTTGAGGTAATTTAATACTATTTTTAATTTAATTATTTAAAATTCATATAAATATAAACATTTTAAAAAAATTTAATAATAAACCATGTGGATTGCACTCTAATAAGAGACTCGTGAATTTATTCAAATTGCAACCTGATCATACTAGGGATATAATGTCGGGTATTCGGATGAGTTTCATGTCGAGTCAAGTTAAGTTAAATTAGATCGAGTCAAAATTATATCGGGTCAATTCAATCGTTCAACTCGAATTGGGTTTGGGTTCGGTTCAACCAGGTATGAGGCAAGACCTTATATTTTTAAAAATACCATTTAGTCCTTGAACCTAGGAAAATTACAAATTGGTCCTTAAATTATTAATAATGACTAACATGATTGAAATTTTATTGTTTTGGTTTATATTAAGTGTTTTTATGTGTTTTATGGAAATTGTTTATTTGTCTAATTCGATTCGATCTAAGTTTCGATAAGTCGATGTGACATTTTTAATCTGATTTTCGACTAAGTTGAATTAAAGGTCTTACACCAACCAATAAATTATCTTCTTTTCTTCCAAATTTAAATTCCCGAATATATTGACTAGATAGGTTCTAGAACCTTTGACTTTTGTCCTTTGTGATCCTTCTTTGTTGTGGTATTAGCTCCTTAGGTATGTTGTGGCATCGCCAATGCTGAAGCATCTCCAATGTTGTAGCAATACTTCCGGTTTCGCCGCCTCACATTGTTAATATCTTGCATAGAGATCTCTATGGTCTTTCTCATTTATGGCTGTAGCCTCTAGTGTAATGGCCTTTGGCCTCCTCCTTATTCAATTTTTTTTTTTTGCATATCATGTTCGTAAAAAGCAAGCTCATTATGTTCTTGAGTCAAAAATCACTCAAATGTTAATTTTCTTTAATTGTTGTCATACAAACATATTTCAATACTCATTTCGCTCGCTTCAATACTCTAGGATGCAAAATGTAACATGTCATGAAAAACTGTAACAAGTCAAGGTTCATTATGTTACTATTCATTTGGTCATTTGTATTTTAGACTTATCTCTAGGCATTAATACTTCATTCCAACATTTAAACATGCACTGTATCCTTCATTAAACATAACATACTGGACTCATATGTGTGCATATTATAATACTACTTAATATCATTTTTAATGTTCGAATTTGGATTTTCTTCTTGAGAGAGCAATGAGCTTGCCATTGCACCCATACTTGTTGGTAATTGAAAAACACTTTGATAAAATGATAATTTTTATATCTTAAAGTGATTCAAATCACTACATATTTAAGCTTGTTGGTTGAACTTATTCATGGATATTTAGAGTGGCGAAGGCACGTTAAAGAAAGGGTTGACACCCAATTTTTTTTTTTGAATTTTTTAAATAAATTTTACTAAAAAATATTAAACGTAAAATTAATATTACTTTATTTTAAAATTTTGTTATGCGTTAAATTTTTAAATCGTGACATTAAAATCTATTTCTTTAACGAAAATATCAAAATTTTTTATTCAATCCCTAGATATTTACATCCATTTTTTTCTAGAACATTAAAAGTTACACATCACTCATAACAAAGTAAAGCATTATTAATTCCGTTAATCCATTGAACATGTAACTTCAATTAAACACTGATAAAGGGAAAAAGAAGATCCCTAATGCCGTGTACGAATTATAACTCAATAACACGTACTGATGTACGTTGACAGGATTATTCATTTATTCTCCCTTCAGGGAAAAAAAGATTGGTTTGTTATAGATATGCATTGAAATCTTAGCTTCATATATATATATATATATATATACATGGGATAGAATCTGTTTACACAGTGTAAAAGTTTTAAAGTTTTATACGTTTTCTAGATTTTCGGATGAGTAAAATGGATAGCTGAGATTAACAGTAGGTTATGCGAAGATTATCACTTGAGGAAAAAAGTAAGGAGTTAATCTCAACCATTTGTATTGTTCTTATTTTAACATTCAAGATATTGGAATTGAATGCGTTGAAGCATATTTCTTCTTTAACTATCACTTCCAAGTGACGAACTTCGAGATATAAAATGAGAATAGAAGAATAAAGTTTTTTTTATGTCCATTTTATATTTTACATTCAAAAATCGTGAATCTTTATCTTAATATTTTTTTTAGTTTTGATATCTTATTAAATATCCTACTAAAATTGATTTGCAAGGAAATATTCAAGTTGAATATATTTTCTCATACAATTCACGATTTATGAGATTACACAACTTCAAAATATACCATAATTTGCATTTAACAAGATTTTTCAATCTTGAAATGGACATGGATATTGAATAAAACAATAACTTTTATGTTGATGATGATAAAGTCTCATTTTTCTTAAGTTAATTTTCAATTGGGTTATTGGTATATAAAATTTCACCCCTCTTTCGTTTTGAACCATTGTTTTGAAGATATATATATATATATATATATATATATATATATATATATATATATATATATATATATAGCTATATTCCATTGTCCACGGGTGGTGTTTGTTCGAATCTTTTATTTTTTGAAGTTGTTTGATTGTGTTTTTTTAGTAATTGAGAGATGACAAATATGAACCTTGAACAATGTTATTGTCACTGTCCACACATTATGTTTGTTTGAATCTTTATTTTTCAAAGTCGTTTGATTGTGTCTTTTTAATAATTAGGCTAGGACAAATTTAAACTTTGAACAATATTAATGTCACTTGATCACTGGGACGATAAATTATCAACGAGTTTTTTTTTTAAAAAAAAAAAATCCAAAACACCACAATGGAATGGGAATGTCAAATAAAAATGATGAATAAAAGGTTTAACAGTTCAGAGGGAAGTAGCAATCCAAATTGACATATATAGATATCCTATTTGGATCAAACTTCAAAGTATATATAAGTTCGTTCAAAAAAAGTATATATAAGTTGGTGTTTAAAGCTTTGTAATATCTTTAGGGATGTCAATGGGGCGGATTTTATAGGCATTCACCCTACTTTACATTCAATTGGGAAAGGATGATTACAGATTTTGCGGATCGCGGAGATGGAGATAAAATCTAGATTCGCCGTGGGTGGTGGGGCAGTCGTGAATATGACTTTATACCCACCCACCCCAATAGATTTTATAACATATTATTAAAAATATTATTAAAAATATTTTTTTAAAAATATAATTAGTTTGAGATTAATTATATCAAATATATAAATATTTTAAAAATATCAGTTTAAATCTAAGTCAAACTTAAGGTAATTCATATTGAGTTGTCTTAAGATAGTTATGAAAGATTATATATATATATATAGGGATGAGATCCAGTTGCTGTAGCGATGTTTTTTTTCGCTAAAAAATGTTGCTTTTTTATTTGTTTGGAAAATATTTTCTTCCACGTGGAGTTTTATAAAACCCGTGTTTTATTTAAAAATGGAGTCGCCACCGGCCACTTAGGTAGGCCGGACACCGTAAAAAACCAGAGATTTAAAATTGATGGGTTTCGGAGTCGGTTACGGATGGGGAATGATTAGCACCCCCACACCGCCCAAAATTGGTACTTTAATAATTACCGTTTTATTAATATTAAACTTTCCGGATTAAAGTGACGATTAAATTAAAATTTGGTTATATGTGGGAGTAAATTTTAAAGGACCCTTTATCCGAGAGTAAACGCCCAACCACTATCACTACGTCTGATACTGGCCCCATTTACATTCGAATAAAAGGGCACCGCATTGACAAAATATATCCGAAATGCAACTTAAAATGAAAATATAAATAAATACATGGTAATAAAATAAATGAAAAATATATGAAAAAACGGAAATAAACAGAAATAAAAACTAAAAATTAACAAAGTGATAGAAGGTGACCGAATTGAAATAAAAAGAAATAAGATGCGAAAATCAAAGTGAAAATGGGACGGAAACAGAGGCGGGACAAAAGGCTAGGGACTGAAAGGGAAATTGTCCCCTGGGCATGAGTAAAGGCGGGAGGAGAGTCCAGTGATCTAAAGCGTAATTTTCCCATAAACAAAAATGCGGATCATTCCCCTGAATCCGGGTCACCGCGGGTCGAACAAGCCTGAAATGGCGTCTTTTTGGGCCGTGTTATAGGCGCCTAAAACGACGTCGTTTTATACACGGCTTGAATAAAGATTTTTAATCCAAAAAAAAATTCATTCTTTCATATTTCAAACCAAAAAAATGACCTAGTCCTTTTTTTTTCTTTGAAATATCCGAATGCCCAAACCCTAAGGACTTCAAACTTCCCGTCGCGCCGCCGTCCTCGGAGCTGAAGGACTCATCTGGCGACCTAGGCCCAGGAGAGTAACCGGTTCTCTGCCGACTCGAGTCAGAAAACACAGGTATTTTTCTTACCCTTTTGATATGTTTCGAATTGAAAAGAAAAAGAAATATAATCAATTTGGAATGATTTAGATCTGAATTTTTTTTTATTGACTTTGAAACTTACAAATTTTTTATTTGAA
Source organism: Hibiscus mutabilis (assembly GCA_019671005.1). NCBI lineage: Eukaryota > Viridiplantae > Streptophyta > Magnoliopsida > Malvales > Malvaceae > Hibiscus > Hibiscus mutabilis. The sequence goes on from CM033725.1 coordinate 51,436,436, forward strand.
ATTTCCCCTTCTTTTTTTGAAAAAAACCTCTCTATCCTCTATTTTTTACTACGATCGCCCCATCTAATCTTTGGTTTCGGTTTTTTTATATATCAAATAACAACCCCCTTTCTATAATCTATTGATGCATATATGGTGATATGAGAGATGGATTCTTGGGGTGTCAAGGTATGACCGAGTGGTATGGTGGTGGCAGAAGCATGGGTGAGGGCATGGTGGTGGCAGAGATTGGTTATAGGGTTAGGTTTTAGGTTATTCTTTTAATTTAGGGATTTTAGATTGGATTTAGGGTTTGTGGGTTTAATTATTTTGGGGATTTGGCTTAATTTGGGGTTTTGGGGGGTTGACGGAGATGGTGATCGGAGAGTGAAGATGGCGGCGGCGGCAACACTGACGGCTGTGGTATAGTTTAGGGTTAGGGTTTTTAGGTTGAAGGGTATTTTGGTAATTTTAGGGTTAATGGGTTTGGATCCAGGTCAGGTTCGGGTCTGAACCGAGTTTGGTTTGGGTTTTGGGTCGGGTCTGGTTGTAAAGGGGTCATTACAGTTGCCCCTCTTTGCTCATTGTTGTGTAACAACGATAGAGCAAAGACTAAGAATGACCCGTTTTGTCTGGTCCGGTTGAGCTTCTTCTCTCGACATATGTCTTATTTCTTCAGTAGATCTTCTTTCTCTTTGACGTAGGTCTTCCTTCTTGTCTTGGTTGATCTACTTTGTCACTCTTGGGGAAGCAAAACCTTCAAAATGAGGGTTGTCTGTTGGGGAGCAAAATTAGTTCAGCTTGCTACATTATTGACGACGATGATACCTAGAGAAGATTTGACCCAACTACAACATTGACGAAGAAACAGGGTCTACAAAATTTGATCCAGCTGCAACACTGACAAGGAGGCAGGATCAAAAGGTAGATGTTGGACTCCACTACTCCATCAACAGAGAAGTAAGATCGGAGAACGTTGGTAACATGGATTCAACCACCCCATCAGCGGAGGGGTTGGATCGGATGATGGCGACCTAGAACTGGCTACACCATCAGCGGAGAGCAGGATCAGAGGACGACTGCGACTTGGACCTAGCCATTCCATCAGTGGAGGACTAGATCGGGCGATGAAAGTTGATAAATTTTGAATTTTTCATTTTTCTTTTCATTTCATTTTTTCTCTCTTTTTCTTTTTTCTGATTTTTTTTCTTTTTTTCTTTTTCTTCTTTTTCTTCTTTTTCTCTTTTCTTCTTTTTCTTTTTATTTTTTTATTTTTTTTATTTTTTCTTCTTTTTTCTCATTTTTTCTTTTTTTTCTTTTTCTTTTCCATTAATAAAAGGACTTGAAAATCAGTAACGTTGGATTTATCAACGGAAAAGCAGAACACTAACTAGAACCCTACTATATCATCAGCGGATAAGTAGGACAACAACAACTGGGCCATAGCCACTCCATCAGCGGAGGACGAGATCGGATAATGACGACCAATAATCGGCTACACCATCAGCGGAGAGCAAGATCAGATGACGACTGCCGCTTGGACCTAGCCACTTCATCAGCGGAGGACTAGATTGGATAACAACGACCTGGAAACGACTACACCATCAGAGGAGAACAGGATCTGAGGGCGATGAGAGCTTAGACTTGGCCACTCCATCAGCGGAGGACGGGATCGGATAATGACGACCAATAATCGGCTACACCATCAGCGGAGAGCAAGATTAGAGGACGACTGCAGCTTGAACCTAGCCACTTCATCAGCAGAGGACTAGATCAGATAATGACGACCTGGAACTGGCTACACCATCAGCGGAGAGCAAGATCAGAGGACGACGATAGCTTGTACCTAGCCACTACATCAGCAGATAGACTAGATCGGGTAATGATGACCTAGAACCGGCTACACCACCAGCGGATAGCAGGATCTGAGTACAACGGGAGCTTGGACCCGGCCACTTCATCAGCGGAGGACTGGTTTGGATAATGAAGACCTGGAACCGGCTACACCATCAGCGGAAAGCAGGATCTGAGGACGACGAGAGCTTGGACCCGACCACTCCATCAGCGGAGGACCGGTTCGGATAATGATGACCTGAAACCGGCTACACTATCAGCGGGGAGCAGGATCAGAGTACGACTACAGCTTGGACCTAGCAACTCCATCAGCGGAGAGCAAGATTTGATAATGACGACCTGGAACCGGCTACACCATCAGTAGAGAGCAGGATCTGAGGACGACGGAAGCTTAGACTCGGCCACTCTATCAGCGGATGACTGGTTTGGATAATGACGACCTGAAATTGGCTACACCATCAGCGGAGAGCAAGATCTGAGAACGACGGGAGCTTGGACCCGGCCACTCCATCAGCGGAGGACTGGTTTGGATAATGACGACCTGGAACCGGCTACACCATCAGCGGAGAGCAGGATCTGAGGGCGACGGGAGCTTGGACCTAGCCACTCCATCAGCGAAGAGCAAAATTGGACAATGACGACCTGGAACCGACTACACCATCAGCGGAGAGTAAGATTTGAGGATGACGGGAGCTTGTACCTAGCCACTCTGTCAGCGGAGGATTGGATTGAGCGATGAAAGTTGATAATTTTTTTTTTATTTTTTCATTTTTTTTATTTTTTGACTTTTGATGATTTTTTTATAGTTTTTCCAATTCTTTTTTGATGATTTTTCTTTTTTCTTGAATTGTACAAAGAAGTAAAACTCGATAAAATTAGGAATGGCTGCACCGTCAGCGGAGAAATAAGACCTGAATAGAAATTTGATCTGCTTGGAGAAAGGTTCGAATCTGTTGCACCATCAACGGAGAAACGAGATCTTCAGGATATATATACTGTTGTACCATCAGCGGTAAAGCAAAATCTGATAATGCAGGCAAGATCTGAAAATGCTACTTCTGCTGCTCTACTGGCGGAGAGGTGTGACCTGAAAATGGAAAAACATTAATCAGTAAATGTTCACAAAATTTATCATTGTTACCTTTTATTGATGCTTCAGCATCTTCTTTGTGTTTGGCCTTCTTCATGGCTAGAGGTTGGCAGTTGTGTTGTTGCCCCAATGGCTGGGGTTCTTTGGTTTATTTCGAACCTGTTTGTATGTACACACAAAAATGCATGAATTTTAGGCCTAAATACATGTGTCTATCCTAAATGCAAGGTGACTTTAGTGTATGCACTAAACATAGATGTGTGACGTATGCAAAATGATTTAATGCAAGATGAATGCAACTAAATACATGAATGTGATATAACTTTTCTTGCCCTCAAAGGGATGCCCCTGATGCCTCACTGGTCTCGTCAGGATCTTGGTTTTTTCATGCGGCGGTGCCCCGACTTTGTCCTAAGTTCTATCAGCTTTTATCCGAATAGATGCCCCAAAATTACATGACATCATCTGACACTTTTCTCGTAATATTTTTGAAACTTTAGGGTGATGTATTTTGGATATTCAAGACTCAGATATGAACAAAAGATGTTTGCATTGCTATTTGTAGTTTTGATCCCTTACAAAATACTCTCACCACTATTGTACTTAAGTCGGTGAAGTTGGTTTACAAAAAGTTTTACTCTGAAAGTGATAAAAACTACAAGGGACCTGCTATGGTCAAGACAGTGCAATACTTAACATGGTCCAGTAAAAAAACCTTCAACACCCTCAGTTGGCATCTTCATGCTTCGATAAAGGGTTCCAACAATTTTCAATCGTGTGTCCCACCTACCCAGCGTGATATTCGCAACTCGCTTTAGGATCATACCACTTAGGGAATGAGGGTTGCGTCGGGGCCTGGTGGAAAGGTACCACTATATGGGCTTTTAGCAGTTCCTTATACAGATCTTCGTACGACATCGGCAGGGGAGTGAACTCTATCTTCTCATTGTTCTTCCTCTGACCAGAACCTTGGCTTGAGGCAACGTGAGCACTTGACAAGGCCTTAGATTGCACAACTGTGCTGGGCTTGGAATAATTTGCATTGTAAACTCCCGAAGAGTTCACTTCCTGGTCTTTCCTTCCATGGTAAGGCTTCTTATGGGACGAACTACCCCCATCGTCAATTTTTCCAGTCTTGAAAGCATTCTCGATGAGCTCACCGGATAACACGAGGTCAGCAAAATTGGTAGTCGCATTGTCTATCAAGCGACCCAAGATCGGACCCTCTAAAGTTTGTACAAATGTGACCACCGTCTCCCTCTCACTGAGCGGGGGTTGGACCTAAACTGCTATATCCCTCCAGCGCTGAGCGTACTGCCTGAAGCTTTCATTATGCTTTTGTTTCATCTATTGTAACGTCCACTGGTCTGGCATCATGTCATTGACGTGTCGGTATTGCTCCAGAAAAGCTTTTTCCAAGTCTCTCCGGGATTTAATATGATGTCGGCTTAATTGATTATACCATCGGGCAACAGATCCCGATAGACTATCTTGAAAGCAGTGAATTAACAGCTTGTCGTCTCGGCTGTATTCTGTCATCTTCCGACAGAACATAGTGAGGTGAGCGCGAGGACAGCTTGTTCCGTCGTACTTCTCAAGCTCTGGGACTTTGAATTTAGGAGGTAAAACCAAATCTGGGACAAGACTGAGTTCATTGGCATCGAATCCACTGAAGGTATCCTCTACTCCCATAGCCTCTAGCTTCTCTTCGAGTCTCTTACATCGATCTTCGATTTCCTTTGAAGCTTCTACCTTCGGCCTCTCGGTCTCAAACAGATGATCCATTTCTGAAATAAAATTTTCAGCTTGATTGCCCCCAATCTTAACTTCTGATGCAGATGGATGATTTATAGGGATCGAAGTACCGGTCTGGTGTAGATGAGACTTTCCCTGAGAAATGATCACCTGGGGTTGAGTTTCTGGCTGTATCCTGTTTTGAACGGGCGTGAACCCCGGAGGATACATAAGATCCTCATCACCAGCAGTGGGTCTAGGATTTGCAGTGAGATTTACAACAGAGGCCTCTCCAGGCTCGAGAAGCTTCAATCTCAGCATTTGTGCCATTTGGCCCAGCATGTCTTGTTGTGACTTTGCAAGTTGTTCCCTCATATCTTGTTGGATTCTCGCCAACTGTTCCTCAACCTGCTTGGCTATGTTTGCTTGCAATTCTTTTTGGTCTTGCTCGATTTTTTTCAATCTTTCATCGTTCGCCATCTTTGTTTTGTACTAGGTTCCGTTTGGATGCTGAGCTGACTGATCTTCTGCTTTATCCAGTATCACTATCATAGGGCACCCCTAGAGTCAGTTTTCTTATTTTGAAAATGTATGTATATGCATGCAAAATGTGTCCTAAATTGATGCAATGCAAAATCAAGATTGTGATGATGTTGTGCAATGATGCAGGTGAAATCAATGTGATGAGAATAAAATGGAACGGGTTAGTACCAAATGAAAAATAGAGTAATAAAAAAACTATACATAAACAAGAGAAAATGCACCAGAGCCTAAATAGGGTGACCACTAACGGACAGAGTACTGATACGGCTCTAAAGGGTTGGCTTCTACGGCTCACAATATGCAGTTTTGGTACTAAGAGGTACCCGAATTGTCCTTGTTGTCCTCTACTAAGAGTAGCAAGGCCCCCGGCCATCACCCATTATAGGCTTTTTTCAACCAGGTTCAATTCAGGGGGACCCATTCGCTTATACCCATACGAATGAACGATATCCTCACGAAACTATAAGGTACTCGAGCCCCGAAGGTACTTGCTAGGCCCATACGGGAGAACGATATCTCCACGAAAGCATTAGCCTCTTCCCCCCACTTAAAAAAACGGATTTATATGCCATATTTTAAATGCGTTAAAACAAACGAGCAATTATAACTGAATGTTAGTTTAATAGTCACTTTAATCCAGAATTTCTGATATTAATAAAGCGGTAATTATTTGAAAAAAGCTCGACTCTCATTTGATTTTGAAAAACAAAAATTTCCCCAGTGGAGTCGCCATCTGTAGCGATGTTTTTTCCGCTAAAAAAGGTTGTTTTTTATTTGTTTGGAAAATATTTTCTTCCGCGTGGAGTTTTATAAAACCCGTGTTTTATTTAAAAATGGAGTCGCCACCGGCCACTTAGGTAGGTCGGACACCGTAAAAAACCAGATATTTAAAATTGATGGGTTCGGGAGTCGGTTACGGATGGGGAAGGATTAACACCCCCACACCGCCCAAAATTGGAACTTTAATAATTACCTCTTTATTAATATTAAACTTTCCGGACTAAAGTGACGATTAAATTAAAATTTAGTTATATGTGCGAGTAAATTTTAAAGGCCCCTTTATTCGAGAGTAAACGCCCAACCACTATCACTGCGCCTGATACTGGCCCCATTTACGTTCGAATAAAAGGGCACCGCATAGACAAAATATATCCGAAATGCAACTTAAAAATGCAAATATAAATAAATACAAGGTAATAAAATAAATAAAAAACTAATCTAGCACAAATAAAACACTATTCTAACATACAAACATAAATATTAATCTAACACATAAAATATGATAATAATGACAATAATAATAATAATAATAGTAATAATAATAATAATAATAATAATAATAATGCTAGTATGAATGCATGGATTAGACTAAAATGACATGAAACTAGAGATTTGGGACTGAAATGCATGAATATTTAATTACATGACATGAATGATACATATTAATGGACTAAATTAAAACAGATGCAAAATATATGAAAAAACGGAAATAAACAGAAATAAAAACTAAAAATTAACAAAGTGATAGAAGGTGACCGAATTGAAATAAAAAGAAATAAGATGCGAAAATCAAAGTGAAAATGGGACGGAAACAGAGGCGGGACAAAAGGCTAGGGACTGAAAGGGAAATTATCCCCTGGGCATGAGTAAAGGCGGGAGGAGAGTCCAGTGATCTAAAGCGTAATTTTCCCATAAACAAAAATACGAATCATTCCCCTGAATCCGGGTCACCGCGGGTCGGACAAGCCTGAAACGGCGTCGTTTTGGGCCGTGTTATATGCGCCTAAAACGACGTCGTTTTATACACGGCTTGAATAAGGATTTTTAATCCAAAAAAAATTTCATTCCTTCATATTTCAAACAAAAAAATGACCCAGCCCTTTTTTTTCTCTGAAATATCCGAATGCCCAAACCCTAGGGACTTCAAACTTCCCGTCGCGCCGCCGTCCTCGGAGCTGAAGGACTCTTCCAGCGACCTAGGCCCAGGAGAGTAACCGGCTCTCTACCGACTCGAGTAAGAAAACGCAGGTATTTTTCTTACCCTTTTTATATGTTTCGAATTGAAAAGAAAAAGAAATATAATCAAACTGGAATGATTTAAATCTGAAGTTTTTTTTTATTGACTTTGAAACTTACAAATTTTTTATCTGAAATTTCCCCTTCTTTTTTTTGAAAAAAAAACCTCTCTATCCTCGATTTTTTTATTACGACCGACCCCCTCTAATCTTTAGTTTTTTTTATATATATCAAATAACAACCCCTTTTCTATAATCTATTGATGCAGATATGGTGATATGAGAGATGGATTCTTGGGGTGTCAGGGTATGGCCGAGTGGTATGGTGATGGCAGAAGCATGGGTGAGGGTATGGTGGTGGCAGAGATTGGTGATAGGGTTAGGTTTTAGGTTATTCTTGGCACAAAGTAATGCTAGACAAATACAACAAGTCTTGGAATGGTGTTAATGATCTAAGGAAAATGGGTGTAGACAAATACAACAATCTTGGAATTGATCCAAGATACAAAATGGCCCAAGATTTGCTTTTATTTCAAAAAGATATTTGATCATGATGAAGCTGAGAGGGAGGTTAGTAGAATCAATACTTTTCTTCGTCAGTTGGTGGATGAATACGGGTCTAAAAATAGTGGGATCCAAGCTACTTGTTCTTAGGAGCCTAGTGATACTGGTCACATTGGAGGAGATGCGTATATGCAGAATTTGCACAATTTATGGAACAAGATGAAAGTCACAGTTATGAAAAATCAGATTTGGAAAAAAAATATTTGGAAGCTTCTAATGTACCACTTTGTGATGATTTTGATATCCTCACCTGGTGAAGGACAAATGGAAGCACATATCCCATTCTTCAACAAATAGCTAGGGACATTTTAAGCATTCATGTTTCTACATTCCCTTCGGAATATGCTTTTAGCACTAGTGGTCGAGTACTTGATCCTTATCGCAGTCGACTTTCTACCGAAAACTGTTGAGGCTTTAATGTGTACTCAAACTTGGATTTGGGTTGACATTAAAGGTAATTTATAAAGTAATAACATATATGTTTACATTAAACTTATTTGTTAAATAGAAGTGCAAGTTACTCATAAGGAAGTTTACATATGCAGGTTCAGGTGACGTTCAAAAGATGTCATGCTCACAGCTGATAGAAGAATTAGAAGATGAATGTGATATCGAAGCAACCAAGTTACATGAGTGACATGTATTGATTGATATTTAAATTTCTGCATTTAAAGACATTTATGATGTATTTGAGACATTGTTTTTATTTAGAATTTTGTAAGTATTTTGTTTTTTTAATTTTTTTAAATTCGTATTAAATTTATATTTTAATTTACCAATTAAAGGTTTCAAAAACTTATTATGATTATTTGTTAAATTGTGATAGTTGAAATAATGTCACATGTGGTGGGAGTCTAAATGACATATATTTCTTATTTTTTCATAACAAATTTGGTATAAATTTATTTAATTAATATTTATAAATATATTATATGAAGTGGATCATGGGACGCGTGTAAAAGAGATTAGGTGGGTCTAAGAACCACGTAGGTGGTGGGATGGTTTTAACCTTGCAGGTCGCGGGGCAAGGATAGTCTTAAATTTTACATTCGCAGTGGGTTGTGGGGCGGGAATAAGAGTAAAAAATTTTGACGGGAATGGGTGTGGAAAGAGCATCCTTCACACTCACCCCGCCCAATTGACATCCATAAATATCTTCTTTATGAAAGCTTTCTAATGGGCTTGTACTTGGGCTTAAGTGGTAATCCTTCTTAAAGCCCTAAATGTGCCTTTAATTTTAATAAAAATTAAAGGCTTAATCATAAAATAGGTGTCCAAAATTTGCCGCTTTTTAATAAGTGCCTAAAGTATTTTTTAGCTAAAATAAGTGTCAAACGTTTTATTTTTGCCCGTTTTAAAGTCAACATGTCAAAAAAAATTCATCACCCAATTATAGCTTGACACGTGGCTTTTATTTTTTATTTTCAAAAACAAACTGAAAATAAAATAAATTAAAATTATCCCAAAATTTTTAAAAATTACAAAACAATCTTGAATCTCCAAGACCCCAAAATCCACAAATGATGTCATTATCACCGTCGATAGCTTCGGCATACCCCACTATTGTCTTCACCGGAGTCCCCTGCCCATTTCTCCCAACCACCCTTCTTTATGGACAACGAACAACGAACGCGAAAGGCTCCAATTGTTCGACGCCTGATTAGCACGCTTTCTGACGATTACCGGCGATGGGTGGTTGAGGAAATGGGCGAAGGACTCTGACGATGGCGCTGGTGAGGTCCAGCGATGCTATCGACGGCGACAATGATGTCAATTTTAGATTTTGGGTGTTTGAATTTGGAATTGTTTTGAAAATTTTAAAAAAAAATTTAAGTTTTTAAAAAAATACTTTTTTCAATTTTGTTGGAAATAAAAAATAAAATAACACGTGTTAAAATTCTAATTGGGTGTTAAAAAAAAATTTAACGGTGTTGCCTTAAAACAACAACGGAATGAAACTTTAAGCACTTATTTCAGACAAAAAAGAAACGTTTCACACCTATTTTAGCTAAAAAATATTTTAGGCACCTATTACAAAAAAATAGGTATAGTTTGAACAACTATTTTATAGTTAAGGTTAAATTAAACATGTTGATGCAAGCATGGAGCGGAATCACATTTTTTTTAAAGGAACGGAATCATTGATGGAACTATGCATTGCCTTGTGTATTATTATTAAAGTACTCTATATGTACCCGGTACGTAGTAGACATTAAATTGAAGTACTCGTATTTCATAGGTTAGAATCAATAACAAATAAAATTGAAAAAACCTTTAGAGATATGAATGAACTAAGGGGTATTAAAGACAGTCTCACTTCGAAAGTTTAAAATATTTTTTATATTTTACATTAATGATATAATCTTATATTTCTTAAACTTTTAAATTCTCTATAATTTTATTAAGTTTACAAATTTACCCTTTAACATAAAATCAAATATTTATCTCCTCTTACAAAATGCACTTGATCAAGCGAAGAATCACAATCGACAAATCAAAAGAAGGAACCATAAGTTTTCCATTGACAAAGTGTCAGCTTTCATTGCTACACCATTTATTATTTTTATTAATGTCTACATTTTTATCAAAAAATATTTATCCGAACAGTACAAATACAATTCTCAATACTTTTAATATATTGTATTTTATAGAAAAAAAATAATATATTAAAACTTAAATAATAAAAGTTGCCTTATATTGTTATTTGACTAATTTATCAATCATTAGTTGATTTAATAGAATAAAACGTTAAATTAATTAAACAACTTTTAAAATTGTTCAAATCATGACATTACAAATGAAGCAAGCTAAAGTTTAGATCATAACTTTGTAAATGAAACAAATTAGTTTCAGAAATTCACTTTACGATATATCTTTGCAATTAATGTGAATATACCTAATGATGTTCAATTAATTTTTGAATAATATTTTTTGATAAACTTAATCACTAAATCAATATTATCCTTTTCATATAATTGTAAATATCCAATTCATTAATTGATAATTAAATTAATGCTTAAGGGTGTAAGAAGCTTTTAAACTTTTGAAAAAAATTAATTAAGCTCTTAAATTTTTGTATCCAGTTAAGCCTTTTGACTAATATCACCATTAAATTTTGACAGTTTTTTTTAAATATTAATGTCACATGATACGTTACATTTTTTATCATGCAAAATTTATAATTTTATAAAAACATTTATATATGTTTATTTAGAACTTTGTATGATTTTTTTTATAAAATTGAAAAATATGAAAATGTCTAGTAGTAACACTATGACACAATGTATTATACCAATTGTTCAAAAAATTCGTTAAATTTAACAGTAATGTTAGTCAAAGAGTTTAATTGATTAAATTTATTAGTTTAAAGATTTGATTGAGTGCAACAAAAATTAAAAACTTGATTAATGATCTTTAAAAAAATTAAATAATTTTTTAACCTTTAAACCTTAAATTAATATTACTTAACTCGTGATATTAAAAACAATTTTTTTCCAACATAAAACATTAACATGTGCTACAAATAAAATACGGATCCAATCACTCAAATCTCAATCTAATATTTTTTTTGGGGGGGGGGGTCAAATGTGTATTTTTTATTACAATTTGTGCCATAGAATGGTAAAATAAAATTAAAACAGAACACAGACAAAACAAAAGCAAAAGAAAGGACAGAACAGAGCTGAAACAGAGGGGGGAAAAGTGTGAGAGATGGTGGGGAACAACAGAGATTTCATTTGTTTATCTCATGATCTGATTGGAAATGGGTATTTTCAGAAACTCACATTTGCAGTATTAATATATTGGAGCTGTTTTTTCATGACCCAAGTGCGTGCTTCCATTCATGAATATCAAAACCAAAGCTTTTTCCGCCGTTCTAATTCTTTCTTCTTCCATGGTGGAAGCGAAGGCCTTTACGCTTCAAAGCTTCATGTTGATCCCAACAAAACGCCTTCCCCTGAGGAAAATTATCTCAATGGCAAGTCTTTTATCAGGTCATCAATGGAAGTTTTCTTCTTTTTCCTGATCTGATTTCTTTCTTAGTTTCAGCTCTCTCTTTTTTTCACTTGTTTGATTCGAAAATGTTGCATTTTCGGATCATGGTTAGTTTCTATTACGATTATCAGTTTAATGCCTTTTGATCTAATGTGATCAAGGTTAATAACATCATCAGTTTTGGGGGATTTTCCCCTTTTTTATGTAAATGAGATTTCTCTTTTCATGATTAGAATTTTTTTGATGGATATCAATGTGTTAATAACTTCTGTGATGAGCATTTCAGCATTTATTGATCTTATGATTTTGTTCATGTTGGATTTGAAGATTGTGGATCTTTGCAGGGGAGTCCCTTTCATTTTGTTTTCGATTGTGTTAGGAGCAAACACTTTACTTATGTTCTGTCATGTTTTATTAAATGAATGACTGTAAGAATGTTACATCGTGAAAATCATGCCGTGTGTTCATTGACACTAATATCATTCAGCTGGAAAATCTGCTATTTAGTACAAATATGTAAGAATGTTATGCGCATTGATGTTGCAATTTAGATTAATAAAGGCATTGTTGAACAATCCGGGAATTTTCGTCTTAGGCAAGGCAATCTTCCATTGTTGTTCAAGAGCATTTCAGCACTAATACCTTATTTTGTAACCTACAAGATTTCAGTACTAATACCTAGGACACCATGTTGGTGAATTCATATATTTTAGGCACGGCATCATTTAGTTCGAGTCTCTATGGCGTGGATGTTTTATTTCTTGGACACGGATTAACCGATTCCGGAACTTCTCTTGTATCTCTGATGTCATTATCGTTTTCAGGTTTGAGTCAATAACCTTTCGAAGAACAAAAGAGTCTGCTGAAAAGAAGAATGACATGCAGCAAAAAACTGGTTTGGTTGAGGCTATAATAGTTGAGGTAAAAGATAGGGAGAAAATTGGAGGTTCGTATTTGCATTCCGCCGCAATATGTTGCACTCCGGATCTTTCTAAGGAAGGATCCTGCAATGTAGGGGAGGTGATTATCCACCAAGATCCAAATTACCCGTATAGTCCGCAACGAATACAAACCTTCTTTGAAGGAAAAAATGAAGAGACTACTATGGTGGTACAAACAGTTGAGATCAATCGTACTGGAATGTACTATTTGTATTTCATGTTTTGCGATCCGGAACTCACGGGCACAACGATAAGTGGAAGAACTGTCTGGAGAAATCCCGGAGGTTATCTTCCGGGAAAGATGGCACCACTAATGACATTGTTCGGGCTAATGTCTCTAGCATACCTTGGCCTAGGTCTTGTCTGGTTTCTGTGGTCTGTCCAATACTGGAAAGATATAATACAACTGCAGTACCACATTACAGTAGTGATTGGTCTGGGAATGTGTGAAATGGCTCTATGGTACTTTGAATATGCAAATTTTAATGCAACCGGAAGCAGACCAATGGGAATCACAATTTGGGCTGTTACCTTCACTGCTGTTAAGAAGACCGTCTCCCGTCTACTCCTTTTAGTGGTTTCGATGGGCTATGGTGTTGTGCGACCGACCCTTGGACGTGTAATCTTCAAAGTTCTCCTTCTTGGTCTGACCTACTTTGTCTTTTCAGAAGCTCTTGGGCTGGTTGAAAATCTGGGGAATATCAATGACTTAACTGGAAAAGCAAGGCTATTTCTGGTTCTACCTGTTTCTCTGTTGGATGCTTGCTTCATAATCTGGATCTTTTCTGCATTGTCCAAAACTCTAGAGAAGCTTCAGGTAGAACCATGCATATCTTTTCATATTATAACCCCATAGAGAATAGTATATGTCCTTTTCATTTCGTAATACACTGGATCATAGCAGATGTCATGTCTTCCTCTCATATTGCATGTAAATCTCGATTGTGCGGTGCTGTAAATGTAACTTAAATTACACTCCTAGCTCATATTCTCTTATGGCCATTTTTGGTGAAAGCTCAATAAGTTAATCCTTTCTGCATATTGATGCTTGTAAATTTTGTTTTTACTTGTTTTAGGCAATAGTGATAATTTATTGATTTATAATTTAAAAGGGTTTATTCCTTTTCTGTCGGTACAGATTAGAAGAAGCATGGCCAAGTTTGCGCTCTACCGGAGGTTTACCAATACACTAGCGATATCTGTTCTGCTCTCCATTGCTTGGGTTGGTTACGAGGTTGTTTAATATACTTCTCTGCCAACAAATACAAGTTTTCTTCATTGTTTTATGTCTTTTATCCTCCACCTCGACTCTCAAGTCTGTCTTTAGAATAAAGCTAGTTACTCTTAGATCATATGGCTCTAACATTCTCCATTTTCAGGCTCCTTTTAACCATCATTCGTATAGTTGTATAGCTCTGAACATTCAAATACATATCAGATTATATTTTCCATATAGAGCATAGGTGTATTCACTATTCATCTAATCAAGCTTTGTTGTTCAGTTATACTTTAATGCAGCTGACCCATTAAGTGAACTGTGGCAAAGGGCGTGGATAATCCCGGCTTTCTGGAATCTGCTTGCATTTGTACTTTTGGTGGTGATATGTAGTCTTTGGGCTCCATCAAACAATCCGACAAGGTAATCCCTGGAAAGTGGAAACTCGAACCTTCGTTATTAGGTAAAGCTTAACTTTAGTTTCGTGATGTTTTTGCTGGGAATTAGATATTTATATGCACTTCATTTGGTAATAAGAATTGTTTTCCTGTTATTCTTTGAAAGGACAATGACTAGATCTGTCTTTTCAGAACTACCGCCCCACTAAGAAAAATATTCTTGTGATAGGTCATATTCCTGGTCAAAAATATAGTGAAATTACCTTTCCTATTCTTTCCCCAGACCCTGCTAGTAATAAGGATGTTCATTTCTTAAAATATCCCATATACGTAGGCGAAAACAGGGGAAGGGGACAGATTTATCCCAACGGGAACAAAAATAACAATACAGTTTATAATGCTGCGGCAACGGATATAGTAAACAAAATCATACGAAAAAAAGAAGGGGGTAACGAAATAACCATAACGGATGTGCATTGGATGGACATCAAGTGGTTGATATTATTCCCCAGGACCAGAACTTCTTGTATCTGATAGAAGAAGTGTGAATGCTTTATCTTATTTGGGGTCTCGGGAAAACAGAATTGCAAGCTCTGGGGATCGAACCCCAGCCTTGTGGGAATCCACCTACTAAGAGGGGTAGGAGTTGGATTTATATGAACCAATGCTTGTCATATTTGGTGGCGGGTGTGTGGTTTGTATCTTGAATTAGCCCAAATGTACAAGAATTAGTTCTCAGTAGATATCAAATTTGCATGTCTGGAAAACTTGCTGTATTAAGCATGAGCAGTTTCTTTTCATTTTATACAAGCATCTACCGAGACGTACTTCGATTGCGTGGAATCTGGTACTTGCTCGAGCTAATCAGCTTTACTTCGAATGCTTTAGAGCCATCTTTTAGAAATCCCTGAGTCACTGTTTGCACCTAGAATATAACATAACCATCACGGTACTCTACGCGGGTAGGTTTCACATTCTCTACACTCACTTTTGGTTTGACAATGCTGCTCATTCAAGAACATAAGCACATTACTGAATATGGATATGTACGAACTTGAGAACAATATCGTGAAGCATACGTTGTTTATTCGCCTTTTATTCTAACCATGCTTCATCATAATAGTTAATTCGCCGTGTTGTCCAGATATGCATATAGTGAGGAGACGGGGGATGAGCTTGAAGAGGAGGGTATCTCACTCAGTAGCAGTAGTGTTGCATTGGCCGGAGAATCAGCAGCCAAGCTGGAAAGGAAGGAAAGGAGGGCATCAAATGCCGATTTATTCAGGCTCGGTGAAGAGCTCGAGGAGGACAAAAGAGAATAGAGAGCAGCTTTTCTGCCCATGTCCCAACAGAATTCAGAGTTCATCTACCATGCTTATGTTGTCCCCTTTCCCTCATTGTCCATGTCATTTTCTCAAATTTTTCTTTTAACTTAGGATACTCCGGTCACCGATGCCGGATTTTTCACAAAGAGAGATCATTTGAAACATAACCCATGCGTAAATATTCATATATCATTGTTCAACTTCAAAGTTGTTTGATAAACAAGCATTAAAATCTTACCGATTATATTATTTATTTAATTTTATAAAAAAATGTAAATAAATATATAAAAACCAAACTGTTCATCCTAAAACATATAACATTTCAAGTTGGTCCGAGTAAATATACAACTTACATGTTATATGTTTTAATAACATTTTTTGTAGCAACCTAAATTGTTATCTCACGAACATCTTAAAATGTTACCCCTGCACAACCTAGAGTGTTATACATTTTTATAACATTTTAGGTCCGATTGTTTTTTAACCGTTTTTTAAGCTGTCGTTCTTTAGACTCTCCCACGTTTCATCGTGAGAGTGGGAAAAGGAATTTGTGTAATACATATTTCTAATCGCAGAGAAATAAAAACTTCCTGCCTCATGATTGCAAACAGCCTCCGCATGGAGTCTCTCCATTGAAACATAACTACAGCTTCAGCAACAAAATTATTAAAGGCAAGGAAATGAAAGGGAGAAAGAATTTGAAGGTTTTTGGTGATAATTGCATTGGAAAGTTGGGGGGAGGGCTTTATATTCACATTCAGTCCTTTCACTTTTAGTTATAGGACTTTAGTCCCTCTATTCTTTTAATTTAATAATTAAACTCAACCTTCATTTTGCTTCTCTAAAATAGTGTCGATGAATCTTCATATCCCATATTCAGCATTTGTTATTTGTTTGTTTGGCCTTTCCCTTATGTAATATACATGACCAGTTTTTTATTTGGAAAATACCACATAATCCAATTTAGAATAAGCCAATTGAACTTCAATTATTAAATCAAAAGGGTAAATGGATTAAATTTCAAATGTGCGAAAAATTGAAGGATTGGGGTAGAATCAGACTTTTTTTAATATTCGAGTATAACTTAAAACGAAAATTAATTACTCGACACACCTTATTGTTTAGTGTAAACTGCACGAGTAACTATCGAACTATTAAAGTCTACTTGTTTTGACCACCGAACTATCTAACTCGTCAATGAGACCACCAAACTTATTAAATTGATCTATTTTGACCATCGCCGTTAAAAAAACTAATGGATGGGTTAACAGAAATTTATAAAATTACATTTAGTCCATGTTATTTACCTATTATATCATTTTGGTCCTAATTTTAATTTAATTAAATAAAATTAACCAACCAACCAAATGACGACACGTGTTACCATCTGGTTAAAGGAAAATTAAATACGGATAGAATGGCCTTGGTTAAAGGAAAATTAAAGACGGATAGAATGGCCTGGGGAGAATCAAACCTAGGACCAAAAAGTGTTATACCTATACTTATACCACTACACCAACATGTTCTTAATAATATAAAATGCACCCTTTTATATACATATTTTATATTGCAGTAAATGTTAGGAAAAAAAGTAAAAATAGTTGAAAGATGACTCGAACTTAAATCACTTGGGATGTGTAAAATCACACAAACCACCAAATATTCGAATATTTTAAATCAAATTTCTTTTCTTTTAAATCGAATATTTAATATTTTAATAAATATTCGATTTAATTTAAATATGAAAAAGAAAAATATTCAAATATTTTAAATCATTTTTTTTCTTTTAAATAGAATATTTAATATTTTTCATATTTAAATTACATATAATATTTAATAACTACTTTAAATATTTGATTTAATTTAAAAATAATAAATAATAAAAATTAAATAATCGATGTAATTTAAAAATTAAAAATAATAAAAAATTAAATCAAATATTTAAAGTAGTTATTAAATATTCGATGTAATTTAAATATGAAAAGTATTAAATATTCTATTTAAAAATATTCAATTTAAAAAAAATAATTTAAAATATTCAAATATTTTTCTTTTTTATATTTAAATTAAATCAAATATTTATTAAAATATTAAATATTAGATTTAAAAGAAAAGAAATTTAATTTAAAATATTCGAATATTTGGTTGTTTGTGTCATTTTACAAATCTTAAGTGGTTTAGGTTTGAGTCATCTTTCAATCAATTTTACTTTTTTTCCTAACCTTTACTACAATATAAGATAATGTATATAAAAGTGTGCACTTTATATCACCAAGAGCAAGTTGGTGTAGTGGTAATGGTGTGAGTATAACTGCCACGTGTCACCACCTGATTGGAGGGGAAAATATATTAAATATTAAATAAAAATAAATTAAAATTTGAGTAAATTTATCCAATTGGGTGATGACATGTGTCGTCATTTAGTTGGTTGGTTAATTTTATTTAATTAAATTAAAATTAAGACCAAATTGATATAGCAAGGACTAAATGTGTAATTTTACAAATTTTGTGAACTGTCACGTCACCCATTCGTTAGTTTTTTAACAACGGTAGTCAAAATAGGTCAATTTAATAAGTTTAGTGGTCTAATTGACGAGTTAGATAGTTAGGTGGCCAAAATAAGTACGTCCTAATAGTTCGGTGGTCACTGATGTAGTTTACCCTATTGTTTATTGAGTTAAGAAAATTACACTCAACAATCGATTTTTTTAATAATAAATACGAAAAGTATACATAAAAATATTATTAGATTTATAAATTATTTGAATCAAGTGCTAAAACATTAAGATACATTTTACTCGATAGACTGTTTTTTATAACACTAATCCGCATATGCTGTTGATACTAATTACTGCATCATTCCGGTTAAAGGATTCCATTTTTGTTATTTTTAGGTTTTATTCATGATTTAGTCCTCCCAATTATATTTATTTTAGTACTTTGGTATATAATTTATTCGCATTTTGATATTTAAGATATTATTTTCATCTCATTTTATCCTAAAATTATCAGTGTTTAATAAGAATATACCACGTGTTACATTCTTAATGACATTTTTTGTAAAGTAGGACCGAAATGATAGTTTACCTGTTGTTGTCGGATCACAAAAAAAGTTTAGATATTAAAGTGATAAAATGTATAATTTAGAGACCAAATCACAAATTAAACCTTTTTTTGAACTACGAAAGTGACGTCGTTTAACTCTGGTAGTTCCCTTTTCCTTCCCTTCGTGTTCCATTAGAATCCGAAGACAAATCTAAAACCCTAGTGCTCCGCTCTTTAGGGAATCATTAAATTTGCTACCTCAAAATCCCAATCTTGCCCCCCAAAAGATGCTAAATTTCCCTTGATTGCCATGTCGTCCGAGGAAATCAGTCTCCAGAACGGCCTCAACGTCTTCCAAGCCGACCCCATACGGGCCTTTAATTGCGGACCTCCGACTACTGCTCGACCCGGCTCCAAGACCCGAGAACTCACCGGTTTCATCGACGACAAGATGTTCTCCTTCCCTCCATCGCAGCCGCCCGAATTTCGCTCCTCCAACATCTTCTCCGCCGCCGGAGATCGCCGAGACCCGCCCAGCCGTCACCATCGGAATTGGGAAAGAAGCGCGGGAGGTTGCTCCACAAACAGTGGCGACGACGAATCTGACGGAGACGATGTGGATGACGAGGAAGACGAGGACGATGACGACGACGACGGAGGAGATGACGACCAAAATAATAATAATAATAATAATAACCGCAGTAATAATATAAACATAAATAATAAGAGTAATAGTGGAAATGAAACTGTAAGTAATGCAGGAAGTGGAAACCCCGAAAATATGGGAAACGGAAAAGCAAAGCTTCCCTTCGGTTAGTTTTCTGTTATTATTCTTTCTATTTTTGAGAAATTTTATTGATTTCTATATAAAGTGAGGAGGTTTATTCATTTATTTTTGTTTCTTTTTAATTATTGTTGGAAAGTGGGAGAGAGATGCAGGGAACTGGTAGTGAAGGAAGGAGGAATAGGACAGGGGCTGAGAGACGGTACTAATTATCAGAATGCGGTGACGATTGCCGATCCCGATGGGGATATTTATTACACTCAGTATTTGCAAGGTGGAGAAGGTTGTGCTGCTAGTGGTGGTAGTGGTAATGGTCAGAAGGATATCTTGGTGGAGAATGGTAGTGGTGGATGTGGGTTTAGTGGGAGGAAAGATGTTTCCTTTATTAGTGAGTCCGGTGAGTCCTTGCGGACCATTTTATCTGACCCTGTCACGTAAGTGGTACTCAACTTTAAGAATGTTGAAGGAATAATTAGTGCTTTTATTTTGTTTCTGCTCCCTGGTATTGAATTTGGCTATGATGTTTTTGGTACTGGTGCTTAGTTGGTTAATTATAGTTCATTAACTTGTAGACGTGTAGTTCATATGGTCATGAATTTCATAAGTCCTTGGACTAGTGAGCTTCAGTTGGGATTATTAGGTGCAGAGGATTTGAGTAGTGGTTTAAGTTATTGCAAGTTTGCAACTAGTTATGTATTTATGCTGCAAGGCTATTGAACAAGGATTGTGGTGAAACATGTTTTCTTTTCTCTGGGGTCATTTAGATATGTTTATTGGTAAAAGACTGCCTTCGAAGGCTTGCCTGCAGCTTGTGCCTTAGCACTAAACAGAAAAAGTGCTTCATACCCTTTTGATCAGTCACACGCCTAGGCCCCTTTTTTTGTATGACGATAGGAAAGCATACATAATTGCATATTGACTCTGTGTTGTCAAGGCATGTGCCTGCACCTTAGCATTATTCAACAAAAATGCCTCAGACCCTCTCAAGCCAGGCCCATTTAATCAAGACACAGTTGTTTGTAATGCGATATGCATAAAAACCCTGTTTGATTGAATTTCTCTTTCATTTCTTTTATTTCTCACCTTTTTTCATTTGATATCCTTTTTATTACTAGAAGAGATAATATCAAACTCTATACTTTGCAATATTTGAGCATTCAACGACAAACATAAGGAAATCATGCATATTGGCGAATAAAAAATTGCATATTTTATAGATAAATTAGACTTAACTTTAGATTTTATTATATACCTTAAGCTATATATATATTACAAAATCTCACACATACACATTGCACTTTGTTTAACTCAGGTTAGTGCATTTTTTGCACCTTGCACTTGAGTCAGTACAAGGGTTGAAGTGCCTAGAGTGCGCCTTGCACCCTTGACAACATTTTATTACTAATAAAAAGATTGTATGTTTATAGATAAAATACACCACACTTAAGAGTTTATTATGTCTTAACCTTTATATACACAGGCACCTACAAAATCACAAACATAAATGTTGTGCTTTACTTCTTTGGCTAGCGCCTTTTTTGTGTCTTGTGCTTGAGGCAATACAAGGGTAGCACCTAGAGTGTGCCTTGTTCCCTTGACAACACTGCTTCGAACCGAAACTTAGCTAAGTTGGTTCATGTACCCCATCTTTTAAAGGTGGCATCTAGTAGGTTTGAGGTTTAAAGCCCAATGTTAACTCAATTGATCAACCTATATTGCCAAGAGGGCGTGAATATCAGTTGATCAATTGAGCTAACACCCAATATTTGCAACCCCTTACCCACCCCTAAGCTACGGCTTCCTTTTTTTTAAAAATAAAAAGAAGTCAAGATTCTCTTTTCTCTTTCTGCATATATATTTGATTGACCCGTTGATTTTAGTTGTTACTTAAAAAAGTTGGATTGATATTTCAACCATTTGTTTAATTTACTTCACTTCAAAATTTCAGGGGAGCACTCATGGACGATGCAATGATATTACCTTGTGGACATTCCTTTGGTGCTGCTGGAATACAGCATGTTCTTAGAATGGTGGGTTTTTGACAAAACCTATTTCTTGTATTATGATGCTTAATTCTTTATGAGGTTTGTGCCGTGCTTTAAAGAATAATGTTTGATTGGCCAAGGGATGGCTTGAATCAGTACAGATTATAGGTTTAAGTCTAAAATAGGCTTTTTGGTTATTTTCTATGTTGTGATAGATATAAATGCTCATTTTACCCTATTTATGAATTATGAGTGATTAAGCACTCTCAATTACAAGAGTACCAATCTTATTACCATCACTTCTTTCTGAAATCAAATGAGGATGTAAACATTTTTGTTTTCCTCTAGATTCAACACTTATGCAACTAAGAATAGCAAGTGAGAATGCAAGCAAGGAAACTACTATTGCCTCACTTTTATCGGAGAAGAACTGTTGTCTTTCTTCAGTTTTTAGAACCTTGTCTTGTAGAATATCCAATTCTCAAAAGTAAAATTCTTATTTATTCCTCCCATGTTACATGCTACTATTAGTATTATATTTCAAGACAAAAGGCAAACCAGTTGCAATAAATATTTTTTTTGAAAGAACTTTGTATTACCTCAGATTCAGCATCAAGTGTTGTCCCATATTTCAATGGCGAAACTATATTAATATTCTAAATATAACCTATCATTCTCTTTGGAGAAGAGTCCCACCGCCTAGAAAAAACCAACTGATCACATTCCCATCTAACTAAATTTGTGCTTTCTTGTACCTTGCTAGACTCTTAAAAGGCACATTCTTGAACCAACAAGGTCCCTACTTTAAGACCACAGAACTATTTAGGTCTTGGAATCAAGCATCTTCCTTTCTCATCATTTTCATGGAATGACTTTCCCTTTGAGGGAGTTTTAAGAGAGTGAACCTTCTTTCTGTATATGGGTCGTGGCAGGGTAAGTAGGTGAAACTTACAGGCTAACACTCAAGTTTTTCATGCTTCTTGAGGTATTTGTGGAGCGGTCAAAGTTAAGAGGAGGTGAAAAGCGGTCTTGGGCAGTGAACTTTAGCGGTAAACAGTGAGGTTTATTATAGTCTTGCTGGTGAAGTTGGAAGCCTAGCTGTAAGATACGCTGAGTAGTAGTTAGAAGGAGCCTCAGGCACTCAGTAAAGGTCTCATGAAAGGATTTTGTGACTGGAGATTGATTGATCCTCCAAGGGGTTGGGGCTTCAATTGAGCCTGAAGGAGAGTGAAGCTGCAGGGGGGACTTCAATGGTGCCATTTCTTGTTCAGCTGTGGTGGAGATTGCACAGAGAATTTATTCTTAGTTTTAGTTAGATGTCAGTACTAATATTTTGATGTGACAGATTGACGTAGGCTCAAGAATGGTAATAAAAGAATCAGGGAAATACTGAAATTATAATTGCCTGAAGATTCACTGACACCATGAGACCATCTATGGCACTGATAATAATACCATTATGCTTTGTTCAATGTAAATTTCAAGGGTTTTATTCCTTATCTATTTGTGTGTGTTTTGTATTGAATTCTAGGCGAAGTTTATGTGGCAGAACTTGTTACAAGCCATCTAAAGCGACTTACTGTGCATTGCTGATGATTAGACATGATATATGAGGTGGCTTTGTGTATTATTTTCATTAAATCACACTGTTAAATGAGTTTTTTGTTCCTTAAAATTATTTTATGCATAGCATTTATTTTGTTTTTCTGTGGATTATTTAACTAACTGCTGGGTTGAAACTTCTTGGTCAGTATTACCCAGTCTTTTGTTTACAATGATTATAACTGCATATTAATTGTATATTATGAATGCATTATCAGAAAGTTTGCTACACTTGTTCGCAGTCAGTTTCAGAGGAGTCGGTGGCTCCTAATCTTTGTAAGTAATTTTCTTTGGTTTCAAAGGACAATTCCATCTCCTTTACTTTTTGGAATTTCAGTCATAGCTTGTGAACCGTGGTAATTTGCACAATTTTCCGCCAAGGATGATTTGCATAGATTAGTATGTTATTGGAAGCACCCATATTTGTGTGTCTTGATTCTTGCACATCATTTCCCAGGTCGTCAGTTTGTGCATGTATTTTTCTTGAATGTGTGTTTATCCCTTGTGTATTATATAAAAAGCTTCGTCAACAAAACCTAGGCTTCCTGAATATTAGGTGATTTGCAAAGCATGGTGAAACTTGTGTAGTTAGAAAGGCTGTTAAATATTTTAATATGCAAAAGCTATCCGTGTTGTATGCTATATATAACATTATTTCTGCACTTTAGACATATTTAGGTATTTTCTTTTTGTTAATGTTTAAGAGCAGCTCTCCGAGCTGCGGTGCAGGCATTTCGTCGGGAAGAAGAGTTACATTTCTACCGCTCACCTAAAAGGAGGAAAGAAAGATTTGATCAGGTTTCTCTTTTTTTCTTACCTCCTTTTGATGTTAATAGCTATCAAAACTCTCTTGCTGAATTTGATATTCCTTTCCAGCGGCTTATGCATTTTAATTTGCTTGTTATTGCTTTTACCCTTTCTGTTCTATATAGGATAAGAGTAGCTATGGAGAATCAATTATCATGGATCCTCCAAGGGGTAGGGGTGTCCAGTTTCCATTTTCTGTGACAGACCGGGTTATCATAAAGGTACAAGTTGAGTTTTTTTTTGGGGGGGTGGGGGGGTGGGAGGGGGTTGTAATGACCGCATTTGGTGACTGGAGATTGATTGATACAGGGTAACAAGAGGACACCGCCACGCTTTGTTGGACGTGAGGCTGTTGTAACTACACAATGCTTGAATGGATGGTTAGTAACAACCTTATCTCTTATCTAGAGAATGGATTGCATGACATGTTATCAGTATTGAATTCTATATTTACATGATTTACTTCTTGAAACACGGGGTCTCTCTTGCTCTTTCTTGTGCGCGCACACACAAACACTTTGTATTAATGATTACAAAATCTTGAATCAACTCATACTCCTCTAACAAGATATAGATCTACTGGTTGGAAAACAGAGTTGACATTACATAGGCCCAAACTTCTGTAACGAGTATGCTTTATCTAGAGTTTGATAGGAGGAGTTGTCCGGTTCTTGGGACTTGGTATTGCCCCTGAATTTCTGCTTCAGCTCCAGCTCCAGCTCCAGCTCGAATCTGTAGAAATAGAAACTATCCATATCGCTTTATTACAAAAATTTGATTTGCAGGTATGTGGTGAAGACGTTGGACAATGCAGAGAGTGTTAAACTGCAGTATCGCTCGCTCGCTAAAGTTGCAGACGAGACATCCTTGTCGAAGCAAATATCAAGCAAGGTGGGACCATACTGGTTGTAGATCACCTGCGCTGCAATTCACTATTAAATGGGCATTGCCTGTTTGCCAAGGTTCGATGTTTAATCTAACTTCAAATATTGCTCTGTATTATTATTATTACAGTGTTCATGAAACCGAACTTAGTTTGTGGTATTATCCCTGTAAATTACAAAAGACACTTCTCTCACGTTGTAGCTTGAGAAACCCTAAATCTACGTCCAAGACCCCATCATATGTAATAATTTTTTAATTATATATCTATATATATAGAAAGAGAGAGAGAGAGAGAGAAGGGGAGATTAATTTCTACTAGTGTAAGATAAATTAGTTACATGTACATGATTATGTGAAAGTATAAATAAAAACACTTTATAATAATTTAGTTGTCATTTAAAAATGTATTATTTTGGTCGTATTAAAGTTGTTAATTATTGACTTTTGGTGATTAAAATTATTCGACTTTTATTTTTTATTATTTAAAATATATTATTGATAGAAATTTTAAATATATATATATATATTCTAAACAATTAACTCGACTTGTTTTTAAATATATTTTCATAAATTTAATTATTCAAAATAATTATAATTAAAGTTAAATGTATGGCAGTAGTTTCATTTCTAATTGGTGTAAAATGCCATATATAAGGAATTAGGCGTATCAACAAGAACAATTCACAACACTATATGAATCAGTCCTCCAGGGGAAATAATATCTTGATGGATGGAATGTGGGACACTTCTTAGTAGCCCTCTCCTTTTCCGTCTATAACTTGAATCCTCTCTACAAACGATTTCTTCATCGTATCCAATTCCATCTCCTGAAGAGTGGTGATGAATTTCAACCCTTCTGGTATCATCTTCAACTTACCAACATATTTTAATCTCAAAATCTGAAGTCGAGGCATCGCACCTTCCTCTATTTGTAACTCTTCAGGGCCTGAATCCAAAATATGAAGATTATCAAGTTGAGGGAAACCATGGGCAGAGCAGCACAATCTGGTGCCAACAAATGATGAGTTCATCAACCAGAGACTCCTCAAATGAGGCAGCTTTTCCAGTGCAGCAATGGGATCCTGGCTAATCTCTGATGATATCAAAGTTAGCTTGGCAATGTTTCTAGGAAGAAACTCCAAGACATGATGCCTTCCTCTTGCTTCTTGTATCTTCCCCTCTAGGAATAGTTTGCTGAGCTGATGGCATTGAGAAAGTGCTCCCAAATCCGGAAACGGGCTTGATCTTAGTTTCATGTGCAGTGACCGAATACGATCTAACCCGAAATTCGGGGACCGGAGAATTGCTTCTATGTACTCTGGTCTCTTGAATTCTATTCCTAAACTTCGAATATTTTTCATGTGGAGCAAGGCATTGTTTTTACTCAAACTCTCAACCCTTATGTACTTCATGGTTTCAATGTTTCGTAAACTATTTGCTCCGTGAAATCCTCAGATCTTGCGCCAACTTACGAACGGACGTCGCTTGAATAGTAGAAGATGCCTTAGACGTTCCAACATGAATAGGGAACTAGGAATTCTTACCCAGGATCTAACACGGACCGATAATGTGTGTAAACAACTCAAGTTGCCAATACACTGTGGCAGGATGGCTGCAGAACATTTTATAGCCAAGTACCTTAAATGAAACAGATTACCAATTTCACTTGGTATGTGCCATGTTGCATCTTTTCTCAACAACTTCAAGACCCTTAAGAATCTGAAATTGCTGCATTTTGATATGTGCAGCCTTATCACTTCCTCCTCTTGAAAGAGTAAAAGAGAACACAAGTTTGGACATTCTCCCTTCAAACAAACATACCTTTTGCTAGGATGAACAGCTATTCTGCGTGCAGCAGATGTTGCCACGGTCAGATGAAGAGAATGCTTTTTGTCTCCGTTCGTCATTGGCGGTGGAAGAACAATTCGAAAAAAACTCTCCTCTTGAGCTTTCGATACGCACAAGTCTCGTAGGAGATCGTGAATGCGACATGTTTTCACACCTCTCCCTGTATGATCCCTTTTAGCAACTTGAACCAAACATCTATTTGTTAGCTCTCCTAGGTATTGTTCAGCAACATCCTCCATCATCGTTTCTTCTCCCTCCATTGACGGAGAAACAAAACCTTCAGCTATCCATAGTCTGATTAGTTCCTTCATTGAAATCTCCGAGTCTTCGGGATAATGACCGAAGTATAAGAAACATGGCTTTAAATGAAAGGGCAACTCGTTGTAGCTCAAAGCCAAAACCCCGTTAACTCCACCATACTGATAGTCTTGTTGTTTGAACTTGTTCAAGTGCAAATTGATGTTCTTGTGGACCATCTCCCATTCATTCCATGACTTCTTTGTTGCAAGTAAGCCTCCCAAAACGACAATTGCCAATGGTAGACCTCCACATTTCTTCAACATCTCCTTTCCCATCATCTCGAATTCGATTGAACAAGCCCGAGACTCCGTGTTGCATTTCGGGAATGCTTTTCTTTTGAAAAGTTTCCAACTGTCATCATCTGTTAGAAGTGGGAGCTCAATTGGGGAGCTGCAGGGATCAGCAAACAGAGCAACCTCCTTGTTTCGTGTTGTGAATAACAATTTGCTCCCTTTATTTCCTTTGGGAAATGCAGGTTTAAGACAATCCCAATCCTCGCATCTCCATATATCGTCGAGAACTACCAAGTATCGTTTCTCTTTCAGGACATCGTAAAGCATTTCGACTAATTCATCCTCTCGGAGTTTATCAATTAGCTCTCTTTGTTTTGTTGTAGGGGACTTAACCTTTATCAAGATTCCATGGAAATTTTCTCTTGGGATGAATTGTTGGGATATGAAAACCCAAGCACAGCAATCAAAGTATCTTTTCACATCATTGTGATTGTATACTTTCTTAGCAAGTGTGGTCTTGCCTATGCCTCCCATTCCCACAATCGAAACAACAAGTCTCTCTCGGTCGCCCTTCCGTAACTGATCCAGAACATCCCTTGTGCTAGCCTCCAAGCTGACAACATCATCTTCGTCGATGTGAGGGTAAGATCTTCTTAGCCGACGGTGCATCTCGGCAGTCGAACTAGACCCCTCCAATCTTTCGCCGGATATGCCATAAGCAGGAAGACTTGTTGAGATGTCCCCAAGCTTGGTTTGTATAGCTTTAACCTGTTTCCCAATTCTACGAAGATGAAGAGGCCTAGTGAAAAAGGTTGAAAATCTGTTGATGATCCCACGGAAGCCTCCGCCATAAGCAACTTTGAGAATATATGAGTCGATAACATTTTCAGCATCATACGCGAGATGTCTGATTTCGCTGACCCGAGTTCGAAGCCTTTCATCGTGATCTTGCTTACGATCTACATCTTTCAAGAAGCTCTTTATCCGCTCTAGTTCAGCCTTTAGGCTGTTAACTTCCTCTTTCACATCATCTAAGAAAAATGCTTGGTGCAGCATCAAATCTGCAAGTCTTTCAATGGCAAGCGACACGACTGACTCTGCCATTTTTCTGTTTCTTTCTTTCTTTCAGCTAAGAGGGGTAGCAATCACAGAGATAATAAATCTGAATGTCTAAAGTTAGCTTCCATAAAACAAAACAATGTGGAAGTGGAGTAAGTCGCAAGTAATTGCCTTATATTTTTCTTATTTGACTTCCATCCCAACCAAATATTTACTTATATATGAATTAATATAGTATACCAACGGGTTAGTTGAAGTGGTAAGCAGTTTGATATTGTTTAAGTCAGTATTGAGTTCGAAGTTGCAGAAAATTTTCATTAGGAAACTCACCTACCAAAATTAGATGTGTAACACGGGTCAGTCCGAACCAATCGGACAACAGGGAAGGAAAAAAACAAAAAAAATAATTGCATAGATGTTGCTTGTTGCTTTGGATGACAGAATTAGTATTATTGTATTTACCAGTCAAATTCAGGAAGAGCTTGCTGGTGAGATATCCATTGATATTTGTTTACAAGGACAGGAAACGGTCTCAATTAGCAACTTCCAATGTCAGCAATCTGTCTTTTGATACAACCATTGTTTACATTATCATATTTAGGTTGGGACGGATCTTGATAAAACAAGTTGAGTGGGCCTTTTTAAAATTTTTAAAAGTTTTAGTATCATAAAACTAAAATTTTGGAAATGTTTAATTTAAAATTTTGGAAGTCTAATTAAAGTTTCAAAAACTTTGAAACTTATTGAGAAAACGTTATTTAAAAGATAGCTTAATTAAAAAATTTAGAGAAATAAAAATTTAATAAGGAATTTATAATTTTTAGAGGGTACAAATTAAAATTTTTCATAAAATTGAGGGCCAAAAGTCAATTGTCCAAAAGTTTAGGTGGCTAGGGACCTTTGGCCCACACTATGGTATGCCTTTCCATTTAGGATGAGCAAAACTCAATACAAATTTTATTTTTTAATTTTGAGTTATTGAGTCAACTCGAATAAATTAAAAAAAATTTGAGTTCGAGTCGTGTTTGATTTTGCCAACTTTAATAACTCGAATTTTGTTGTTTACTGATTTAGGCTTCTTTTGCCATGTTGTTGCAAACCAACGTTGGGGGTAAACGTTTATTGGTCAAAAGCTGGGTTTTTTAGTTGTTACCGATCGCCTTTTTGAATGCTAAGAATGCTGAATAACGCTCGTTGAGGACCAAATTGATAGTCGTTTGACGTGAAAGTAAGAGGCAAACGGACGTTAGGTCCCTAACATCAACAAAAAATGAGGACGTAGTCAATGGTTTATCTTCCCTTCAATTACTTTTTCATTTTAAATCCGTTTTTGATTAAGGGTGTGTTTGTTTTATGTAGTTTGAATTTTAGAATTCAATTTTTGTAATTTACGGTGTTTGGTTCATGTAATTTCACATGGTCAAAGGAGTTTGTATTATAGTTGACTATTTTTTCTTTTCATTTTTTTGCAGTTTGTTTTACCATATTTTTTTTCCGTAAAACAAACTACACTCTCTTCAACTATAAACGCTAAACACTAATTTAAACCCTAAACCTTAAACCCTAAATATTAACATAAACCATAAATACTAACCCTAAACCTTAAACCTTAAATACTACCATAAATCTTAAACACTATATCCTAAACCCTAAATGCTACCATAAATCCTAAACTCTAAACCATAACCACTAACCTAAACCCTAAACCTTAAAAACAAAATACTAACCCAAAACCCTAAACACTAACCTAAACGATAAACCCTAACCCCTAAATGATTCCCTAAAACTTAAACCATGAACCCTAAACACTAATCTAAACCATAAACCATAAAACCCTAAACCCTAACATAAACCACAAAAACATTAAACCCTAAACACTAACAAAAACATTAAACCCCTAAATAATTCAAATCATATGCTCGTGAACCACCATGAAATATTTATTTAGCTTCAATTAATGATTCCGAAAACAATTTTTTATTTTTGGAATTTAGTCCCTCAACTTCGTATAATTCATTTCTTCGATTGCTCTTGCGTTTTAAGTCATTTTTAACCAAATTTACACCACATACTCCACTACCACTATACAATATCTATATAACTCAATTCATATTTTTAACATTTTTTATTTTTATAATTTAGTCTCTTAACTTTGTATTTTATTCAATTTGGTCCTTCAACTGTATTTTTCTTTGTAAATTTCTTATTTTTCATTAATTTCTTGACTTTTTTATACTCACGTCAATAATTTTTCTTAAAACTCGTTCTTTAAAAATAAAATTATAAATATATTTAGAATTTAAGATGATATTTGTTTATTAAACAACATTACAAATCTTACTCACACATGTGAAAAAAGAATATGAAAAAATATATTTTATATATGATCAGGGAAAGTCATTTAAATTGTAATCAATTTTGCACTATAATATTATAAATAATTACAATTAAATTTGTACAAAACTCGACTCGACTCGAATTTCATAAACTTGATTTGAATCTGGAAAAAAAAGTTTAAATAAAATTTGGGTCATAAAATAGAACTCATCAACTCAATTAACTCATTTGTTTTACTTGACTCAATTGAATAGTCACCTCTAATCACATTCATGTAGTTTGAAATTAATAAACTATGCCCAACAAATGTGCTAACATAAACAACTTGTGTCACCTGTGTTTTTATTTATAGTCATGGATGATCAGTGTCACTTGTGTTTATACTTAAATATTGTACTCAGTTAACGAAGGTTGATGACTGAGTGATCGTTACAAATAAAAAATGTTAGTGACCAAAATGTAACTTTCAAACTCTAGTGACTATTTGTATAGTTTACCCTTAATTAAAATTTAAGTAATTTTTTAAAGGGTTTGATTGTGATCTATTCCTCTTGAAAACACTCAAGGGTGGATCTTGATAACGAAATTTGATGGGACATGCTTAAAGTTTTTTTTTTCTAAAAAAGTAGTCTAAATTAAAATTTTTAAAATTGCTTAAAGGGTTTAATTTTAAGTTTTGAAAAAAAATTAGGGTCTAACTATTTTTTTAAAATAATACTTAATAGAACTTTAAAAAACTTTAAGAGAATACTTAAAATTAAAAAAAATTGAAACATAATAAGAATATTTTAAATTTTGAAGTGGTCAAATTAAAAATTTTAAAAGAATAAATATTAAATTTTAAAAATTAACAACAATGTTGATTTGAATCGTGGAACTTATACAATGTTACACCACAAAAAATTGTTTACACGAGAATTTGAATCGAGGAACTTAGACCCAAGATTATATATGTTTTAACCATTGAGCTAAGCTCATATTTTTTTAATGTTTCACCAAAGTTAACATTTGAGTTAGATAAATGCTAAACTAATTTTTTCACTTAGTCCTGTAAATGAATTGAACAAACATGAACGATGGTATGTTCATGTTCGTTCGTCTAATTTTAATCAAACAAATGAACGAACACAAACAACTAAATGAATATAATTTTTTGTTCGTGTTCGTTTGTTAAAGAATGTAGCTTGTTCGTGTTCGTTCATTAAAATAATAAACGAACATAAACAAACACAAAGGAACGAATATAAAAAGACATATGCGAATAAATTTAAACGAACACATGTGAATGAATTTAAATTTTCTAATATAATACTTTTGTTATAAAAAATAATAAATATAAATGGATATATGTAAATAAATTTAAACGAACATAAATGAACGAATTACCGAACGTAAATGAACGAACGAACCTTTTGTTTGTGTTCGTTCATTTAATTAAACAAACATAAAATTTTGTTTATGTTTGTTTGTTTAATAAATAAACGAACATAGACGAACTTCCCACCGAACAGTTAACGAACAATTCGCTGAATATTTAGTTCGTCCCTATTCACACTCTATTTGGGATAAAAAATAATTAAATAAATATTTATATATACATATATATATATATATTAAATTAATACTAAATCATTTTAAAAATTAAATTTATAATATTTATTTACGATATAATATAAATTTTAAATTATTTACTTTAAAATTATATTATAAAAATCATAATCTATTATATGTAATTTAAATTTTATATTTATTTAAAGGATAAAGTACACTATGGAACTTCTAGGACACTTGCAATATGGTTACTAAAATTGAAAAACTTTCATTAAAGTCACTGGCGTTAAAGCAAACTTTCATTCAAGTCATTTCTCTTAGAAAAACTTTCATTTTGGTCCTCAGATCGTTATAGTGGTTAACGGTAGCTGACACAATACAATTTAGAATTGGATAAAATACAAATTGAAATGCTTAACTTTCTAGAGTTTTTAGAAGTGACACCAAACTTTCTAGATTTTGCACTTTTAACCTTAAATTATTAAAACTTTGTAATTTGGTTCTATTTTTTATAGAATTCATAACTTAGCCCTTACACTTCCAGGTTTATCATAAAATTTCCCTTTAAATTCAAAAACTTACAATTTGATCCTCAAATTCCAAAAATTTCTCAATTAAATCCCTAAGTTCCATTTTAAGCTTAATAACACCCTAAATATCACCTTATTTGAAAACTATTACTTTCCAAATATTACATTTCCATTCAAAAACTACAATTATTTTTAATAAAAAACACTACTTTATAAAAATAATTATTTACATGTATATATTATAAGGTATTTTTGGAAGTGAGACATAAACTACTACAAAAAATTGTAAATTGTTTTAAAAGAAATACCTTATAATATATACCGCTTATAATAAAACTTTCTAATATTAATGGTATATATTATTGAAATTTATGTTATACACTATTTTAAAACAATTATTTACATGTAATATACCACTTATTTTATTATTTTAAAATTTAAATAATTTTTTGTTGTTCAAAAATTAAGTAATTTTATTGATTAAAACAATTTTATTAGATCTAAGTAAAGAAATTTTTTAGTAGTAGCTTATGTCACACATCCAAGACTACCTTATATAATATATATGTAAATAATTATTTTTATAAGGTAGTAATTTTAAAAAAATAATTATAGTTTTTGAATGGAAAATCAATAGTTTTCAAAGAATGTGATATTTAGAGGCTTATTAGACTTAAAATGGAGTTTAGGGATTTACTTGAGAAATTTTGGAATTTGAGGATTAAAGTGTAAGTTTTTGAAGTTCATAGGTACTTTTATGAAAAATCTGGAAGTCTGAGGGGTTAAATCATGATTTCTAAAAAAACCAGAACTAGATTTGCAAAGTTTTAATAATTTGAAGTCAAAAGTGCAAAATCTAAAAAGTTTGGTGCCACTTCTAAAAACTCTAGAAAGTTACGTATTTCAATTTGTATTCTATCTAATTTTAAATTCACCACGTCAAGTCGTCAACTACCGTTAGCTATTTGAACCCCACTGACCAAAATGAAAGTTTTTTTTCTTCTAGCGACAGTACTTTAATGAAAATTGTTTGATTTCAGTGATCATATTACAAGTGTCTTAAAAGTTCAGTGTCCACTAGTGTAGGTTAAGTGATAAAATAAAAGTCATCAAATTAATTAATTCAAAATTTTTTGACTCGATCGATTTCTCACCCCTATACTCTGTCGCTACTCCCATGTCTCCGACAAGCAATACTATCCTACAAAACCCAATGATTTATGTAGGTTAATTCTTGAGAATAACAAGGTAGAAGTGATTTCTAATCGAATCAGTGATTTACCAGAAAATAATCAAAGGAAAATATTGATTTTTAAAGTTATTATTTCTGATAGATCACTGACGGTTCAGAGTTCACCACCGTATTTGAATTGCAGACTAAAGAAGCAAGCAATTCCCAAAAAGTTCAACAATGAAAAGAGAACAAGCACAAACCAACTAGAAGCCACAACCAAAAAAAGAGAAGGTTGGTTAAAGGTTGGAAGGGATGAGATTTTTATATAGGGAGCTCGTTGAATCTTGACCGTTCATTTGTGATTTTTACATTTGATTATATTTGTTCAATAAAAGGAAATTTAATTAATGCCTACTCTTTTTAGAATTCCTTACATGGCAATAAATCCACCACTCACCACTTGATTAGATTATCATGTGTTGGTAACTTTTTAAAATTTACTGTTATGGTAATCATTCGTTAATCTTATAATAAGGTAATCAAATAATTAATATTTTTACCGTTCAATATTGTCACATGATGTACGTTAGACTCTATTGTCTGACACACAATTCGTCTTGGTGTTCGTAAAAAATTGTTCAGAGATCACGTAATTATCTTCTTTGATCTTTCAGTATTCAAATAAGATCGACATCAAATTTATCTGTCTTATCCATTAAGTCTATTGTCTGACACACAATCTTGCCAACCAGGCTAGTACGTCACTTGGCATCAATCGGTTAGGCCTAGACTCGACACTTGCCGAACATAAGTGTCAGATCTCCTCCTTAAATATCTCATTTCATGACCAACAGAGGATAGGTTGAACCGAACCGACACCTTCCCTGCATACTCCTTCACCCAAAGGCTAGAGCACTCTGATCTTTCTCTTCCGTTTTCTATTCGCTTATTTTTTACGATCATCTTTAGCGGCTCTCCACCCAAATTAAAAGGGGTTAACCGTCCGAAACCACCACAACGACCTCTGTCTACTACCAAATTAAAAGGGGAATAATGAGGTTTAAAAAAAGTTTTGACGATTGAAAAAATTAAATTGGTGTTTTAGCAATAGTTTAGGGTTCAAAATAGATATTAACTTTTTTTATAAATGTCTGTCATCATTTTAACGGACACTGGCAAAGTGATCATATTGATCTAAATAGATAACATTAATGACCATTACGTTACTTTTTAAACTTCAGTGGTGAAAATATAAACTTAAAACATCACTGACCATTTGTGTAATTTACCCTAAAATTATTTAAAAAATACATGTAACCTTTTTTTCCGCCAAAGTTTCCCTCGTAAAGCATTCATTTCTATATTTTGCTTCAAAACCCTAGGAACAAACAGATAGAAACAGAAAGAAAGAGGGAGAGATCGGATGGCGTCCGGATCTGGAGAGTGGTCGGCGGAGCAGATCGACGATTACGAGACGTTAATTTCAACGACCGACGTGGAGCTCTTGAAGAAAGCATGGCGTAACGAGAAAGCGTCTCCCGAGATTCTTCCTTTCGAGGAGGCTTTAGTTAAGAGAGCTAAAGAACAGATCCAGTTGATGGTACCACTTCTCTATTTCAGACATAACCCTCACCCTTTGTTTGTTTAGTTAAGATAAAACTGTGATTATTCTCAATTCTTGGTTTCTGTTTTGATAATTTTCTGCTTCTCTTTACATCATTTACTCGAATTATTTCGACCTGGAATTGTTTTTTTCCCAATATTTAAGAGAGATTAATTTTAATTGAATGATCTCCAAACTGATTTGAGATTAAATTAAAAATTAAACAATTGTAATCTGTTGAATATGGTTTAAAATTTTCTCTATTGGTAGAATTTAACTCTATATGTGCAATTTAAGCTTTTTAGAAGTATGAATATAGTACTTATTAATCGTGAGCTAACCAAGTTGTCCACGATTTAGCTTCTTTTGGTTTGGATTGCTATGTTCCTATTATTTTTGAAATGGAAGATCCCTCGGAAATCCATAGTCATGTATTAAACGATGCAGTTGGTGCTATTATTTAATATGACTTTTCCTTTCAAGACAAGAAAAGATTTTGAAGGATTATGGTGTTTTAGTGCCCAATAATTCTCAGGATTTGAACCAGATGACAAACAAAAATAATAACAAATTGGAATTCCTGTTTGAAAAGGAGAGGTCTGCTAAGCATATACTAGATGATGCCCTCGTCGCATCACTTCTAGTTATTATGTTAATGTATCTGTTCTTTGGGATTGAATTGGTGCACAATTTGCAGGAGGAGACGGTAGATGACTTTGCAGAAAGTGGTCATGATCCCCTCGTTGCATCGCTCTATCAGATGGACCTGGATAGGGCTCAATTTTTGCTGAGATCTTATCTTCGGCTTCGGCTTCAGAAGGTATACTTAATGTCTGCTTTCTTTTGTTTGTCGCTTCATATTGTGATGTTTCTGGGGAAGTTGAAAATTGATGATATCCTTTGTATGCAGGGGCGGACCAATGAATAATTATTGTTTTGCCATGAGATCCATTTCTGCATTTCCTGTATGAACTGTATCCTGAAATTCTTGTATTTTCTCATTGATTTTTTTTGGTTAATATGATTAATACAGATTGAGAAGTTCATGCTTCATATCTGGAAAACAGATACTTATCGGAACCGTCTTTCAGTAGAAGAAGAGAAGTTTACTGAAAGGTAAAGGCCTTGAGAATTGAATTATATATACATTCTTTATTTGGCAACCTTGGTTTAAAACACCATACTCTGGAGGTGAATGAGAACCTGCATATATCTGAAAAGTTCTTTAAAATTTGATTCCATGGTGGCAGGTGTATTAGTGACATCGGGAAACATCTCGAAGAAACTGTTCTGTCAAAATTACCTGATAATTATCAGTCTGTATTAAAGCAGTCGATCATAAGTGAAGAAGATGATATGGGTAATTCTAATATAACTTGTTTCCTCCAACTTTTACACTTCAATGTTAAGGCATCATCATCTATTTTTTGTGCATGTTCATGTGATTTGAAGTTAGTAGCATGTGGTGGTTTGAATAACAAGACAAGGCAAAACATGATTATGCCAAAAAACCATGTTGTTCTGACGCTTCATTTTCCTTAAAGGATCATGTTGAATACATTTGGGGATATGATCTTCAAAAAGTATTGAAAAATGCAGAAAAAGGATTGAATATACTCGTGCCAAATACTTGTATTCAACACTTCTGGATTTAGTTCTTCATTACATTGCAACTAGTTCTTTATTAGCTTTACACTTTAACAGGCTTTAATTTGTTCTTCTCAAGTGATTTGGATTCAAATACAGATCGACTGCAATTTTTTCATGTATACATTGTGCTTGCTGGTGATTGATTTATGTCGATGATTTTCAGTTCCAGAGCCACAACTAGACACATTTGTTGTTGCCAAATGTGATAGAACAACGAGACCTTTGTACCTTGATGGCAGTAGGCAATCTGCTGGCTTCGACAGCAGGCAATTCACTATTCTTGCTTTGTTTTTGGCTTAAGCTCTTAGAATTAATAAAACTCTCGATTTAGTTTAGTTGCTAACAGAACTGTATCTTCATGTAGCAGGGATGATCACTTTCAAATGGTACCTGGAGATCTGTGCATTTTGCGTTACAGGCCATTTCAAGAGGAACTGATGAGTGGAAATATCAGTTTAGTTTGAGAGCCTAGCAATACCAGCAACTTAAAGATGGTATAAAAACAGAGTCTCTTGACTTTTACAGTTTGTAACTACGAAATTGTTCTGCATCTAAGTTTCTGAGGGCCAAATCACTGAACAATAAAATTTTCCTTAAGTGGAAATTGTACACAGGATGTTAGAATCTACTTCGGTGACAGAGCACATTGACATGTGAATACTCTATTTCTCAGAACGTGAACTTGTACGTCAAATTCTACTTGATTTGTATGATCAACTCATCATCAAATTGACAAACAACCACCTTAGCAATAATCTAGTCTTCAATGATGTTGAAGCTGTTATTTTGGAAGAAAAAAATTGTCGTAAGAACAAGACAAATAAGATAAACTGCAACAAGATGAAGCTTTAATGGTGGTGAGAGGAAGATCAATAAAATGTGGCTAAAGTAGTGGTCACAATCACGGGGATAAAGGTTCAGAATTAAAAAGAACTTAGGGCTACAATTGTGGAAATAAAGGTCACTTGAGGAAGAATTGTTGGAGTTTAATGTAAAGATTATTACTTAGAAAAAAAAGTAAAGAGTTAATCTCAACCATTTATTTTATCCCTCCAATGATCCAAAAAATGTGTAAAACTATGAGTTAAACGTCCCGTGTAAGTGAATCCAAAAAAATGTGTAGGGACCAAGTTGCCAAAATCAAACTTTGACGATTCAAATGCAATGGTAAGATCAAAAGGGTATAGGTAAAACCAACGGTGGTTAGCACTTCAATGACGTGGGTTGCCCTCTAAATCAAAGGCTCAAAGCACCCTAAATTGTAAAGCCTGAAAGTTTACTAAACCGTTCTATACTTCAACCAAATTAAAAAGGTACCGTTTACCTAAAAGTTCATAAATGTTATCCTCATTTTGATCCAACAACTGCAACTCAAATTGGAGAAAATAATCAACAATCTCTGAAGTATGTGGTTAAAAGATCTCAGTTGATACTCTCACATCTCTTCCGTTGTGGTTTCAATATCCATTAGGAGCAGAATTTTTCTTCTCCCTCCCAGAGGCGGAGTTACGTGAGGGTGGGGAGGGACAATTGCCCCCACCCCAAGATTTTTTTTCACCTTTGTCCCCTTATATATACTTTTTTAAAGAATTAGTTTATTTTTGAATTTGCCCTCTAATTTAAACATTTATGTTTTGCTCCCCAACTTCAAATCCTGACTTCGCCCCTGCTCCTACCTTAGGTAGGAATTGTTCAAAAGAAATTTAGAGAAAATCAAATGAATCCCAAAATGACAAGCTCTTGACTTATCAACTATCATTTTCCCATCCAAGACTTAGAGGGACCAAAATGTCAGCTATTCCATGCTGAAATTCTCATGTACTAACTTTCTACCATTAATGCTTTGGTATAAAGGCATCACCACTCTTTAATCCCCATTGCACTTTGAAACTCAACCAGCTTCGCCCTTCAATTGCTTCCTTGCCTGCCTTCAACCTCCTCCAAACATAGCTAGTAAGTTCAATTTTAATGATGCTTTGATTTTTACCATCTCTTTTTGATCATCAGATTCAATCTATATTTTCTGCTTTTTTCAGTAAGTACTGAAATGGTAATGGTTGATGAAATCCCTTTCCCCTCCCAAATCACAACTACCAAGCCACACTATCACTTTGGGGTCATGGTAAGCCTTTATCATACCATGTTCCGTATAATTACATGAACCAACTGAATTAAAGGGCAGGTTTCCGCATCGAAACTCGTTGTTTTAAATTCAACTATGCTTTACATTTGGATTCAACAATCTACATTCACTTGTGGGGCTGCAACAGGGATTACCGGTATTGAGGTTCTCTCTTTGCTAGTCAAGTTCACAGTGATTGGAGTTTACCTTGAACCTGAAGTTGTTGGACACTTACAACAATTGAAAGGTAAGCCTAGAAACGTGCTAGCAGAAGATGATGACTTCTTTGAGGCTCTTATTAATGGTACGGCAGACCAATTCGTTTCGTTTATTCTTCAAAATTGTAAAAGAAGTGTCATTTTAATCAACTTTGATCACAATGTGCAGCTCCGGTGGAGAAATTTGTGAGAGTTGTGATGATTAAGCAGATCAAAGGTTCCCAATACGGAGTGCAGCTAGCGAGGGATCAATTGTCAGCTGTCGACAAATACGAGGAGGAAGAAGAAGAAGCCTTGGAGAAAGTTGTCGAATTCTTCCGGTCTAAATACTTCAAGAAGGATTCAATCATCACAAACCATTTTCGAGCAAATTCATCGGCCGCCGAGGTATATTTTTGAGGCACACCAGTAACTCTGTCCTTGAAAACAACCAACCATTCATGCTTTAATGCGGGCGGTGGCGGATGTATGTGTATGATTAGGTGGGTCTGTCACTTGTTGTCATCCTGAACTTTTTAAAGTTTATATATTTGATTTTAATTTTTATGAATTAATCTTTAGATATTTTTAAAATTTGTATTACTTGTGTTCACCTTGAAATTTTTGAGTTTTTGGGTTTATCCTCAAAAATATTTCTGAATCCGTCACTGAATGTGTATGCATGAACAGATTGCAGTTACGATCAAGGGAAAGGAGGAAGCGAGAATCGAAGTGGAGAATGAAAATGTGGTTGAGATGATCAAGAAATGGTACTTGGGAGCAACAAGAGGAGTGTCTGAAACTACCATTTCCTTCTTAGCTAATGGCCTCTCAGCCGAGCTATGCAGTCTTATTATGTAGGAAAGTGGAGAATGGACTCTTTCCTTCAAGATTGTCTGATAACGATGCTGTTTGTTGTGCTTCTGTAATGTATTCATATTATGAAGCTATGCATTATAATTTAATAAATCAAATAAAAAAATTAGTATTCGATTATATATTCAAGAATATAAGAGCATGAAATATGATAATACCAAATTAAAAATTTAATTATAATAAAACAGAATCCAAGAAGTAGTCTCAGTGAAAAAACAGATGATGTTCATCTTAGCAGACTCGTGCTCAAATCTATTCAATCGCTTTGTCCGCAAGGTGTGTGTATTGTCAAAGGGTTAAGAATATGTATTTGTTACCACACTAAAAATTTCACAAATTCGCTAATTTATCTTTCCTTTTAGGATGAGGAATAATCTTATACAATTCAACAAGATTTATACTCAAA
Source organism: Hibiscus mutabilis (assembly GCA_019671005.1). NCBI lineage: Eukaryota > Viridiplantae > Streptophyta > Magnoliopsida > Malvales > Malvaceae > Hibiscus > Hibiscus mutabilis. The sequence goes on from CM033725.1 coordinate 51,477,085, forward strand.
ATATTGTGAATCATTTCCAAAAGATGTATATAAATAGCATACTCAAGAAAATTTCACAAACTAAAATGTTTGCAACAATGAAGCTCTCTCAAATGTTCTTATAAAACATTTGGAAATAAAGCTCAAGTAGATTTTGAATATGGATTGAATGTTTTATAATTTGTTTTCTTGTACTTGAATAATCTTATACAATTCAACAAGATTTATACTTAAAATATTGTGAACCATTTCCAAAAGATGTATATAAATAGCACACTCAAGAAAATTTCACAAGCTAAAATTTTTGCAACAATGAACTCTCCCAAATGTTCTTATAAGAAATTTGGAAATAAAGCTCAAGTAGATTTTGAATGTGGACTGAATGTTTTACAATTTGTTGTCTTGTACTTGAATAAGTTTTGAAGATTTGTTTTTATGTCATCTCATTGATTTCTAACCGTTTGGGTAGTTGATGACTTGATTATAGTTGATGGAGGGTTTAGGGTTTCTCGCATTAAATGCAGTTTTGCAACTGTGAGTATCGATGCTCGAACATAGGTATCGGTACCTATTCAAAATAGAAAAATAGCCATTGTGAAATAGGCGAGTATCGGTACTCGTACATCGAGTATTGGTACTGAATTTTTTTTATCAAACAACGAGTATCGGCACGCATAGGGACGTACCGGTATTGAGCTGACTAAGTACCGATACTAGGATCAGTACCGATACTACTGGAGAATTCGATGTTCCAAAATCATTTTATTTCAAAAGTTGTATCTATACCGATACTATATGCCCAAAATGACATTTTTGAGTACCTTAAACTTGTTAAAACATTTTTGAAACTTTTAGAAACTATTGAATTGACTTAGAACCATTTAAACTTCTAAAACAAGTCAATTGTTGAATCTTCATACTCTAAAGGGATTAAACTGAAAATTAACCATTTTAAAAAGACCATAACCCTAATTCCTACGCTCTTTCTTCTTTCTTTAGTAGAGATAGCAGATGAATACAGTTTCGCCAATTTCGCACTGTACCTACCCCAATTGGGGTAGGGATGTGTATGAGTTTGGTGGGTAGTGGGCGGGTATGGATGTAAAAAGTCATACCCGTCGTGGGTAGTGGGTAGGTGATGGATTTGAGACTTTACCCGCATCCGCCTACCCATTAACTACCCACTAGGGGTGTGCAAAATAAATTGTAACCATTAACCATAACCGTTAATCTGCTACAACTGTTAAATTTTACCGATTAATTAACCTACCATTAAAGATTAAACAGTTTCGGTTAACCAACCATTAAAAATGATGTGTTAGACTTATTTTGATTTTGATATAACTAAAATGACTAACTTGCAAAAATTTGTAAACTTAATATATTCGATTCAAATTTGTCAAAAATAGAATTTTAACTTGAACAAACTTTTTCTAAATTGTTGGACTTGATAAATTTTTGATAAACCCATTTTAAGTCAAGAAAAAGTTGTTTTTTAAGTGTTTCCAAGAGGAGGTTTCGAAACCTCCTAGGTGGTTTCGAAACCACCAAGGTAGTAAGGCCTAGAAACCTATTTTTGGTTATAGGTTTCGGAGCCTACATGATGGTTTGGAAACCATGGTCTGTAACGACTATTTTTTAGTTTAAAAAAACACCTGGTTTCGAAACCTCTTCAATGGTTTCAAAACCTCTATGCAGGTGAGCATTTAATGCTCGATTTTAATGGTTTCCAACAGCTCCAAAGTCCCCCCAACGTCTCCAAACGAGTAGAAATTGATTAGAGGACATAAAAGAGGTCTTGAAGTGATTGAAGAACAACATGAAAGCCTATCCAAATATTCAAGCAATCAAAAATTCAATTTGTGCTTAATTTTCCATCTTTCTTGTAAAGACTAGAGTGTTCTTCATTGTAATTCATTTGCTAGTGTTTCTTGGGTGTGTGAGAGAGCTTAAACTTTGCAAACACATTCCTTGTGAGGATTTTCTAATTTGCTTATTTGTATTTGTTTTTGGGAAATTATTCAATAGACTTTGGGGTATAAGTCTATTGAATTGTGTAAGGTTACTCCTTATCCTAAAAGAAAGACAAATTAGTGGATTTGTGGAAAATCTTTAGTGTGGTCACTAAGGTAGTGGATGTAGACTCCATTAAGGGAGTTGAAACACTCTAAATCACCTTGCAATTTCCTATCTTTGCAATTAGTATCCACCAATCTTTAAAATTCCAATTCACCCCCTTGGCTTCCATCGATCGATTGCAACACTCATCAATTGGTATCAGAGCTTGGCTCATTGGAAGGTTTTATAACCTCTTGAAAAGATCCAAGAAGTGTGCAATCATCTACAAGGTCATCCATGCCTTCCTCCTCCACCATTAAAGCTTGGGGCGATTCTCAACCCACCAACAAGCCTCCTTTCTTCAATGGAGTTAATTATGCTTATTGGAAGAACTGCATGAAGTTATTCATTCAAGCTTTTGATCTTGAATCTTGGAAGATCATCATGGGTGGTTATACCACACCAACTAGTAACATAGAGACATGGTGCAATGACGAGAACAAGAAATTCTCTACAAATTCCAAGGCGATGCATGCCATATTTTGTGCTCTTGAACCGGAAGAATATGGAAGGGTGTCATCATGTTCCAATGCCAAAGAGATTTGGGACAAACTTGAAGTGATACATGAAGGAACCAACCAAGTAAAGGAGACCAAAATCGGGCTCTTCAACTTTAACTATGAAAACTTCATGGTGGACCCTGAAGAAGACATCAAATCCATGTTCGATCGATTTTTCGTGATTGTGAATGGATTAAAGAACTATGGAGAGTTGATCCCGGAAGACAAACTTGTGAGAAAGATGATATACTCTATTCCTGAATCATGGGAGTCTAAGAAGACGGCGATCATAAAAGTAAAGGATCTCAAGACTCTCAAATTGGATGAGCTCATTGGTTCCTTGCTTACACATGAGATGATGTCAAAAAGGAAAGATCGAAAAGAAGAAGCGAAAAAAAAGAAATTTGGAATTTCTCTTAAATCAACAAAAGAAGAGAGTGATTGTAGTGGAGAAGATGAAGAGAAAGATATGACTATGTTTGCCAAGAGATTCAAAAGATTCATGAGGTCCAACAAAGGAAAAAAGATTCCAAAGAGAAAAGGCCTTCAAGAATGATTTCAAAGAGAAGGATCCCATCATTTGCTATGAGTGCAAAAAACTAGGACATATCAAGTTCGATTGTCCCCAATTGAAGAAGAAGAGCTTTGAGAAAAAGAAGCACAAGGCTCATGTAGCTACTTGGAGCGATGATGAATCATCCAATGAGGATGAGAATGAAGTAGCCAACTTGTGTCTCATGGCAATAGAGGATGACTCTATGGTAACCTCTAATTCATATACTTCATTTGATTATACTTTTGATGAATTGCAAGAGGCATATGATGAATTAGCTTTAGAATTTGAAGAGTCAATTTTGAAAAATAGAAAAATCATTTCAAATTTGAAAAATGAAAATGACTCTATTTCCAAATCTAATAAGGAGTTTGAAAGTAGAGTTGAGGAAATGCAAGTTAAAATGAAAGAATTTGAAAAGAAAAATCAAGACTTGCACAACTTACTTTTAAGGGTCCATGATGATTATCAAAAGGAACTTGATGATCTTAAAGCTTCTTTTGACAAAGTTGGGACAAAACATGTTGAAAAGGGCAAAAATTATAGAAGTCCCCAAAGATCATATAACATAAAGATAGTTAAAAGTATTTGGGTTCCTAAATGACTCATTGCTACTAAAGATTATGACCTTTTGTCTAAATGGATTCCAAAATGGACTAGAATTTTAGGAACTAACTCTTATGGACCTAAAAGATTTTGGGTACCAAAATATGTATAGTTTCCTATTGTAGGTGTGTTGGAGCCATAGTGAGCAAAATGGAGAAATTTAAAAAGCTCTAGACACACTAGAAGGAATGACGCTTGAAGAGGATGAGGCCTAATCAACCTATCTTGGTTCAAGTGGTAACCTTTTCAATTACATGCAATCTTTACTCATTCATGTTGCTTTATATGTGTTTATATGTTTCAAAGCATGTTTGAGGGTCTCCATATGATGTTTTAGTGCTATTTGCGAGGGAGAGTTTTTGTTGCATGAATTGCTTATTTTCTTGGCCTTATATGCTTAATGTTATGTCTTTTAGCCTTAAAATTAGCAATATTTATTTTTTAGTTAATGTTTTCTTGACTTAAATTTTCTTTGTTGTTCATGTTTGAGCGAACTTAGTTAAGTTAGTCACTCTTAGCTCAATATGAACCTTTTAGGATCCAACTTTTAACATAGTTGCTCAAAATTTAAAATCCTTACCTATGGCTAATGGTTGTTTAAATGTCATACATCTTTGAACTTATATCAAAGTTGTAGCGATCTTTTTTTCTCTCCCTTTTTGAGAAAAAGAAATTTCACAGTGTTAAGGGTGTTTGTTGAGAAAATAAGTCGACTGCTAATTATCCCCTGAATTGTTAATGAAAATCCTTTGAAAAATGGGAAATTTCTTTTGAAAACTTTAAAATTTCCAAAACGATGAAAATTTGGAGTCTCCACCGGCCACTTGGGTGAGGTAGGCCGGACACCATAAAATAAGAGATTCATTACGAAAGGTCCGAGAGTTGGTTACGTGTGGGGAAGGATTAGCACCCCCATCACGCCCGGAAATCGGTACCAGCAAATTTTTTGCTCTTAAAAAATGGAAAGTTATTGAAATTTAGCTTGAGTTTAATTCGAAGTTCCTAGATGAAAACTAGCCTTGACTACACGATCTCATCGAATTGGTGGATTCAAATTAATTAAACATTTAATTAGTAAGGTTGACGATATGTCAAACCATAGATTAAACCGGCATCGAATAAGCCCGACTGTTGTGTTAATTTATGATCCGACCCTCGTACGTCACCTCTATACATGATGCAAACATTTAAGTATAATGTGATGATTTTATTGATTTTTAATCCATTTATCTCGGGACAGTAAGAATTAATCCGAATATTTGGTCAACATCCTTTAAGCTCGGACTGTTACGACGCAAATATTTGAATTAATAAATACCTCACCTTTTATAACTTAGATTGATGAAATGTGCAATTAAGATTAAAGATTATATAGATGTTAATTAAAGTGTAATAATTAAGGGCATAAAAGTAAACATTTAAAAAGGAAGGCCCAATCTGACATGTATATAGCTCAATTACTATTTAGCCTTAAAAGATTAAGAATACCCAATTTAAGATGGCTAAGTTGTAATTTAATGCTAAGTTAAACTTAAAATTGATTTTTCTCCTGAAGTGATTAAGAAAGGTTCAATTAATTTTGTGAATTTAACATTTACTCCAATAAGCCAAGAATAAACTTAAATTCACTAAATTAATTCTAACTCTTATTTAACTAAGGCTTAAAAAATCTAGGGCTAATTTTAATTCTAGAATTGTGCCCCTATAAGTCGGGCACACGATTCGCTCGAAATAATTTGACTATTCCTAATCTAATCCTATAAGGAACAAACTAAGTTCTACAATCTAAGCCCAAGTTATAATCCCAAACTATTGAAACTAATCTAAAAAACAAGGCCCAAAAGATTTTAGGTGCCATCATGTATTTAAATACTAAAATAAATCATTAAAAAACATGCATTGAAATAAATCATGAATTAATGTTATAACTTATAAAAACTTATTATTTAAAAGTATACGCTAAAGCAAATTACATATTAAAGTTCCATAAGAAAAAAAACCACTATTACGTATTATTCATTTTGCTAAAATCTTTTATGTATTTTAGGCCATATCATAAACCGTATATATATACATATATTTTTTATTTTCACACTATTTTACATTTCAAAAACCATATTTTTTTATGTATCAAAACATATTAGTATGTTTTTCGAAATTACGCTTCATTCATTCAAAATTATAGGTACTATATATACATATCATATTTTACAAAACTCCATCTTATTCTTTAAAATTGTTACACATCAAAAGTATTATTTGTATGTACATATATATACATTTATGTTTATATATACATATCTAAAAACTTACCATATAAAAATATATTATACATTAAAACATTTATATTTATATTTATTTTTTTATCATTATTTTCTTTTCTTACAAATTCTCGTTTTTATCTTAAAACATATCATAAATTAAAACATTCACAATATTTTACTAATCTCCAATTTTACCAACAAATGAATATTAGACGTAGAATTATAGTTTGCGCCTCTGATTTATGCTAGACCTAAGTACCCATTAAAATCCTGAAATACCTTTCGTTCGAACTAATTTTACCTCTAAAATTACCATCACAATTTAACAAAATAATGTAAAATTAAATCGCAAATATTAAACGTAAATATGCAAAAATTAAACAAACAAAACAATAAAAAGAACAAATAATAAAACTTAATTAAAACTGGAAAGGGACCTAATTATAAGAAATTAAAATTCCAAGGCAAAATTAAAAGAAATTATAGAGACGTGATTAGAATTTTTAAGAAAATACAAAGGACCCCGGGGTAGTTTAAAAAGGTGGAATGGCTTCCCATGGAAATTATCCCACGCGGAGGGATCAATCTTGTAATTGGACCATGCAGAAGCCCTTCAAGCGTGATTATTTTAGGGCGGAAGGACTAAAAGTGGTATTATGCCATTTAAAATTTTATAACATTATATATACCCCATTTTGTCCGATTATTTGATTTTTTGACCATTTTTTTTGTTATAACAAAAAACTCTCCCCAGAAACACTCTGAACTTTGTTCATCAAGTTCATCTGGGTTCAACATGAACCCAGATTTTGGCGACCAACTTCGCCGTGTTTTCCAGAAATCGGCCACGTCGGCCGCCGTTGAGCGGTGACCAGCGAACTTAAACCTATCCAGAAAACGCCCAATTTTTTTAAAAAACCGAAACCTAAAAAAAGCCCGAAACTAGGATAAGATCTTGGCCTCATTATACTCACACCGTTTCACTCATTCGGCCTGAAGGATGCCGGAAATTATCAACGGTAGAGCTATGGCAGCGAGAGGGTAAACCCTAACCTGTTTCTTTTTTTATGTATGTATTTTATATATTAACATGTATGTAGAAAAATTAAAAGGAAGAAGATACCTCGAAAGGCTATCTTTTTTGTTTATTGCTTCTTCTTTTTTTCAACTGCTGCTGCTACAAAACGATGCATTACATGCTTATATCTTGTTTCGATTGTTCATTGCCCTATTGCCTAGGATTTACAAGTTTAAGCAAACATTGAATGTTATTACTATGGATGATGATACTCTGATTTTTGCCTGTTTTTTATGTTTTCTCTGTTGTTCGGTGGTTGAGAGAGTTGGTGGTAGCAGCGGAAATCCCAGTGATATGATTATGCCGATGAGGAGATGAACCGACGCCGGCGTGTGAACGTGTGAAGAAGCTGAACGGCCAGAGCGTGGGTTGTACGCGCAGAATTCGAATGGGCTGGCTCGATCTGGGCCGTTGGATCAGATCTGATCCAACGGCTGAGATGCTTCTTGAGATGGACAATCTAGATGGCTTCATCAAGGTTGACGTGGCAACGTTAGATGGGCAACACGTGGCAGATGGAAGAGCTGAAGAGTCTTCAATCAATCTGGGCCGTTGGTCTTCATTTGATCTGAACCGTTGGATCAAAATTTGATCAAACGGTTCAGATGGGGCGGCTGCAAAGAAGAACATGAGATATCAGATTATTATTAGGGTTTTAGGATTGGGTTTGGGCCGAATAGGCCCTTGTAATATCATTATATTTTTTGGGGTTTTAGTATGTAATGGGTCTGGACTCTTATAAACATTTGGGCTTAATTTTTATTTAATATGTTTACATTTATATTTTTTCAGATCTGTTAACATAATAATAATAATAATAATAATAATGATGATGATGATGATGATAACAAAACATATAATATACATGCTTACACAATATATCAATATTAATTACATAACGCCTATGTACATGAGACACACATTTATGATACTAAAATAACAAACACACTAACATTAATACATATACTTAATACATGCAATACCTACCGATACTCACATGATAATGATAATAGTAAATACATACATACAATAGATATACACATATAAACAAACATCACATATGCACACAACATGCAATGCATACACATGTATTAATAGTAGTGCTTTTGCTTTTCCTTTTTTTCCTTTTTTCTTCTTCTTTTTCGATTTTAATACACACATATATATATTAATCAACAGCCCATCACAAGCCCATTAACTGAAGTGAAGAAACGACAGGTTTTCCCCGGACAAAATTAGTGATTACAAAATTATCTTTAATGCCAGTAATAGTCATAAACCTTTAGAATGCATACTCGGATAATATCGAGGCATAAAAATGCCTATTTTACTGTTTAAGGGTCAGAGGTCTTGAAACCACTCATTCTGGTTTAGAAACCTGCTTGGCAGTGTTGAAAAAATTGTAAAATTGGGCTATAGGTTTTGAAACCACCCTATAGGTTTCGAAACCATGGGTTCCGAAACCATCCAGCTGGTTTCAAAAACATACGGGCAGTTTCATGGGCTAGGACTATTTTTAACCCCGAAAATCTGATATTAAAACGCCCAAACCCTTGTTTTATTCTTCCAAATGGTCAAAACTCTAAACCCACTTAAAATCCTCTCAAATTGTTGCCTCCTTGCGAAATTTCTCAAGTTTTGGGGTTCTCATCATCATCTTCACCAATCCTTTGAGGTAATCTCATCTTAAATTTTCTTTTTTCACTCTCTTTATTTTTCGAAATTAGATGAATATTTGGGTTCAAAATTATGATTTTCAAGCTTAAAATCTTTATAAATTATGTTCATTCTTATTTGTTCATATCTTTAAACATGATTTCAACGAAACCCATTGTTCTTCAACAAATTTTTACGATTTTGGGTTTTTCGAAATTTTTTCAAATTTGGAGAATTTATGCATTGAAATATTGAATTGGGTTGATAATTTATATACTATATCCTGTTTAATTTGCAGGAGGTTATACCCAATCCATCACAAATTCTTTCCAAAATTTTCTCAAACTCCTGCTCACCAAGTGTTTGTCAGAATTCCCCAACCACAGTTTTCAAGCCAAAACTCCTCATTTTTTTAAAAAAAAAACATGCCTCCTAGAACCAAGCCTCATAGAGCCAAACGTCATCATTTCGAAAGAGGTCAAGGGACCCGTTCTAATTAACCTCAACTTCATCTTCGAAACCCAAATTTCTTGAACCTTTGTTTTAAAGATAATGAAAAACTAGAGCGTTTTTATTAGGTTTACGAAGCCAAAGAGATTAGAGCCGAGTGAACCATTGATTTAGACTTTTTAACCTCCGAGCTCTATGAGTTTGAATTCTTTCCTTTGTTTGTCGAATGGGGTTGGATAGATTTTCTTGATATTAAATCTCGTGTTTTTCATAACCTTGTCAAAGCTTTTTATGCCAATGCTACTCTTGTTCATAATGCTTACAATAACTCCGAAGTTATTGAAATTGAATCATACCTTATGGGCACCGAATTTACACTCACTCCGACAAGTATTGCCGAACATCTAGGTGTCCCTTTTAGTGGTGTTCAATGAATCCGAGATTGTACCTATCCAAGAATTTGATGATCATAGTCCTACTCTTTTTCATATCTACGATAGGTTTCTCCATCTTTTCACCACTTGGTTCTTTCGTCCCTCCGGCGGAAGATGCATTCACATGTGTCGTATCGACTATTGGTGGCTACACCAACTTCGCACCGGCAACCATCCCAATATTGCCCAAATCATCTCCACTTCTCTTGTCAGTATCATTAACAACCCTTTTGCCTTCTCTCTCAATTATGGATGTGTTCTAAGCCACATCTTTGAGAAGCTCAACATTGACACATCCCTTGATCCCGCCATCTGTCTAAAGAGCAAGATTGATGAGAGTACGACTAAGAAGACCAGTTGGAGGTTCATTCATGATGAATGGGTTCACAAGAATGATGAAGATGGAGCTCGTGTTGGTCCAAGAAATGTTGTTGCACCGGATGCTCCACCTCTCATAACCCTTGAATCCATGTATGTGTCTATGGTCACTCACTTTGACAACATGGATGCTTTCCTTCGTAGCTCTCATGAGAAGACTACCGGCTTGCTTCGTAGTTTAGATGGTCATGTGACATCTTTGGAGCATGATATGCATGATGTTCGTGGTCATCTTTTTCCACCTACATCGCCTCATGATACACCGAATGCTTAGACTTTTATGCATTTTATTATGACATTATGATATGGTATTTTGGACTTATTTTTGATTTAGTTCTTTGGATTATGCTTATTATGAACTTTGATGGATATTTGTTTATGCTTATGGTTTTATGATGGATTCTTGCTAGAATTTATATTTAAATTTCTTATGTTGGGTTATTCTTTTTTGGAGATTATGGTTTATCTTTTTATTGCTTTTTGATTAAATGTCATATTTCTCTAATGATGATTGTTCTTTTGTAGCATTTTATTCTTTTTGCTATAACAAAAAAGAGGAGAAAAACTTCTGGTAAAAATTAAAAAAATATTTTGACAATTAGTTTTTTCAAAACTAATATGTCTTTAAAACTTAAATTTCAAAAGAATTCATGAAGACAATTTTTAAGGGGGAGCTTAAGTGGGAAATTTAAAAGTTTGACAAATTTTCAAAAACAAATTTTTATCAAGTGTTTTGTTATATCAAAAAGGGGGAGATTGTTAGACTTATTTTGATATAACTAAAAAGACTAACTTGCAAAAATTTATAAACTTAATTTATTCGATTCAAATTTGTCAAAAATATAATTTTAACTTGAATTTTTTTTTCTAAATTGTTGGACTTGATACATATTTGATAAACCCTTTTAAGTCAACAAAAAGTTGTTTTTTAAGTGTTTCGAAGAGGAAGTTTCGAAGTAAGGCATGGAAACCTATTTTTGGTTACATGTTTCGAAACCTACATGATGGTCTCGAAACCATGGCTTGTAACAACTATTTTTTAATTTAAAAAACACGGTTTCAAAACCTTTTCAATAGTTTCGAAACCTCTGTGCAGGTGAACAATTAATGCTCAATTTTAATGGCTTCCAACGGCTCCAAAGTCCCCCCAACGTCTCCAAATGGCTAGAAATTGATTAGAGGACATAAAAGAGGTCTTGAAGTGATTGAAGAACAACAAGAAAGCCTATCCAAATATTCAAGCAATCCAAAATTCAATTTGTGCTTAATTTTCCATCTTTCTTGTAAACACTAGAGTGTTCTTCATTGTAATTCATTTGCTAGTGTTTCTTGGGTGTGTGAGAGAGCTTAAACTTTGCAAACACCTTCCTTGTGAGGATTTTCTAGTTTGCTTATTTGTATTTGTTTTTGGGAAAGGGTTCAATAGACTTTGAGGTATAAGTCTATTGAATTGTGTAAGGTTACTCCTTATCCTAAAGGAAAGACAAATTAGTGGATTTGTGAAAATCCGTAGTGTGATCACTAAAGTAGTGGATGTAGACTCCATTAAGGGAGTTGAACCACTCTGAATCACCTTGCAATTTCATATCTTTGCAATTAGTGTCCACCAATCTTTAAAATTCCAATTCACCCCATCTTGGCTTCCATCGATTGATTGCAACACTCATCATGATGGTTAATAGTTAATCGTTATGAAATTATTTAGACATAAAATGAAGTTTGCGATTAGAATTTTTTATTTAAATTTTTTTTTTTCTGAAAATTTTAATACAATAATTATCGGAGAGATCATTTCATTATTCTCAAAAGAATTAGTGAACATTTGAAAAAAAATTGTAATAGGTTACAAGTTAACCTGTAACCAACCTGTTAAGTAGCGGTTAACCGTTTAAAAATTTAATGGTTAACTATTTCTTAATGGTTAGGTTATGGTTTAATAACCGTTATAACGGTTAACCAACCGTTTATGCTAAATGGTACGCTTAACCTACCATGAACACCCCTACTACCCACCATAATAATTTTGGACCATTTATGTTTGTAGACTTTGATGATGCCTTTTATTATGGTGTTTTATGTACTAAGATCTTTTATTATGGTGTTTTATGTACTAAGATCTTGGTTTGTTTTAAATCTACGTTAAACCTTAAGTTTGTAGACTTTGAACTCAATTAATTTAGTTTAAAAAATTATAGTTTATGATCGAGCTTGAATTTATGGTTTATGATCGAGCTGGAATTAATCATGTTGTAAATTTGTAATATGTGTGGTTAAGTAGAATTTATACGAGTGTAAATATGCTTTAGTTAAGTTAGCTATAGTTAGTTAGTTAGCTGTAGTTAAGTAGAATTTATACTAGTGAAGATGTGCTTTAGTTAAGTTAGTTAGTTAGCTGTAGTTAAATTTATGTCGGTGTAAATATAATATATATATGCAGTTGGTCAATCAATAAGTATAAGAAGTTTTACCTTTCTTTACAAAAGTCTATAGTTTATTTTTAAATAATTCGATATTAGTGGTTACTTGTGGGCAGGTACGGGCGGGTACGAGTTGGGTGGTGGATGTCTAGATGGGTAATAGGTGTGTGGATGAATTTGAGAATGTACCAGCGTAGGTGAGTGTGGATTTAAAAATTGTAGCCGCCGTGAGTAGGGGTGAGCAGAACTCGACTCGACTCCAAAAATCGAATTTTTCGACTCGAGGTGAAAAAACTCGACTCGTCTTGACTAGAAAAAATTTCAAATAAAGTTTGAGTTGTAAAATGGAAATTTGAATAATTCGAAAAGTTTAATAGTTATTGAATTTATTTTTAAGTTCAAGTCGAGTCCCTCTATTTTTCCTGATATATTTACAGATATAGAAAAATATGAAAAAAATATTTTCCACATGTGAAAAATATATATGCAAATCTTATGTAATTAGAGAAAGTCGTTTAAATTAGAATCAAATTGTACTATAGTATGATAAATAATTACAATTAAATTTGTATAGGAACTCGAAAACTCGACTCAAAATTTTTTTAAATAAAGTTTGGTTGTAAAATATGACGTGTCAACTCAAATTTTTTACTCGACTTGATCGAACACTCACCTCTGAACGTGAGTGATGAGTAGGTGGTAGATATAAAAATTTTAAATGTGTATGGATATGGGAAGGAATATCCGAAACCACCCCACCGTTTATCATCCCTATTTAGCCGTTGTCTTTGTTCTCGTCCCTTGTCCAGACCAACTCCATATAAGCTTTAAAATTACTCCAAATCTGAGTTTACAAAATTAAAAGAAGAATGCGATACTTGTATTTCTTAATAAAGACTTCAATGGTTTTAAAGAATTCACAGGTGTCGACTTTTATTAAAGTCATCCACCCTGGGATGGATGGATGACTTGGAGAGGGCGGTCACCCCTTTAAAAATTTATAATTTATATATAATTTAAAAAAATTTAAAAATTTTATATATTTTTTCTATTAAAAATCTATTTTTGTCACCCTAAAATTTTCTAAATTTGTCCCCTAAAACTTTATAGGTTTTTCCTCTAACATAAAATTATATGTTTGTCCTCGCCCACCTAGAACTCATTCCACATTACATTTGAATACAGTTTTATCTCATTGATGTAAATTTCACCCTACTTCATTAAATAATTTTTTACTTGACATAATTCACGATTTTTTTTTCTATTTTTATATAAAAACCAGTTATTCCAATGTATATTATTTTTTGCACTTGCATACAATTTCATCTTGTAATTGTATTTTTTTATAAAATTAATGACATAATTCATGAAATGTAAAATTAACTTTAGAAATGTAATTTTCAAAATGTAACATCATCAGACATATTACTAAGAATGCTATATTATTTTGTTTGATTTATTTGGTAGGAATATAGATTAGAATGTTTGATTGAGAGAATATAAGATTAACTTGAAAACAATTTATCAACTTATTCTTATGATATAGTATTTTAATATGTTAAACTTTTAATACTAAATTAAAAATATTTGCATAAAAAATCATAGAATTATCCCTGTTATACTATCTAAATTAGTAAAAAAATTTATATTTATAATATAATTAATATGTTAAATATTTTTTAAAAAAATATACTTTATATTTTCATACCCTTCTTACTTTTTAAAATATATTTCTATGAATTGTCAAACATTAAACATATAATATTTTTAAATTTTAATTTTTTATTAATTATGAAAATTTATCAAATAAATTAAAATAAATAATAAAACAAATATAAAAATAGTAAAACAATAATAAAATAAATTAACCTACATTTGGAATGCCATAACTCTATTCTTTTTGTTCATATATATATATATATATATATATATATATATATATTAATGACAACATGTATCTTACCTTAAAAGCATACTGTCACGTCTCTAGAGTTTCACTGTCCCGAAACATGTGGCCTTAGACACTTCGTGACGCTATTTGGTCGGTTCTGCATTTAAGTCAGCCTTAAAGCACAAATTGCGAGAATTTTAGCTCGCCAAAGGCTCGAACAAGTTCTCAAGGCTTCGATGAATATGGAAACTTAAACACCAAAGTGACTACTCTAGCCACTACAAGAGGCAACAAGAACAAAGAGAACTTTGAGAACAAAGAAAGAACAGGAGAAATAGAGTAAGTGCTCATAGTTGTATTGTTCTCTCTTAAAGCGAGAATGGATGAAATGAGACGATACAAATGAGGTGGGGACTCTCTATTTATACTTGGGCTCCCACACAATCAATGGCTTAGATCAATTTACATTGACGGCTAAGATTAATCCAATTTATACAAGTTTCCCTAATCTAAGAAAAAGATATCAAATCCTATCTAATCACATCAATTAGTAGGAAACTTTCCTTAGATAAGTCTTCACATCGGATTTGGCAAAATTCCTCAACAATCTTCTATGATTTGTTGTCTCTGACCATTTCCACACAACCAATATGAATGAGCTCTCTAGCATTCTCCAAATGATGGGCTAAGTCTAGTGGTCTTGGCAAGCTTGATATTCCGCATTAACCTTTTTGCGGATATTTGCGCCACTATTGCGAACCCAAACGTGCGGGCTGTGACAATATGCATTTGGTGAGGTGGCTGAGGATTCTCATATATCACTCAACACACCTCACCTTTAGCTGGAACATAAATTTTCCCATAAATTTGATAAATCTCATCATATGTAGGGGTGAAAATTGAGCGAGAAATATTCAAAAACCACGGGGATTTGAACCGGCAAGATGGGGAATAACCGAAATCTTCACCCATTAAAACGGGTTGGGGGAAGCTTTTATCACCGAAGCTCAAATGAGGATGAGGATAGAGATTGCTATATCCAAACAGTGAGGATAACTGAATTGGAACCATATAAATAACCGTGGAGATCTCAAAAAATATTCGTAAGAATCTCGATATTTTATAAGATTTTTTAAAAATATATATTTATTTATCTATATACCCTTAATATATATCTCAATAAAAAAACCCTAACTATATTATTATCACTTCAACTTTCTCTCAAACCTAGCCACACTTAAGTTTATCAACATGTTTCTATCTTAGTTTTTAGATATAAGCTAAAGTTCTTGTCTAAATCTTCCCCAGCACAACACTCTTTCGATCTTCATCATCTCGTTACTGCTTCTAATAGAGGAATCCAAACTTTATATTTTGAACTGAATTCACTATTTATTTTGGTCAGTAAAATAATATTTTTGTTTAATTTTTTGGATGGAGATTCCAAAAACCTCGGGGATCTGCACGAAGACAAAAAAATCCCTAAAACATTTGATGAGATTCCCTAAAACCGTAACTGCAAGTGTTGAGAGCGAGTAGGGATACAAAACTCCCACCCGATTTCCACC
This sequence comes from Hibiscus mutabilis, assembly GCA_019671005.1. NCBI lineage: Eukaryota > Viridiplantae > Streptophyta > Magnoliopsida > Malvales > Malvaceae > Hibiscus > Hibiscus mutabilis. The sequence goes on from CM033725.1 coordinate 51,492,977, forward strand.
TCAAATCATACGGTGGGATTCGGTTTTTGCTAAGAAAGTACATAATTTTTGTAGGATCATTTCAAATCGGCGGTCAGCTACTCGCTCTAAAGAAAGGAAAGCCTTGTATATGTCTGAATTAGAGAGAAAAGTGCAAACACTTCAAACTGAAGCAACTACTCTGTGCGCACACCTAACCCTATTCCATGTTTTTGTCAAACACTTGCATGTCTCATTGCATAATTTTGGAGCTTGTTTTTCTTGATGTTGCATTCCTGGTGAGAATATCATATCTCCATATTAAACAATCATGTTCGGCGATTCTACATGTCCTTGGTGTTTCATTTATAGTTTTTCTTTTCTTCTCATAGTCCCCTTTTCATTACAGCTCTAAATGAAGAATTGAAGAAACAAGTTGAGAGGCTCAAGACTGCGACTGGGAAAATAAAGACAGTGACAGATACCTTTAATTTAGGAATGCACCATATATCGTACACCCAATCTTCCTTCTTTCCTTCCCAGAATATACAAATGCCACCAGTTCATCCTTTGCGGCCTAACTCACCGACTCCTTATCCTTCTGTGGTAGCTGCCTCCAACTTGCATGCCTTTGCCGATATAATGCAACAAGATCCTCTTGGCCTCTTGCAAGGGCTTGATATCAGTAGCAGGGGTTTGACTTAAGGAAATCTGAAGGCCCTTTAATTTCTTCCACCGAAAGCAGTGGAACAGTATGATTACAAATTCTGTGATCTACACGCCCTATTTGTTGAATTGTTCATAGACTGACCTTATTGACATCAAAATGTACTAATCATTTGAATTCAATTCTTTTAACGTGATTGGGATTTATAGATTTTTCCGTAGGTTTACTTGGTCTTCAGATGCTGTGTTTCTTTTGTTGTGAATTTCAATTTCTTTTCATTTGGGAGAAGTGATATGGGGTTAGAAGTTTGGTCCATAGGAGTTGATTAATGCAACATCTCAAAGCAGCAGCCCCCATTGTATTGTCAATTAAGTATTGTTTAAAGTTGTTCTGCTGGTGAATTTCTTCTAATTGTTTTTGTTTCAGTTATACATTTGTATTTTTCATGCAAGAAGATGTGCTTTATATCTGTTTGAGCAAAAATATAGTTACAAGCCTCAATCGAATTTTTTGTATGCCAACAACGGTGACACGAAACCAGGGGTTGGGACACCAAACTTAACTAGCTTGCCACCTTATAAGGGTCAAAGCAGCCTTACAGGCAGAGCTTTCAATTAAATGGTGCACATGGCAAGGGGTTCAACCTTTTTAAGCTGGCTGCTAAATGTTGGAACTTGGAAGCACCCAAGTGGATTCTATTTTGTGGCTGAAATAAGTGATCAATTGACTATTCAGTTGCCCTGGGGAGGTAATGGTCCCATTCCATTGAAGTGAAGATTTTGTGGGGAGAAGAGATGGGATGATGTTGGTCTCTTTGCAACTGGGGGGACTATGAGACAATCCCTTGTGAAGGCCACTCTCAATGGCTGCTAACCCACAACATCCGGATAATATCCACATGGCATTTTTGTGGATCTCCTTCCAAGCTTTGCTTCATGTTGTCCCCATCATAATTAGGCTGAGAGCTTTTTGGTCACAAATACTCAACAGAAAGAATCCATATACAAAATTCCATACCATTTGGGGTTTTTTTCCACTTCAATTGAGTAAACCATCATACAGATCAAATGTATAATGACAAAAAATGTCCACGACGTTTAATTTTAGATAATCATTTTGGTTTGTGTTCCTTTTTTTACGCATTTTAACCCTCAACGTATTATTTTGGGTTAAAATGATCCCTCTATGAATAAAAACTGTTAGTCAACTAATGATAAACAACTTGAAATAACTTGTCAGAATGATATGCCGACAAGAAATAAAATTATTTTTTGATTGATGCGTCATTCTGTCAAGTCAGCACTTTTATTTATAATGACATTATTGTGTCAGCATGCATTGTAATGTATGTTTAGCACTTTTATTTATAATGACACTATTGCGTCAACGTGCATTGTCATGTATGTTTAGCACTCCATTTCAAGTCATTTATTTGTTAAAATTAGGTTTTTATTCAAGTATTTTTCACAAGAAATTACACTGATATATATACACACAGTGAGTCTAACTTAGGAAACTCTAAACTAGGAAACAAACTAACTCTAGGAATGTTGACCCTAATAACTAGCCTTAAAGTTATGGATAACAATCATTGAAATATTTATAGAATCCTAGATAATACACACAATATTCTTTATTTAGGAAACTGTAATCTGACACTCCCCTTCAAGCTGGGAAGTGGATATCATCCATTCTCAGCTTGCTTACTAGTTTCTGAAAGAACTTCCTAGATAATCCTTTGGTAAGTATATCTACTAGTTGACCATCAGTGGATACAAATGGAGTGCAAATTAAGCCACTGTCAAGCTTTTCTTTTATAAAATGTCTGTAACCTCAACGTGCTTCGTACGATCATGTTGAACTGGATTATGTGCAATATTGATAGCAGACTTATTATCACAATACAAATTCATTGGACCTTTCCACTTGATCTTCAAATCTTCCAAAATAATTTTCAGCCATAATAACTCACAAATCCAAGTGTCATCGCCCTAAATTCAGCTTCTACACTAGATCTAACCACAACATTCTGTTTTTTACTCCTCCAAGTCACAAGGTTGCCTCCTAGGAAAGTGCACAAGCCCGAGGTTGATCTTTTATCAACAATAGACCCTACATAATATGCATTAGTATAGGCTTCAAGGGTTAACTTCTCCCCTTTCTTAAATAAAATTCATTTGCCTGGCGTTCCCTTTAAGTACTGTAGTATCTGATACACAACTCTTTGTAAAACCAAAGTTTGATTTTGATATAACAAATTGTTTAAAAACCTATTTGTAAAAGAAAATAAATTTTTAAGTATCTCAAAGACTCAAAATTGACAAAGATTTTTCAAGTACAAAATCATTCAAAGTCAAAAACTTAAACCTCATAAATATTTCTAAGTGTTTTTAAAGCCAAACTCATCTTTTACGCCCAGGAGTATCGATATGCCCTCGAACGTTTCGATACGAGCTTAACTTAAAAAGCCACTATAAGAAAGTGTTTCAATACGGTTCCTTCCATATCGATACGACCTTCATATGGGCTAAGGTTTTTAACCAGGCATTTCGATACGGTGCCATCCGTTTCGATATGGCCTTCATACTGGGTTTAAGATTTAAGAACAGCGTACCGATACGGTTGTTGAGATTTTTTAAATATTTTCATTTATAATTCGAACGTTGCCTTGTCAGTTATTGGGAACATGCGATTTTGAAAAAAAATTAACCCATATCGATACACCTTCAAGACATACCGATATAGGTTCAGACAGTAGCCCAAGTGAGCAAAATTGTACCGATACGGCCTTGTTCGTTTTGATACGCCCCTTGTTTTACACTAAGATCGTACTAATACGCTTTCCCGTATATCGATACGCTCTTTGTTTTACCTGCACAACGAATCTTTCTATTTTTAGGTTCGTATCGATATGGCCTCTCACGTATTGATACGGTTGGTTGCAGTTGAGCATTTATTGCGGGAAAAATGCAGCCCAACGGCTAAATTTATGATGGAAACCACCCAAACGACTAGAAATCAATAAGAAGGTATAAAAGCAAGTCTCCAAAGCCTCAGCAACAACTATTGAACTTATTTATAACATCCAAGCATATATCCAAACCCTTGAGCTTAAAGAGTCAAATTCTTGTACCTCACTTGTAATTTTCATTGTATACATTTCTTTCAAGTTTGGGGAGAGTTTCACTACACTAAACTTGATATATAATGGTACTTTTAGCGTCGTTTTGAAAACAAACGCCACTAATTTTGCACATATCGGCGCTTTCTTATACAACGCCACAAAAAACAAAATTCACGGCATTTTTAAGAAAAACGCCGCAATAGATACACTTCTAGCGGTGTTTATTTTGCAAGCACCGCAATAGGGCTCATATTTATAGGGGCGTTTTTAATAAAACGCCATAATATGGTATCCTATAGTGGTGTAGTCATCGATAGAAAGCCCTCGTCGTCTTCTCCCTTTGAATTTTAGCATTTCCCAAATCAAACTCCCCACACAATCCCTAATCTCAATCGTCTCTCACCCCCTCATCTCAGTCGACTTGGTTACCGATAAAAAGCCCTCGTCCTCTTCTTCCTTTCCCACGGTTCAGTCTTTCAAAAATGAGCCTTTAAGTTCTTGAAATGAGACTTAACTCGCAAAGTGATTTCTCATCGGATCTCCTCCATTCGCCGTTGGATCGTCTTCATATCGATATATGTTGCTCCCCTTTGCCTAGGCTTCGCCCTACCATCGGGATCGACCGTTGGAGGCTCCGGTCACCGAAAATTCCATTGAGTGTGTCGGACCTCTTCAACGCGGATCTGAGAATCCGACCGTCGGATAGACTTGGTTTTGAAGTATGATGTTCCCCTCGCTGAGACGACCCTCTCCACCGTTGGGATTATCGGGTTGTTGCTCCGGCCACCGTGAATCACCAAGGTCGACAGTAAATGGTCCTCGTTCTTCTTCGAAACTGTTAATCACCGTTGGCATTAACAAAAGAACTGTTGTGTTCGAGTAAGCAAAAATCTTGGGAGTTAAACCCTGTTATGTTCGAAGGGCGACTCTCTATTTCGAACAGAGGAGATTGAAACGGTGAGTTTTCTCTTCTTCTTCTTTTTCCCAGTATTGTTTAGGTTATTTTTATTCTGTTTTAATCTTCCAAGTCGTAGATTCTGGCATCAACAATCTTATTGTAGAGGTTTTGTTTGATTGGAATAATAGGTGAATAATGTGTATTTTTAATGTATTTATCTTGATCTGGTTATGCTTTTAAACTTCTAATTTAATTTTGCATTTGATTAGAGGAATTTTTCTTCTTCGTATCAATGGCGTTTAGACTAGGGAACAGAGTTTCTTACTCTCTTGCCCGTGGGTGAATTTTCTGTTTGGATGCCCTCACATATTCATCTCAATATATAGAATGCTTAGAAGTAGGCATCATGTATGAAGATATGACTGTTTAAGTGAATTGAAAAACTCTTATTAAACATATCCATATTGTTTAAGTGGCATAGCTTAATTGTTTAATGAGGTGTAATTTACTTTATCTACTTCGCAGCTTTCAGTTTTCTAAAAATTTTCTTTAATGCGGTAATTTTTTTAGGTGATTTTAGACTGAACTTGCAAGAGATATGGGTTATGCTGGGCATGTAATGTTCCCTGAGAATGTTTATGAGCCAGCTCTAGAATGTGCAGAGCTTTTGCTTGATGGTGTGGGGAAAGGTACATTTTCTGTTTCTCGTTAGATATACATTGGCTTTGGTTCTCTTATCTCATAACTTCTTGGTTGATCTGAGAACATTGCTTATCACTTTCCACATTTTCTCTTTGAAAAGTGAATAAAATAAAGGAAAAAAGTTTTTGGTAGCCGTCAATATATATATATATTAAAATTTCTTTATATATTAATTATTATGTATAAGCTGCTAATTGAAGTTCTTAGCTTTAATCCTTAAAAGAAAATATTTTATTTCAGTAGTTATGCATAGGAAAAATTCTCCCATACTGAAATAATCAGTATAAACTGCTTGCAATCGAGTTAGGTTTAGTATGGAACTGCCTTGTTGATTATTCGAGTGGTGATGGATATATATATGTGTGTGTGTGCGTATATAAATGTTTGTTTATGGCCTATGTATGTGTCTTTTTCCTTAAGATTTTAAGTTGTTGAATATTCTAATACCGAAAGGTTTGAAAACATGATATTGCCCTGTTTTTGTTATTTGAAGTTAAGTTATAGAAGATATGAACTGGAAATTTTATGATAGAAATCTTAAAATTTATGAGCTGAATGCTAACATGATAGGTGAAAGGTTTAAGTTTGAACAAATCTATTTGGAGATTTTGTTTTACAGTAAGGTATTGGTTGTGAACTAATAATGTCGGCGATAATCTTGTTGAACTGAATAGAATTTCATGAACTTGAAATAAGGATTGCCCTAAGGATTGAAATTCATAATATTTTAGGCTATAGATACTGGGATATTAATTTATGAAGATACAGTTTTAAAATGGGATGAAAACAGTTTTGAAAATGTATGAAAAATAGTCTCGTATTATAATGAAAGTAGTTTGATATGTGTAGACTAAAATGTCTTGAGAACAATTTATATAGCACTGCAGAAATGCAGTTTTGAACATTTCAATATGCAATACAGATTTTATAAGTGTGCAGTGCAGAAAATTAGTAAAAACAATGCAATCTTGGTGTTTTAATACAGCTTATGTAATGCAAGATGCAGTGTAATATGTGCATGCGGTTTAAGGATGCAAAATTGTTATGTTTAAAAACAGTGCAGCATGCAGTTTCATTAAAAGATGCAGTGTAATATGTGCATGCAGCTTAAAGATGTAATGTGCAGTATCTTCTATTTCTGTCATTTTTTTTAGATGAAGCTGGTGGGACTTCTGAGGAAGAGTTAAGTTGTGGTGGGGAAGTTGAAGCTTCTGAAATTCAAGAATCTCCGGACGACGGTCGAAGCGAGGACGTCAAAGGAATGCTCATGCGCAAATACAGTGGCTATCTGAGCAGTTTGAGGAAAGAATTCTTGAAGAAAAGAAAGAAGGGTAAGCTTCCCAAATATGCAAGAGTGACACTGCTTGATTGGTGGAACAATCATTATAGATGGCCTTATCCTACGGTAAATACAAATACAACTTAATTACCAGTACTAGTAGTGTTTTTTTTTTTACCTTTTTTTCTTGGCTATGCCTTATTAAATGAATTTCAATATGGAGTTTTGTGGAAGGAAATAAGATAAACGGTAGTTGATTCCATTTTTAAATGCTTGTGTGCTTCCATTAGGGTTATTTTCAGTGTTAGAATAGCGAACTCTTTAGTAGTAAGACCACTGCATTGTGCTTGAACCCTAATTCAGTTCTGCAGTAAAATCATAAGCACCAAAAGTATGTACTTTAGTATATTTCTCAACCCACAAAGTCTTGAAACAATGATAGTTAACTTGAATGTTTTGATGAACATCAACCATTGTGTGCTAGCTAAATGAACATCTTGACCAGGCCAAATAAAAAAAATGACCTTGAACCTAAGGTTTAGTTCAGATTTTCAAGTAATCATCTTTAAAAAGCAATCTCAATCAGATTTAGTGTTCGAATCTCAACATTTCAAACATTTGTTTTATTCAAACATTATGTATTTTGTTGTGTTGTATGTATGCTCTAGGGGTTAATGGTTAGAAAGGGTTTGTGGTGATTGCAGGAGGAGGATAAATTAAGATTATCAGAGATAATAGGACTAGAGCAGAAGCAAATCAACAATTGGTTCATCAACCAGAGGAAGCGGCATCGGAAACCATCCGAGGATATGAAATTAGCCCTTATGGAAGGCGTTGCCAGACACAACGGAGAATATATGTACTTAGATCATGGAGTTGGAACCCATAGCAATATTATCTGATCAAAACAATTGCTCTTTCAAGGCCTCCTTTTCCGCATGTAATGTTATTTAGGTTTCAGCATGTGTTAAAATCTGCAACATTCCACGCCTGTAAATCAGTAAATGTTATCATTCTTAATCTTTTATTATTATTTTTTGAAGTTATTAGGCCATATTACAATTAATTACTATGAGTGCACCTACGAAAAAGGTTATAAGCATTGATACTTCTCAATGCATGGAATGGTACTGATATTTCCATATTTAAATCGATATGAAATTCAGTGGTTCGAGAGCGAATGGCAATGGAAATGGTACTGAAAAAACAAAGCTCTGTTTATGGTACTGAAATGGTACAAACTGGTAGTTGTTGAAAAGCAAATTCGCAGCGTTTGTGGAAAAAATGCCACTAAATATTGCACTATGTAGTGGCGTTTGGGGAAAAACGTCACTATAACCCATAACTTTTAGCGGCATTTTGGTTAAAAATGACATTATAACTCAACATTTAGCGGCGTTTTGAAATACAAACGCCACTCTAGACAGGGATTTTAGCGGTGTTTTGAAATAAAAACGTCACTATAGATAGGTTTTAGCGGCGTTTTAAATTTAAACGCCACTAAAAACAAGGAATTTAGCGGCATTTTGAATATCAAATGCCGCTATAGAACCCGACCTTTTGCGGCGTTTATTGTTCACAAACGTCGCTAACAATTGCGGCGCTAGATCTAGCGGCACTTTTTTGCAGCACTTTTCCTAGCGTCAAGAGGGTTTTTAGCGTCACTTAAAAACACCGCTATAGAGCAAAAAAATGCCGCTAAAAACCTATTTTGCTGTAGTGTTTGTTTGTAATTTGGGCAACAAATCAATCTTGTGAGAGATACTTTTAAGTTTGTCATTTCTTCTTTGTAAAGAGAGAGTCTTGGTTATTCTTTGGGTAGAAAGATTGACCGATTTGTAAATATTTCCTCCTAAGCCTAGAAAAGGGGAAGAATATCTAGTGGATATTGGTTCAAAATCCTTAGTTTGAGCTAAGGTAGTGGATGTAGAGCTTAATCGAAGCTTGAACCACTATAAATCGCCTTGTCTTCAATTTTTATCTTTTCAATTTGCTTCTTCCAATTTCAAAAAGCCAATTCACCCCATCTTGGCCAATTACACATCGATTGATCCCCTCAACAATTGGTATCAGAGCTAAACTCTTTGAGAGACTTACATCCATAAGAGAAGATCCTAGAAGAAGATCAATCAACTACAAATCAAAGCCATCTACCTCTGGGCCGAAATTGTACGAGTCACAATCTATCACCAAACTACCGTTCTTCAATGGGGATAACTACCCCTATTGGAAGAATAAAATGAGGCTCTTCATCAAGTCTAATGACTACACCTTTTGGGATGTAGTAGAAGATGAACTAATCATTCCCATGAAGAGAGATGAAGAAGGAAGACTCATTCCAAAGACAAAGATGGAGATGACGGATGAGGATAGAAGAAGACTACAAGTGAATGACAAGGCCCTACACACCATCTTTTGTGCACTTGGACCCGACATGTACGTGAAGATGTCATCTTGCACAAGTACGAATGAGGTGTGGGACAAGCTAGAGACCACCTACGAAGGAACCAACGATGTAAAGGAGACCAAGATTGGAATCCTTAATTTGAGCTACGAGAACTTCAAGATGGAGCCTGATGAGAACATCTCCAAAATGTTCGATCGGTTCTTTGTCATAGTAAATGGTCTCAAAGGCTTCAGTGAGATCATTCCTGAAGACAAGCTAGTCCGAAAGCTTCATGGGATGGAAAGAGAATCGCAATCATCAAGGCCAAGAATTTGAAGACGTTGAAGCTCGATGAATTGGTTGGATCTCTCTTTACTCATGAGATCATGAAGCAAGGAAGAAAATAAGAAAATAAGAGAGAAGAGAAAATAGTGGAGAAGCAAGAGGTAGAGAAGAAGAAGCAAGGAGTTGCTCTCAAGGCTTCTCAAGAGGAAAACAACTTTAGCGATGATGAGTTTGAAGAATTGGCTATGATAGCCAAGAGATTCTCTCAGTTCATGAAGTCCAACCGAGGAAGAAAATTTTAAAGAAGAAGAGACTTCAAGAACAAGAACAAAGAAGAGGAGAATAATCAACTCATTTGTTATGAGTTCAATAAGCCGAGGCATATTAGATTCGATTGCCCTCAACTCAAGAAGAAGAGCTTCGAGAAGAAAAAGAAGCCCAAGCCCATGTTGCTACTTTGAGCGATAAGGAATCATTATCCGATAAAGAGGAGCAAGAAATGGCCAACCTTTGCCTCATGGCTCTTGATGATGATCCTAAGGTAAACCCTAACTCATCTACTTTGGATTTCACTTTTGATGAGCTTCAAAAAGCATATGATGAGTTACAAGAGGTTTACGATGAGTTGGTTGAGAAGTATAAGGAATCAGTTTTGAAAAACAAGAAAATAATTTCCGATTTAAAAACCCAAAACGATTCCCTTTATAAAACTAACTCAGAACTTGAAAAGAAGATTTTGGTTTTACAAGATGACCTAAAATATTTCCAAAATGAAAATATTGATTTAAACAATCTTTTTTTCCAAAGTCCATAATGATCACCTCAAAGTGGTGAATGAACTCAAAGCTTCTTTGAACAAAGTTGATACTACTACTTTTGAAAAGGGTCAATCTTCTAAAACCAACTATGTGAAAAACAATTTTATGAACCACAAACAAAGAAGCTCTCAAAGGTAAGTTAGAAGTGTATTTGTTCCTAAGGAACTTGTAGCTTCTAATAACATTCATGCAATTACATCTTGGATTCCTAAGGGAACCAAGTATTTGGGAGCTAATTCACATGGACCCAAAATGATTTGGGTACCAAAAACCAAGATTTAATTCTTCGTTTGTAGGGGGCATTGCTACAAGGCCAAAGCTTCAAGTCAAAACACATGTTACCTTGATAGTGGATGCTCAAGACACATGACCGGAGACAAGAGTAGATTCATAGAGCTAAAGCCAAAGTGTGGTGGAGTGGTGACATTTGGTGACAACTCTAAAGGCAACATTGTGGGTATTGGTTCCATTGGTAATCTCTCTTCTATACTCATTGAAGATGTTTTATATGTCAAGGTCTAAAACATAACTTGCTGAGCATTAGTCAATCATGTGATAAGGGTTTTAATGTTCTTTTTTATGTTAATGGTTGCAAAATTTTGGACATTAAAACAAATATGATAATGCTCATTGGTCATCGCATAGGTAATATTTACATGGTGCATTTAGATGACATTCATACATCCCAAGCATGTTTGGTTGCTAAAGATGAAAATGATGCATGGTTATGGCTAAAATTTAGTTTCCTAAAGAAATTAGGGCATGCTAGCATAAGTGTATGAATAGGGCATGCTAGCATAAGTGTTTTAAAGAAATTAGTTTCCTAAAATCTAGTAAGAGGTTTACCTAAGCTAGAATTTTCTTTAAATAAAATTTGTGATGTTTGTGCTAAGGGTAAACGAAAACATGTCTCTTTTAAATCCATTAATGATGTTTTAACTAGTAGGGTATTACAATTGATCCATGTGGATCTTTTTGGGCCAATTGGAACTACTAGCTTGGGTGGAAAATCATATGCATATGTCTTAATAGATGACTTCTCTAGATACACTTGGGTTGTCTTTTTAAGTACTAAAGATGAGGCTTTAGAGAAATTCATCACGTTTTCAAAAATCACTCAAAATGACCTTGGTCAAAACATTTCACATATTAGAAGTCACCATGGAACGGAGTTTCAAAATCTTGGTTTTGAGGATTTTTGTAGCTCTAATGGTATTAGCCAAAATTTTTCCGCACCTCGCACTCTTCAACAAAATGGGGTAGCTGAGAGGAAAAATCGTACTTTAGAAGAAATGGCTAGAACCATGCTTTGTGAAAACAATTTACCTAAGTATTTTTGGGCGAAAGTCACAAACACCGCTTGTTATATTATTAACCGAGTAATGATTAGACCAATTTTAAAGAAAACTCCTTATGAGATTTTAAAATCAAAGAAGCCTAACATTAGCTATTTTCATCTTTTTGGATGGAAGTGTTTTGTTTTAAATAATGAAAAAGATCGTTTAGGTAAATTTGATGCAAAAAGTGATGAAACTATTTTCTTAGGTTACTCTTTAAATTCTAAAGCCTATCGAGTTTTTAACAAAAGAACCTTAGTTGTAGAAGAGTCTATGCATGTGGTTTTCGATGATAACCTCATTCTAAGGAGGGATTCTTGTGATAATGATGATGTAGGGATCATTGAAGCTAATGATGGTGGACAATCATCAAAGGTGGATGAGGTTCCAACCAAAGAAGAAGTACAAGATCCTCCCATAGAAGCCTTGAAAGACATAAATCTTGAGAAAAAAGAAGTGGGCTACCCAAGGGAACTCAACTATGTCAAAGGTGGTGAAATCTTGGGTGATCCATCTAAGGGGTAACTACTAGATCATCTCTTAGATTAATGAATAATGTTACATTCATTTCATGCATTGAGCCTAAAAATATCAAAGAAGCATTAAAAGATGATTTTTGGATATTGACTATGCAAGAAGAACTTAATCAATTTAAGATGAGTAAAGTATGGACATTAGTTGATAGGCCTGGTAATAAATCTACTATAGGAACTACATGGGTTTTTAGAAACAAGCTAGATGACAGTGGTAACATAGTGAGAAATAAGGCTAGACTTGTTGTTCAAGGTTACACTCAAGAAGAGGGAATTGATTTCGATGGAACATACGCACTCGTAGCTAGAATAAAAGCAATTAGGATGCTTCTTGTATTTGCATGCTTTCATGAGTTCAAGCTTTTTTCAAATGGACGTTAAAAGTGCTTTTCTAAATGGTTTTATAAATGAAGAACTGTATGTAGAACAACCATCGGGTTTTGAGGAACCAAAATTTCCAAATCATGTTTTCAAACTCACTAAAACTTTATATGGTTTGAAACAAGCTCCTAGAGCTTGGTATGAAAGGCTTTAAAACTTTTTGATTGAAAAAGGTTTTGAAAAAGGCAAGGTGGACACTACAATTTTCATTAAAAGATATGGCAAAGACATCTTAGTAGTTCAAATTTATGTAGATGATATTATTTTCGGTTCTAGTAATGAAATGTTTTGCCAAGATTTTTCTAAGCTAGCTAATGCAAGGTGAATTTGAAATGAGCATGATGGGGGAACTTTCATTTTTCTTGAGGCTCCAAATCAAGCAAAGGGAGGATGGCACCTTCATCAATCAAGCAAAGTATATAAAAGACATGCTCAAGAAGTTTGGCTTGGAGAATGTGAAGCCTCAAGCCACACCAATGAGCTCATCCATAAAGCTTGAAAAAGATGAATGAGGTAAATATGTCGATTCTAAGCTTTATTGTTCCATGATTGGCTCATTGCTTTACCTTACCGCAAGTAAACCCGAATCTATGTTTAGTGTTTTCTTGTGTGCTAGGTTTCAAGCTAGCCCTAGAGAATCGCACCTTATAGACATTAAGAGAATCTTTAGATACCTCAGAGATACACCTAGTTTAGGTTTTTGGTATCCTAGATATTCCTCTTTTGATCTTCATGCTTTCTCAGATGGGGATTTTGGGAGATGTAAGATAGATAGAAAGAGTACCTCTCGAACTTTCCAATTCTTAGGTAGTATGCTCATATCTTGGTTCTCTAAGAAACAAAATAATGTAATTTTATCTACCACCAAAGCAGAGTATATATCAGCCGGAAGTTGTTGTGCTTAAGTCATTTGGATGAAGCAATAACTCTTAGATTATGGAGTCGATGTAGGTACCATACCCCTTAAGAGTGACAACATTAGTGCCATTTTTCCCACTAAGAATCCCATCCAACATTCTAGAACCAAACACATAGAAATTAGACATCATTTCATTAGAGATCATATCTTAAAAAATGATGTAGTTCTAGAGTATATTGACAACTTACACCAATTAGCGGATATATTTACTAAACCTTTAGATAAAGAGTGATTTTGGACTCTTAGGAGAGAGTTAGGTTTAACCAGCCTCTCTTTGCCCTTTAGAGCCATTTAAGGTCAAAAAATTTGCTTGAATTCAATTGATTAATATGCATGTGTGATTTTTCTTCTTGATGCATCTACGCTTGTTGCTAGGAGGAGTATGTATCCATGTTAGACCATACATGTTGTTCGCATATCATCTGCATGCATTTCGGTTCAAATAAAACCGAACTTTTGAGCAACTTGTGGCCCAAAATGCATTTTTTGGGTTATCTGTATCGAAACAGGTGAAGGTTTTTCGATACATCATTCTTGTCTCAACCCAGATTATATTTTTCTGTACAAGTGTATCGATATGAGTACTACCTTATCGATACAGGTTCAAGAATAGGTTTCGATACAGTTGAGTCCGTATCAAAATGGTACTGGTGTTTCATTACACCTGTATCGATACGCCACATGGTGTATCGGTACGCGTAGATGTAGATCCTTAAAAGAGTCTTTAAATGGGATTTTAACTTTACATTAAATTCAAACCCCCTTTTCTCCCCAAAATCCTAATTTCTCATCTATAAAAACCCATCAAATCCTCTTGATTTCTCACACAACTCTTCAAATTCTTTGAGGATTTTTACTCTTCAAAACAAATCTTTGCTCTCTCATCAATTTGGTGCATCATCATGTATTCATTCATCCATAATCCCATCTTCAAGGTATAAAACCCTTTTCTTTTTCTTTTAATTTCGTTTTGATTTCTATATTGTTTTCATTTAGTTTTGGGGTTTTATACATATACATACTAAAGTTTTTCAAGTTTTTGCAAAAATTTTCATAAATCTGAAAATTTTCATTCGAATATAAAATTATATTGTATATTTTTCTAAATTATTTTTTGAAATTCTTTTTACCAAAATTATATTTTATACTTGTATATGTTTTTAAACTATATATATTTTTAAACAATTCCTTGAATTATTGGATTGAATATTGGATCGAATATGATGATTTATGCATATATTGTTTTGTGCCTTAAAATTGTTTTTTAGATTATCTATGGCACCAAGAAAGAGAGCTAGAACAACCGAGGTTGGTGAGTTTTCAAACAAAGATAATTCGGCTCGTCCCAACCATAGCTTTATCTATCAAAAAAGCTTTTCGACCCTGGCAGCTTTAAATCACTTCAAGCTATATCAGAACTTCAAAATTCGTCGCGAAAGAGTAATATCTATTCCATTTTTAAACTTTGAACGTTTCAAGTTTAAATATCTTCATCTTTTGAGACGTTGGAATTCCATTCAATTTTTTACTATCCCTGGGATTTTATACCGTAACCTTGCTTTGATTTTCTTTGCTAATGCCCGGTATATCCCTAACGAAGATCATTCTAAGGTCATTGCTATTGAGTCATTCTTAATGGGGAAGAAATTTCACATTGATTTTCAAACTCTAGTCAATGTTTTTGGGATAGAATATAAGGGAATCGACGATGAAGACTCTATGAGACATGTTCTTGGTGGTTCTGTCACTGTTCTTGATGCACACGGTCGCATCTTACACTTAATGATCACTTGGTCGTTTAGGCCATCCGGTGGAAAGTTTTCCACTATCCGACAAGTGGACGACTTTTGGATTAGATGTTTTCATGAAGAGAAGCAGCCCAATCTTGCTCGAATTATGTTTGCGGAGCTAGTTTACCTCATCCAACATCACCACACCTCTCTAGTTTCATCCTTCATTTATGGGACAACATTAAGTCACTTGTTTACTCAATTGGAGATCGATTGCTCGCAAGACTTTCCCGAGTCTCTTACCGATCCCATTGATGACCGCTCTCTTGTTCGTGCAAAGTTTTACTATTTCAATGGTGAGTGGCTACGTCTCGTCGAGCTTTCACATGATGCAATCCCTGAAGTACCAGAAGCTCCTCCACAAGCCGCCTCTCAAGCTTCGGTAGCTCCACCGGCTATGGATACTCTTATGGCTTATCTCAATGAGCAATTCACTACATTGAACACCTCTATAACCTCATTGAAGACAACCATGAATGAAGGGTTTGGGGCCATTGATACTCGATTCACTTCCTTAGATGACTGAGTTCAAGCAATTGAAAACCAACAAGGTTTGATGGACATATCTCTCACGGCTTTCTATGGGGAATGGAGACAATCTCAGGCTACTCAAACCCATAATGAATATGAAGATCAAGAGGACGGGGATGCTTCATAGACATACATTTCATTGCATACATGTCATATTAGGCTTTTTATTTTTATGCACTTATGTTATTTACTCTATGAACCTATGCTTTAATTTTAGTTTTTTTTTTAGTTTTAAGTCGGATTTGGATTATGTTGCTTTGCACTTTAAATGAGAATTATGTTGCTTTGATTATGCTTTGATTTATGCTTTATTGTTATATTTCTTGTTTCTATCCTTTATTATCATTGATTTTGGTCCAACTAAAAGGGGGCAAAGAAATAGCTTAAATTTTAAAAAATGCTTTTAAAACTTATCTTAAAGAAAGGAGGAGTTGTTCAAAAAGACTTAAAAATTTAACTTGATTTTGTTATATCAAAAAAAGGGAGATTGTAAAACCAAAGTTTGATTTTGATATAACAAATTGTTTAAAAACCTATTTGTAAAGGAAAATAAATTTTTAAGTATCTCAAAGACTCGCAATTGACAATGATTTTTTAAGTAAAAAATCATTCAAAGTCAAAAACTTAAACTCCATAAATTTTTCTAAGTGTTTCTAAAGCATAACTCAACTTTTACGCCCAAGCGTATCGATACGCCCTCGAGCGTTTCGATACGGGCTTGACTTAAAAGGCCACTGTAAGAAAGTGTTTTGATATGGTTCCTTCTGTATCAATACGACCTTCATATGGGCTAAGGTTTTTACTCAGGCGTTTCAGTACGGTGCCATCCGTTTCTATACGGCCTTCATACTGGGTTTAAGATTTAAGAATAGCGTACCGATACGGCTACTTGCGTATCGATACGGTTGTTGAGATTTTTCAAATATTTTCATTTATGATTCGAACGTTGCCTTGTCAATTATTGGAAACATGCGATTTTGAAAATCATTTAACCCATATCGATACACCTCCAAGACGTACCGATACAGGTTCAGAAAGTAGCCCAAGTGAGCAAAATTGTATCGATACAGCCTTGCCTGTTTCAATACGCTCCTTGTTTTACACTAAGATCGTACTGATACACTTTCCCGTGTATCAATATGCTCTTTGTTTTACCTGCACAATGGATCTTTCTATTTTTAGGTATGTACATATACGACCTCTCGCGTATCGATACAGTTGGTTGTAGTTGAGCATTTATTGTGAGAAAAATACAGCTCAACGACTATATTTCTAATGACAACCACCCAAACGGATAGAAATCAATGAGAAGGTATAAAAGCAAGCCTCTAAATCCTCAGCAACAACTATTGAACTTATTTGCAACATCCAAGCATATATCCAAACCTTTGAGCTTAAAGATTAAAATCTTGTACCCCACTTGTTGTAATTTTCATTGTATACATTTCTTTCAAGTTTGGGGAGAGATTGTTTGTAATTTGGGCAAAAAATCAATTTTGTGAGAGATACTTTTAAGTTTGCCATTTCTTCTTTGTAAAGAAAGAGTCTTGGTTAATCTTTGGCTAGAAAGATTAACCGATTTGTAAATGTTTCCTCCTAAGCCTAGAAAATGGGAAGAATATCTAGTGGATATTGGTTCAAAATCCTTAGTGGGAGCTAAGGTAGTGGATGTAGAGCTTGTTCGAAGAATGAACAACTATAAATCTCATTGTCTTCAATTTTTATCTTTTCAATTTGCTCCTTCTAATTTCAAAAAGCCAATTCACCTCCTCTTGGCCAATTACACATCGATTGATCCCCTCAACACTCTTAGATGTGATTCTTTGGGGTTGTACATGAATTGACTTACAACATCGACTGCATAGGCAATATCTGGTCTAGTGTGTGACATGTAGATGAGCTTTCCCACAAGTCTTTGATATGAACCTTAATCAACTGATGCATCTTCTAGTGCATCTCTAAGTCTGTGGTTAACCTCTATGACCGTCTCTACTGGTTTTCTTCCCAACTTGCATGTCTCTTTCATCAAATCAACTATGTATTTTTGCTGATATATGAAGATTCTTTCTCGAGAATGTGCCACTTCAATACCGAGAAAATATTTTAACTTACCGAGCTCTTTGACTTTAAATTCTTTTACTAGGTATTTCTTTAAATTCTCCATTCCTTCCAGACCATCACCAGTCACTATAATGTCATCTATATAGACTAATAAAATAGCCACTCTCCCTGAAGATGAGTGCTTTACAAACAGAGTGTGATCTCCTTGGCTCTGTTTATACCCCAACTTGAGCATTACCTTGGTAAACCTTCCAAACCAAGCTCTCGGGGACTATTTTAGCCCGTAAAAATCCTTTTTTAGTCTGCAAACTACATGTCATGTATTTGGACCGAATCCCGATGGAACATCCATATAGACTTACTCCTCAAAATCACCATGTAAAATGCATTTTTTATGTCAAATTGTTGTAATTTCCAGCCTCGATTGACAGCTAGTGACAACAACACTCTCACAGTGTTCATCTTTGCAACAGGGGCAAATGTCTCAAAGTAGTCTATTTCATACATTTGAGTGTACCCTTTAGCAACCAATCTTGCGTTGTACCTCTCCAAAGAATCATCTGACTTATATTTCACTGTGAACACCCAGCTATAATCACTAATTTTGTCTGGGGTTAACACGTTTTCTTTGTTTTGCAATAATGAGCTTATATATGTTTATCTTATTATTAGGTGATTGTAAAATGGGCTCATATGTGTTATTATATGTATTAAGTATATATCATAAGTGTGTGTTTATTATGTATATGTGTTGATTGTCAAAATTGCATGTAGTACATGTATGTGTTATTAGTATATTATATGTGTTTATATTATGTGCATGTATATATATTTTCATTGTTACTTCAATATCATCGATACTTAACTATAAGCGTATATCGCATGTATAATTGTATGTACATATTATGTGGTGCATATGTATATATGTTATAAAAGTATTGTTAAAATTACTAATATGGGCTGACAATTAATTAAAAAAGAAAAAATATATAAATCTGAACACATATAAATAGATTAAATAA
Source organism: Hibiscus mutabilis (assembly GCA_019671005.1). NCBI lineage: Eukaryota > Viridiplantae > Streptophyta > Magnoliopsida > Malvales > Malvaceae > Hibiscus > Hibiscus mutabilis. The sequence continues at coordinate 51,511,668 of CM033725.1, forward strand.
AGAAAGCTTAAATATTTTATTTCAGTCCATTTACATAAATAATTGTAATACCTTATAAAACCATTTATGGCCCATATCCAATACAAACAACAACAAAAACCCTAAAAATATAATTATCCATCATCTTTTTCTTGCAGCTGCCTCAAATCTAGTCGTTGGATCAGATTTGATCCAACGGTTCAGATTACATCAGAACCGGCCGTCCAGATTCGCCAATCACCCCACACGCCGATGCGCCACCTTTCATACGTGTGTGAAGCACATGTACGGTCGCTTCATCTTTCACGCGCCGCTGCCGACTCATCTCTAGGCCACGTGGCTTCGTCGTCGGTAATCTCGCAATATTACCAACGTCTCCTAACCACCAGCATGGGCAAAAATAATAAAAGTTAGGGGTTAATAGAGCCTAAGGGTAGATATAATCAGCCACATTATTTGTAATTAAAGTTTGCTTGGAAATGTAAATATGGATTGAGGATAAAAAGATGTAATCAGATTGTAATTAGGGCTTTTTCTAGATTCAAGAAGATAATAAAAAAAGAGAGAAACCTTTGAAAGTTTCCCCTGCTTTTTTCAAATCCAACAAACTAAGCAATCAAAGGAAGTTCAACCATGCAAATTCAGTCCACTGTCATCATACTAAGCATTTAAGTTCGAATATAAAAAAAGAAGTAAAAACACAAGAAGATGAAGGGTCTTACCATTCGGTTGTCGATGGCTGCCGGTGACAGGGACTTTGGACGGAAGATCCGAGCGGTGGAGAACTAGTCCCTTACGAGGGGATTAACATACTTCGGCTTCGTCACAATCTGACGGTGGACGACGGTGAATCGGAGTTCTTTAGGTCGTGCCAGTCTCGGCTAATTTCGCGACGAACAGCCCGCTGTTCGAAGAATCAACATCGGTGGAAAGCAAGAGGGGACCAAGGGGCTTCGATCGACGTTGGCGATGTGCCCAACGGAGGATAAGTGGTGGCTAAATGGCGGTCGAGCCCTATTTCTCTCTCAGTCTCGCGGCTGATGAGGGGAAAATTAAAGGGGGAAAATAAAATTAGGGTTATAATTCCCTGTAACCGGTAGAATCGTTCACCATTTTTGACCCGATTATCCATAAACCGCCCACCGACCCGACCCGGCCTGGTCCAGTTTTGAGCCAAAATCGCTGGGCCTTGGGGGTATCCTCTTATCTCGTTTTTAGCACAAATCTGTCGGTGATGATGGTATATTTTGTTCCATTTTTTATTAGATGGTATTTATTTGTTAAATATTATATAATATATGTTCCTTGCATATCACATAGCATTTAGATCATATGAAAACACAATACATGATTTACATAATATACTATTGTTTTTTTTTCAAATATTTGATCTTTCTAATATTAACACATAATTAAATAAAAATATATGTTTATATATATACATAGTATATGGTTCGTATGGCATGTATAATATTTTATAATTTATGGTTCTCAAATACTACTTAATATAGTCCTCTTTATATTTTTTTTATAAAATTTATAATGCATAGTTTATATATTGTATAATATGTATAGTTGCATAAAAAATGTATAGTTCTAAGTATATAACCTATATTTTTTTATAAAATTTATAAAATATTTTTATATAATATAAGTTTTTCTTTTTCATATAAAATAGTATATTATAGAAGTTTCTCTCTCTATATATATAGTTTTATAAAGGTTAATATATATATCGTTTTCTTTCAAAGTATAACTTAGTTTTAAAACACATAATATATGTGACTTTATAAAAATATTATAATATATGTAATTTTTTTAATGTAATATATAATTTTTGAAAGTGTATAATCTATATAGTTCTTTTAAAAAAAGAGGGCTATAATATTTATAGTTTTAAAGTTTGTAATATAATCCCAAATTATATTTTGATAATATGTGTATGAAAATGTTTATGGGCCCTAAGCTTTTAGATTTGGCTTTAATAGTTTGGGCTTTTCGTTTTGGGCCAAATTTGAGTAGTTTTAAGCTTTTGGGCTTTGGTTGGAAATAGCCAAATTATTTCGAATAAATCGTGTGCTCGTCTTATAAGGGCGCGATCATAGAATCAAATTAGCCTTAGTTTTTTTAGAGCATTAATTAGATTAGTGTTCGGATTAATTTAGTGAATTTAAATTTATCCTTGGCTTATTGGGGTAAATGTTAAATTCGTTAAATTAATTGAACATTTCTTAATTACTTTAGGGGAAATTAATTTTAAGTTTAACTTAGCATTAAATTACAATTTAATCACCATAAATTGGGCTTCTTAATCATAGGGCTAAATACATAATTGGGCTATATATATCAAATTGGGCATTTCTTTTTTAAATGCTTACATTCATGCCCTTCATTGTCATACATTAATTGACATCCATATAATCTTTAATCTTAATTGCATCTCTAATTAACCTAAATCACAAAAGGGGAGGTATTTATTAATTCAAACATTTGTTTCATAACAGTTCGAGCTTAAAGGATGTTGACCAAATATTCAAATTAATTTCTACCATCCCGAGGTAAATGGATTAAAAATTAACAAAATCATCATATCATACTTAAATGTTTGCATCATGCATAAAGGTGACGTACGGGGGTCGAACCATAAATTAACACGGAGTCGGGCTTATTCGATGTCAGATTAATCTATGGTCTGACATATCGTCAACCTTATTAATTAAATATTTAATTAATTTGAGTTTACCAATTCGATAAGGCTCATGCAATCTAGGTTAATTTTTATCTAAGAACTTCAAATTAAACTCAATTTAAATTTCAATAACTTTCATTCTTTTAAGAGCAACGAATTTTCTGGTACTGATCTTCGGGCATGATGGGAGTGCTAATCCTTCCCCACATATAACCAACTCCCGGACCCTTTCGCAACGAATCTCCGGTTTTATAGTGTCCGGCCCACCTTACCCAAGTGGATGATGGCGACTCCAAGTTTTCATCGTTTTGGAAAATTTAAAGTTTTCAAAAGAAATTCTCAATCTTCAATATTCCAAAGGATTTTCATTAATAATTTAGGGGATAATTAGTAGCCGACTTCTTTTCTAAACAAACGCCCTTAACGCGGCAAACAAATTTCTTCTTTTTTTCAAAAAGGAAAAGAAAAAAGGTCGCTACACCAGCGACATCCCACTGGTTTCTTTCCTCTCGGTAATTTCACCAAGTCTCATGTCTTATATTTTTCAAGGGCTTCCATTTCAACCTTCATGGCATTTTTTCAATTCTCATCATCTAATGCCTCATATACGTTTTTGGGAATATAGATGGAATATAGGCTAGTAAGAAAGGCTTTGTGGTTATGGGATAAATTTTTGTAAGACATGAATAAGTACAAGGGATGTTTTGTCCATGCTCTAGTCCATTTTCTAATAGCAATGCAAAAATCATAGTCTCTATGATATGAATTTTCAGTAGTTTCAGTATTAGTATTCAAGGTAGGTTCAACAATTACCTCAGATTGTATAGGAGAAGAAGATTATTGAACTTGCACCGATGCCTTCTTCCTTGAGTAAACCAGTGAAGGATGCGTAGTGTCTTGAATCCCTCCTTGTTATTTGGGTGTACTAGGATCTATTTTAGGTTGCATGGGTGTACTAGGCTCTGTCTCAGGTTGCATAGTTTCGAGTTGGGTAGACTGGTTGGCAGGCAAGGACTAAGTGTTTGGCTGGGCAGAGAGCTGGGCATGAGCTGGAAAATCAAAGAGAAAGAAATCTTTGTCCTTATCTTATGTGAATGAGATTTCCTCCTAAAGATAATGACGAGTAAAGCAATTCTCTTGTTCTGCAAAAGTAACATCAGCTGATACATAATATTTTTGTGGCTGGATGATAGCATTTGTACCCCTTTTGAGTGGAAGAATAGCCAAAAAACACATTTGATAGCTTGTGGATCAAGTTTTCCCCTATTTTGAGAATGTACATGTACAAAGGCAGCACAACCAAATATTTTAGGAGTAAGGTTATTCGAAATACTGAAATTAGGAAAGAATTTTGCTAAAACTTGTATAGGAGTTTGATATTCAAGGACTTTTGTAGGCAATCTATTTATCATATGAGTAGCAGTTAAAACGGCCTCCCCTAGTATTGTTTATGGACATTTTCTTGGAATAAGAGGGCTCTTAAAATAGATAAAATATGACTATTCTTTCTTTCGGCAACACCATTTTATTGAGGTGTGCTAACACAAGATGACTCGTGTATAATGCCTCTTTCTTGAAAATATGGTGAGAGAAATTGATTGAAATAGTCCTTGGCATTGTTTGACCTAAACCTTTTTTATTTCAGCACCAAATTATGTTTTGATCATGTTGTAAAAGGTTGGAAAGACTGACCTAACATCAGATTTCTATTTTAAAAGGAATATTCAAGACACACGGGTACAATCATAAATAAAGGATACAAACCACCGAGCCCTAAAAATGTTTGAAATAGTGGATGGTCCCCAAACATCACTATGAATAAGAGTAAAAGGAGGGGATGTTCTTTTATTGCTTACTAGAAAAGAGGTATGTTTATGTTTTGCCAGTTTACAGACATCACAATGGAATTTTTCAATAGATAACCCTTTGAACAATGGAGGAAACATAACTTTAAGGACTCTAAATGATGGATGACCAAGGCGGAGGTGATGGAGCCAAATTTGGTCTTTGTTGGTTCTAACAGATTCTGAGATGAATGATAATGGTGAGGAATTCAATGCACTAACTTGTCCACTAGATTCTTCAAGATAGTATAGGTCATTTACTTCCTTAGCATGTCCAATCATCCTCTTCGTATTTACTTCCTTAGCATGTCCAATCGTCCTCCTCGTATTCTATTCCTGAAAAATACATCGATTAGGATAGAAAACCATACTACAGCTAAATTCTTTGGTAATATTTTAGATGGATAGAAAATTGGTAAACAGTTTTGGAACACGGAGGACATTTTTAAGAGTAAGAGTTCTGTTTATAACAATATCACCCTAACCAACCATTGTGATCACAGAACCATCTGCTACTGTTATCTTTCTATTACTAGGGCAAGGTGTATATGAAACAAATTTTTGTGAGGAATGTGTCTTATGGTCTGTAGCTCCTGAGTCAATGACCCAAAATTTTTTTATGGGTATATCCTAGACTTTAGAATCTTAAGAAGAGGATATACCTGAAAAATCTAAACTACAAGTACCTGTTGAATGGGACTTTTCCAATGATCCCAGCAAATTTTTCAACTTCTCGATTTCTTCTTTATTTAATTTACCAGCTGATTCTTGAGAATTGCCTTCTCCAGCTAGCTGTCTTGTTGTATATGATCGCCCTTGTCCCTTTAGTGGTCCACTTTTTTTTGAAATTTTTTTGTCTATTGTCTATGGTTTCCCATGGAGTTTCTAGCATCTTTCTTTAGTGTGACAGGGTTTTTTGCAGTAGGTGCACCATAAGGAATCCCTGTTAATAGGCCCTGTAAGTTCTGTCTGCCTACTATCTTTGTTGGTTGGCTACTTCAAGCCAAATCCCCTCTCATTTATAGCTTTTGTAGCCAAGGCTGAACTATCCACCTGACTATTTTCAATTATAACTCCTCTTATTCCTTCCTCAGCATGAACAATCACAATTGTCTCATTTAGTGATGGTAGATCCTATTTTACAAGTATTTGAACTCTTCTTGCATCAAACTCAACATTTAGTCTAGCAAGAAAATCATAAATTCGATCATTTTCAACGAACCTTTTCAAGAGTGCTGCATCTTCACTGCACTTCATCTGAATGCATTGGAAGTGATCCATCTCTTGCCATAAGCTTTGCAAAAGATTGGAATACTCCGTGATTGACCGACTTCCTTGCTTGGTAGATGAAATCTTAGTCTTGATTTCATAGATTTGGGCAGCATAACTTTCGAATAAGTCTACTTTACAGCTTCCCATATTTCTTTGGTTGTGTTAAGAAATATTTATGTATCACTGATTTCTCGCATCATAGAGTTCCATAAGCAAGGCATTACCATAGAGTCGTGTTCATCCCAAGCATCAAACTTAGGATCTCCTTCTTTAGGTCTAGTTCCTAGTAGGTGACTCAGTTTTCCTCTTCCCTTCAAGAACGTGCGAACCAGTTGAGGCCGCTTAAGGTAATTCTTCTCATTTAACTTGTAGGCTGCTTGGATGTTCTGCAACTCACTTGTTGGGTTTGAGTTGTTCACAGAGACTTCTGAGATATCCCCAGTGTTACTGGTTTCGACAGTTTCAGCCATGTTTCTTTTGAACAAATTCTATAGGCTTGAGGGTTGATCAAGAGTGAGAAGAAGCTGCCAGACAAAGAATAAAAATCCTAGAAATTGAGTTAAAATGGCTCTAATACCATGTTAAAATCAAGTTTTTTATTCAAGTATTTTTCACAAAAAAATATATTGATAAATATACACACACAGTGAGCCTAACTTAGAAAATTCTAAACTAGGAAACAGACTAACTCTAGGAATGTTGACCCTAAAAACCAGCCTTAAAGTTAGGGATAACAATCATTGAAATATTTATAGAATTCTATCTAATACACACAATATTCTTTATTTAAAAAACAGTAATCTAACATTATCGTTAGTTCACCAACAATTTTCATCTACAGAAGGTCATCTTGACCTAGAATGAAACGTTGAGGCATTTTTTGAGATTATGCCCAGGACGGAACTATAAACCTCCAGCTGCTCTACCACCGAGCTAAAGAGGCCTTGATGCCATGCGTGTTTCTATTTTTACATTGACTTTCATAATGTATTCAATGTTAGTTTATCAGAGCAAGGCTTATTCCGATTAGTTTATGCAACTACTCGTAAACCCAATAACTCATTTAGGGTTATGCATCCTTTTCCTACGTAAAAACTTGCCAATCATGGCCAAGATGATGGGTGATTAAAAAGTTGAAAACCAGGTCTTGCCACCTTCCCCATATTCTGTATTTCCAATCTGAAAGCAGACAAAATTATAATATATGGCGAGTAGAATTTGTGAACTCAATCTACATGCTCACTTAGAGACGTTAAATATATTATCAATCAAAATCACTTTCATGTTTCAAATCTCTAATTTAATCCCATATCAGTATCGGATTACAATTGGAAACCAACCGAAAATGATGCACCTTCAACCCCGGAGCTTGCATGTGCCTCCTAACATGGTAGGGTCCCTTAATTCCCTAATCGAATCTTTCTTTACACAAAGCTTCACTTTTAAACATTCAGAGGAACTACAAAGCCTCCGATGTTTAAAATATATAAATATATAATCTCCCACGTATGCTAATGATTTCAATCATCCATCAATGATGATCAAAACCTAATCTTCTTATACTTATTGACTTATATTTAAATATTTGAAGTGTATCATCGATGACAGAACTATATGGTCCTTTGGGGGCTGTTGGCCTCTGTAATTTTGTTACTAAAAAATATATAGTTTTTTTTATCTATTTAGATCCTCCAATTTCAGTTCATTTGAATTTTGCCCCTTCCATTTTTATGGTTAATTATATCTTGTCGCATGATCTTGATTACTGACCATGTCCCTGTATATTATAGGGTATTAAAATATTAGTAGATTGTAATATCAGATGCTCATAGCTTTCAGGCCGGCAAGCTTTCCCTGTTTAGATAGCTGATTGCTTTAAATTAATAGAGCGGGGGGGGGGGGGGTACGGTTGAAGATGAAGGTCTCAATTGTACTATAATAAATGGGAAGACAAAAGGGGAGAGTTGATATTTTTCTACAATCAAAGCCTTTGAAACAACATTAAGAATACATTCACATTTCAAGACCAATGTCCTTGTTACTCATCTTCAATGCCATTCATCATTGTGTTGATTCACCAAAACCAGCACTGTTATTGAACATTTAGAGTATAATACTTATATTATTCAGACCATTTTTCCATCCATAAATTAGAGGATATTGAATATTTAATAAATTCGATTTTACGTTCTCATATATTACCAACGACAATGTCAAAAAACTATACTCTATTTGTTACAATTTTATAACGTGTGAAACTTGGACACAGATACGCCTTGTGACAATGTTCCCTTCACTAATTTTGTTGGCTTCTCTTCCCATCTTTAGAAAAGTTATTGTATAGACTCAGTTCACCACGTCATTTATGGTTCTATCCACTAAAATCAACTACTTCATTTCTTTTTTTTCATATCATATTTTTTAAAGATAAATCTCATATTTTCTTGCCTTGTAAATATAGAGTGGGCAGTATCTTAAAAATTAATTTTGAGTAGATTAATGACATAGAGTAGATTTATAACATGGAAGAATAACGTGGTGAACTGAATTTATATAATAATTTTTCCAATAGAAGGCAATAAAAGATTTCTAGGAGGGAAAATGTTCCCGAAAACTTCAAAGGATATATAATCCGATTGATGTAAATTGCATATGCATCTGACAAATTTAGATTCGTTCTGAGTCATAATATTTAGGAATAGGATTCCTTTTTCTTATTTTGGGATAGTGAAAACAAGGGCATTTTTAAATAAAAACCTCTTTTAAATATTTAATTAGAAGTATGATCACCTGCCAACATTATTTAAAATTATAATTTCTTTTCAACATACGCAAGGTGAACTCACGTTCTACAGAAAGTGAGTTTTAAACTCGCGTTCTATAAAAAACGAATTCTATATTAAAAAATATAATAAATTAATTATTTTTACCAACTTACTCAACACGAAACTCGCTTTTTGTAAAAAACAGATTATGTACCGGCGTCCTGTTATATGGATAATTTAAAAAATATTTTTTAAAATAATGCTGGCAGTATTATTAAATATTTAAAAAGGGGTTTTTGATTTTAAAATGCCGAAAACGAGCGAAGAAATGCATGTGCAGGTAGGGGCCATGAGGTGGTGTAACAGGAACATTAGCATGTGCAGGCTTTGTTACTTGTAAACGACCTGAAAATCTGTTTTGGTAACCTCTGCAACTTGAGACCTGCTTACTTGTCTCCTCTCTATTTTCAACTCCACGTCCCACCGCCCCTACACTTTTTTCCATTCATTTCCTATATAAAGCCCCTCCCTCTTTTTTCTCCCATCCCCAACTCACAAACCATCAAACACTTCAACCAACAATGGCACCACTGCCTGCAACTTCTCTTCTGCTCTTTGTCTTCAGCTTCTGCCTCCCAACCGTCTTTGGTGACTATGGTGGAGGATGGGAAGGTGGCCATGCTACATTCTATGGCGGCGGTGATGCATCCGGCACAATGGGTAAGTTTTAAAAGTAGTGAAAAGTTAAAGCAGAGTTTCAATTTCCAAAAACTGCAGCAATTAAGTAACTTGGAATGGTTCACTGCTGCTATTTCAGGGGGTGCTTGTGGATACGGCAACTTGTACAGCCAAGGGTACGGGACAAACACCGCGGCACTCAGCACAGCATTGTTCAACAACGGGTTGAGCTGCGGTTCATGTTATGAAATGAGGTGCGACAGTGACCCCAAATGGTGCCTCCCCGGATCGATAATCGTCACCGCAACCAACTTCTGCCCTCCCAACTTGGCATTGTCTAATGACAATGGCGGGTGGTGCAATCCTCCCCTTCAACACTTTGACTTGGCCGAGCCTGCCTTCTTGCAAATCGCTCAATACCGAGCCGGAATCGTTCCCATTTCATTCAGAAGGTAAGCTTCAACATCTTGTGCCCAAGGATGGACCGAGGGGGCTGTAAGCGGCCGAAGGGCTATGTATTTTCTATTAAAAATCTATTTTTACCCTCTAGAATTTGATAGGTTCGCTCCCTAACATAAAGTCCTGTGACCGTCCCTGCTTGTGACGATTAAATTCATTCCATAAACATTGTTTCATTTTTAATAACACATATGTTTATGTTAAACAGGATCCCCTGTGTGAAGAAAGGAGGGATGAGGTTCACAATCAACGGCCACTCTTACTTCAACTTGGTGTTGATCACCAACGTTGGAGGTTCCGGGGATGTGCATTCGGTCTCGATCAAGGGGTCTAAGACCGGATGGCAACCGATGTCCAGAAACTGGGGCCAGAACTGGCAGAGCAACTCTTACCTCAATGGCCAAACCTTGTCTTTCCAAGTCACCACCAGTGACGGCAGGACCATCACCAGCTACAACGCGGCACCAGGGAATTGGCAGTTTGGGCAAACATTTGAAGGTGGTCAGTTTTAGAGTTTCAGGATTTGTGATCATGCAACAGCCATTGTTGGAGACGGGGAGGTATTTGAGAAGCTCTGTCCAAATGTGGCTGTCTATTGCTGTGGTGGTTTATTGGCACCCGCTAGTCCTTTTTAAATATATTTTTAACGTGGTTTAAGGAATTGTTAGCTATATATATAGTCCATTTTCATTTTGTAACTATTGTATCCGATTCTTTTTTAATTAATTTGAATTGGATATTGTAGGATTCGTTATACAGTTTTTAAATAGACACTGAACTCAGATACTCTGTTGTTTGTTTCATAGCCATCAACTAAATACCAAATGAACTTCATTGCAATTTGATTATAGATCCAAAATAATTGGCTGTTTTTAGTACAAATTGGAAATTTTTGTTTATTCAATTAAAAGAAAATCTTATTAATGTAGGAGACAAGCTTCTTAAAGGATCCAAATTCAATTCCCACTCTTAGGCTTAATTCTATTTGTTCCAACCTGTGCTGGCCGGTTAAGTCGAAGCCAGTCCAAGTTGGCTAAAGTCATCAATATGAAATAGGTGAAAAAGAGTAATTGAACCCACCTACTTATAAAATTAAGGTTTAAGTGCTACTTTTGCCTTTTTATAGTTGTCTTAATTTATCGATTTCATTCTTATAGTATTTTTTAATTAATTTGGCCTTTAAAGTAATTAAATTGCATTATCGTTTGCGACTGACATTCTAACCCTAATTTTTAAATCTCAAACCCTAATAAAAAATTATCAGTCTAGAGTGATTATGAAACAAAAAAGTATTCTTAAACCTTAAATGGTGATACAATTCGACTACTTTAGGGGTCAAATTGATGCAAAAATACTACAAAGGTGAAATCGATAAATTGAGACTACTACGGGGCAAAAGTAGCCCTTAAGCCTAAAATTAATAACAAATATATTATATTTTTAATATTTATGTAAAAAAATATTATATGGTATACTTAGGGTTATAAATGATACGAGGCAGATCGCAAACTATTCGAGTCTAATTCAATCAAACTCATTCAACACTCGGCTTGAGTAAGCTACTCGATACCTGACTAAAAAAATCGTGAGTTTTTTGGATGGACCAAAATATTTAGATACTTAAATATAAATTTTGCATTTTATTAGTTTATAACTTTAATTTTTATTGAAAGGATTAAACTGAAGTTTTACTGGTTTTGAAATGGTAAAAAAACAATTATATCATTATACTAATTTAAAATTTTACATTTATACGGACTTTCAAGTGTATTTTTATATCTTGGGGTCAAGGCATGGCCTAACTCTAGATACACCACTTCATAGTTTTCTCTCGACTAAAGAGATAATTTTATGTTGTAATTTTCTGTTAGGGGTGAGTATTTCGTGTCTAAACATTTTAATTAATCGCATTAACGAGTCAAAATATATTATATATTTTTTAAATTATTTTAAAATATATATTTTATTTTCATTTTTAAAAAATAATTTGATTCGACTAAGTCAATCATAATTATGAATTTCGGTTGATTCGGATGTTGTATAGAACATTCACCACTGGCTTGTTTGTGTACGTCAAAATCTCCATTGTTATAGTTGGTACTCTAATAATACACCAAATAATTTTCTTTGGTTTAATAATTTGGCATAGGAAAGGTTTATTTGTGAGAAAATCCCTTGATTAAACTGGATAAAAATCACTTTGTTTAATTAGAGTGTACTTGGTTGTCTTAATACGGATTAGTACGGCCTGTCGTAAATGTTGTAATAATTAAACTGGATTTAATTAGCTGAGGTTGTCATGTGTTTGCTGTGATCTGAACTATATTAATGAGGACCCAACGCTGCACGTTGCAGGTAGAGGAAGTTAACTACTTCGACCGACCATGGCCATCTCAAATGCCATCGGTTCTCTACAAAACACAAACACTCGTGAGTTTACTTATGCTTTCAACAAATTTCTAAAATCATATATATATAATAAGTTCTTGTAAAATTTATTCTATACGGTATGTGTATCATATAATTACCTCTTTGTTTTAAGAGTTATATTTTGATACACAAACTGTGTAAAAAATTTACGCAATCCTTCATATTTAAAGCTATTAAATCTAAAACATAATTCTCTAGTTATAACACACTAAAACCTAAACCTGAAACTCTAAACTCTGAATTTTAACTATAAACCTTAAGTTTTATACCCTAAACCCTAAACCAAAATATAAATCTCTAAACCCTAAAATTGAAAGGCTTATGTAAAATAAAATTTACACAAACTTGTATATCAAAGTATTTTCCTTACTTTGAATTTTGAGGATATTCTAGACTTAAAAAGTATTATATGGTAGAATAAAGCATGCATTCTTTATCTGGTGAGGACTATTCTTGCAAGCTAAGACTACGGGTGCTTATCGAGCGAGTCAGTCACGAGTTAAATAGTGTTCAATTTGTACTCATTAAAAAATTTATTTCTCGACTCGTTGCTCGTTAAGCTCGATAAAATTTTGCTCGACATGTTCCTCGACTCGACTGTTGCTAGTTAAGCTCGCCAAAATTTTTACCTTATGTTTTAAAAATATATAAAATCTAGTGATACTATTAGAGTTTAATATAAATATACAGATTCGAAGAAAAAAACGTGAGGACTAAATAGATAAATAAAAGAACATGTCATGATCGAGTTAGAGATGAAATTGATATTCAAGTGTGAAACTCTTTTTAGTTTCTCGACAATCTTCGATAAACTTTCAATCGTATTTTTTATATAAGAACTAAAGATATTTTCCTCTTTTCTACTTTTATATATAAAGTAATAATAAAAGAAAACAATTTGATTAAAAAGAAATGCTAATTATTAAAATTTAATTTCTTATTAATACAAATTGACTTTTGAAATTCTCGAAAAATACAAAACATTTTTTAAATTTGAAACCAAATATTTTATTGGTAAATTATCTGGCAAATAACTGAACTTTTCAAGAGTATTCAACTCATTTATACTTTTTAGAACATAATTTTTTAAAGTAGCCACCAAAATATAAATAAAAATTTATATAAAAAATAGCGAGTTGCACACGAACTTATAGAATCGAGTTAGACCTTGTTCGACTCAACTCGTTAAGATCTCGAGTTCGAGTCGAGCATTAATTAAATTTTGACTAAATTAATGCTAATTACTCAACAAGTACCCAAGGGAGGACTCGCTTTGAGTTGTCTGGATCCAAGCGTATGTCCTCGAAGAGGTGAGTATATGGCAAGATTGAACCATGGCTGGACACTAAAAATAATTTTGAAATTGAGAAGTGATGTTGTATGTTTACTCCCTTCTTAAAATTAAAATGAGGTTAAAATGGGGTGCAACTAAAATATTTAGAAAAATTATAAAAATTTTAATATCGATTTTTTCAGTATATACCGAATTTCTTATAAAAAATGTAAAAATTATGAAAGTGTAAAAATTTCAATAAATACTAAAAAGTCGATATCAAAATTCTTACAAAAATTATAAAATTTTTAATTACACCTCTTTTTAAACTCACAAATAAGACATCAACGAATACAAGAAAAATATGGGAGGAAATAGGAGTAAGAAATAATTACTCATTGATTTATTGATCAACTAATAGGGACGTATTCGTTTGATGGTAGCAGGTTTTTTTTTTTTACTTTTTAGGTAATAACACAATAAATTATCCAAAAATAATTACTCATTTACTTTAATATAAGAATAGAAAAAAAAAGTTATTATTGAAGGCGTTAATAGATTGGGTGGGTTGTGTTTATGTATGATTTTAACTCACTTTTATTTTTTCTAACCCCAATTTAATATGAAATATGGACATTAAATTTTTTTGATGTCTTCCCGTATTCGTAAATTTTCAATCCAATTCTATTTTCGGTCTTACCTATTTATTTTTATTTTAATATTTTATGCATTAATTTAATATTTAATAATAATAAATATATTTTATTATTTTTACTCTTTTAAATACAAATAACTTAACAAAAAAATTTGTATCATTTATAGAAATAATATAATATATTATATTACAAACTTGAAAAAATTGATGGGATGGGTCTAATATCATTGTTTGGATTCTTTGCTTCGTGTATGGGCCTAGAACTTCTAATGTAACGGGCTTGAGTTTTATGACCCATTTGTTCTTTAATGTAAATTTTTCTCTACACCATTTGGTCAGTTGTAACCTCTTTTCTTTTGCGGGATTTTTAAGATTAAATATGGTAGATTATAAGTAGTGTTAAAATAATTATGTGTTTTTTTAACATCGAAACGATTTTTAAGTTCGACGATTTCAGAATTTTTTTTTAGGAAATGCGGTGTAAGTAGATATTTATCTGCAATTTAATCTTATTTGTGGAAAGTTTAGGCTCCATTGACAATTTATATGATAATAATCCTAAACTTAATCAACATATCAATATATATATATATATATATATATAATATCTTATACATTACCCTTGAAAAAATAATTCTACAAGCAGTGTTCAAATGATGTCAATTGTCTCGTTTATTTATTTTTAAAATTGTTAAAAAAACCTAAAATACACATAAAACGACGTTTGGCTACATCTAAAAATTGTTTGTGAAACTAGCAAGAAGGAATAGGTTCATGTACCGAGATTGAGATGAGTGTTATGGTCCAGGAATTCATGCAGCCAGGGGACGACCCATGCAACGTGACCGTGAGAGATGATCCAGCAAAGGCACGAAGGAGTAGCAGGGAAAAAAGGGTGCCTAGCAAGTTTGCCGATTTTATCCTTAACTAGGAGTGAGAGAGAGTATAAATAGTATTGTTTTTCTTGTTGTTTGGGCAGGTAAAAACCTTGGATCTTTTTCCAAATTCCTCTAAATCTATACTTTCTTCTTCTTTTCTCAATCATTCTGTCAAACACCAGATCCACACACAACAATGAGCAAAAGAAATAATTTAACGACTAAAAGAATTTCACCTTATAAGACCAAAAAAATGATTCGATCGAAGGAAGGAGAGGATGAGTTTTACTGTAAAAAAATAAATAAAGAAGTTTACCATGAGTGAATAAATTTTCTGTTAATAGGTTATAAATTTTAATAAAATGCAAACCACTCATTTTTTTTTTGTTCTTTGACTAATTCGGATTGACTCGCGTTGCACTCCTGGTTTTGGTGGGTAGGTCTTCCAGTGAGATTTTCTGCATACACAAAAACTCAAACCGGTGACATACTTAAGCGATATTAAACTGCTTATCACTTGGACCAACTTCTATTAGTTTTTTTTTAAAAGAGTGCAACACAAGGACTTTTCAAGAGATCACCCATCCTAGGACTTCCCAATGAAGACCGACCCTTGTTGGTCTTATTTGATATATTGTTCACCAGAGTTTTTATATTCTATGATAAGAAGTTATCATATGTCTCAATTTATTTAATTTTCTAAAAATTAATTAAGTAGACAAAAATTTCTTAACCTCACTTCTTAGAGTTAAAAAAATTATCTCAATATACCAAATAATTTTTTATATATATTTGGAACCTAGTCACCACCTCTTAACATTGCCTTGGTGCCATCAGGTCATGTGCTTCATTGTCAAAAGCACTGAGCTGAGGTTGGTGCACATCAAGTCAAGGATTTGTTATGGTCAAACGACAGCAATTACTCATGAATCATGATATTAACATCTGTAATCTTCTTCAAATAAATTAATAACTCTTGTTCCCAATTACCAAAAGAAAAAAATGATAAAATTTTCTCACTTTATGATCAAATTCCATGTCGTGGCCCTCCTTTTTATGAAGACAATGATACTAATTTATCTCGTTATAATCATGATTCTACCAAGTAAAACATTGAGATGCCTATATCTTAGCTTCCTTCAAAATCAACTTCTCATCGACCCGAAACTGATCTATATCCATCTTTATAGATATCATCATCTACATCTCGAAAGCCGTATGCTTCGGAATAAGCTTGTACATTGCGAAATGGCAAAGAAGGAGTTGATGTCTGTGATTGCACTACTGCTGCTACTGTCCATCATGTATGGCAGCATCAAATTCAGATGGAGTTGTGAGCCTGCATCTTCATGCCGTATAGAATCGACAACGAGAAGAACAAGGCTTTTAGAGAAGCAAGATTACTCAGATTATGATTACAATGGTTTCTACAGGAGACAGGGAGATGTTCCAAGCCCAGGAATTGGTCACTGAAGTCACTGTCATCAGTTAAGACTGCCATGCCATGTGATCTCAAGTTTGTTGTTGATGTTGTTCTTTTTCTTGTTTTTCTTCCATCTTTTCTTTTTTGGTTCATCTCTCTTTATATATACATGGAATATATTTACTTGTGTGTTTTTTATTGTCAAGACAGTAAAGTATAGACAAAATAAAGTTGAATCCTTTGTAGTCAATACGTTGAAGTAGTTTGGGATAAATGATTTTGACACTCTGGTTCTGCAAACTTCAGGATTGTTTCAATATTGGTCCAATTTAATTTCATTTACAAGTTAACATCGTGGTCTTGCTTTCAGGCAAAGGGATTCACAATTGTAAGGTTTTTCTGCAAATTAATTCCCATGTTCCAAACAATGCTCATCAGTGGGGTTTTTTTTTTCAATTACTAGCCCCACTTATGAAATTATTTGGCACACACATTTATCAGCATCATTTATTAGTTATTCATTTTACTGAGTATGCCCACCCTACGTACAAAAAATATTATGTTGTTAATACTTAATATATGTACGTTCACCTTCAAAAAAAAATTCTGAATCGGCGATGCCACACACTCGAACTCATCAACTTCCCCGCTGCACCAAACAACGGGGAAAGTTCTATCTTCTTGATCCAAAGGAAGATGCGTGCATCATAAAACAAGATGCATTGCTATTTGCTTGTGGGGAAAGTTAATTTTGGTACACATGGGCCATGAAATCAATGCCAATTATAGCTACAGAGAAAACTACACAACAAGAAGAATATAATTAGATATAGTTTCTTTGGGAAGCTCAAATGTTTAAACCGTTTAGGATGATGAAAAACTGGTGATCACTTCTATAACCATGAATACAATCATTTCTTTCCCAGTTTTTGTTGAAACTGAGGATACTCAAAACTAATTGTTTTAGATCAAGGTGCTGGGATAGGTTGAAAATGTATAGATTTCTCTCCTTTTGAGCCCAAAGAACAATATCATACACTTTGTGTGTGCTCAATCATTGGTAATTTGGTAAGTATAAACAAGGACGGACGTAGAATTCAATGTAAGTGAGTGCGAACTATCACGGGACTATATTAGAAATATATTTGCATCGGATGCTTCAACATTATGCTGACCAATTTTGTGTTTGATATTGGATTCTATCTATTGGAGTCCCCACACGACATCTGCCCATACTTGTTCAAAGACATCTGTCCTTCCTTTCCAAAGTTGAAGTGGAATTTCATGCTAGGTTACTTCAAAAAGTTATTTGCAGTTTGATGACAAATAAAATAAATAATTACACATAATAAATTTTAAAACATTTTTCTACACCCATACACTTTCCATTATTTTTTATTTCGATAACAAAAAGTAAATACTTGATGAATTTGAACACTCACATTCACTAAAAAACTGAAACTCGATTAAATTTTTTTTCTTAAATTTTATCTTTTTAAAAGTTAATTTATAATTTTGTTTTAATTTTTTCATTTAGTAATGTATATATAATTTCTATATTCCAAATACAATTATTTTTATGTATTTTAATATGAATTTATATTTAATATACTGGCGGCAGAAACTTTTAGTTTTCACAAGAACCTTAGTTTTATTAAGTTTAGAAATTTAGTTTAGAGTGTTTTAAGGGTTTAGGTTTAGGTACAAGGGTTTAGAACTTAGGGATAGTAGTTAGAATTTAGTTTTTAAGGTTATAAAATTAGGGTTTAAAAGTTAGCGTCTAGGTTTTAGGGTAATATGATGAGGGCTTTAGGTTTAAACCTATAAACCTTAAATTATAATTCTAAACCCTAAATTGCAACCACTATCCCTAAAGTCTAACTCCTAAACTCTAAAACTAATCGAGTTATATATATATATATATATATATATATATATTCATGTAAAACATGTCTTTTTGTTTATCAATCTTATTATTTAGGTTCAATTTCAATTCTCAAACGTTCAATGTTTCGAATTCAACTATCTTTAGGGAAGACTATTTGACGCAAACTTGACCCTATAAGGCATGTTAGAGTTTACCAGAAGTCAGGGACGGATCCATGATCTAATTTTAAAAATATAAGAATTTATTAAGTATTTAAACTCAAAAATAAGAATCAATACTTAATCTATTTAATATTTAAATTTATAATGACTTAAATTATCATTAGACCAAAAAATTTGAAGGACCAAAAAAAATATAACTTTAATATCAATCTCTACAAAAATTGAAGAGGCCAAATTATTATTTTTTAAATTAGAAAACTAATTATGGAAATTTTAAATCTTGGAAGGGCTAAGGCCCCACCCAAGCTCCCCCAAGTTTGTACATCATTTTACAATTGATCACATTGTTACAAAGTAGATAACAATGAAACTAAATTATTCATTCACATCGATTTAATTATCGGGTTAAATTGAGTTAATGTTCAGTTTGCATCGAATCAGGGCAAATCAAATTCGGACTACTTTCGAGATTTTGATTTTATTTGTTTTGGGTTCATAGCAAATTTAAATCATCATGTTTCAGTTTGTATCGAGTTTCGAATCAAATAAATAAACTTAGATAATCAAGTTGAAATCAAATTTACCGTATCTACCCAAGTTGCAAGGACTAGCTATCCTACTGTTACTAAAGCTATCATACCGTAAAAAGCTTACTTGATTTTTGTGCAAACTTCATGGAGTGTAGTTTTCTTATATCTTGAATTTAAATTACTTTGAATTGAGTTTAGAGTCATATATTTACCAAGACTTAAAGTTTTAACTTTTGGATTATTATCGTATATACTGGCGGTAAAAACTAAAAGTTTCTACAAATTTTTTAGTTTTAGGATTTAGGAACTTAGTTTAAGGCGTAAGGTTTAGGTGTAGGGATTTAGAATTTAAGGTTTATGGTTAGAATTTAGGGTTTAGAGGTTATGGTTTAGTTTTTAGGCTAATATGGTGAGGATTTAAGTTTTAATCCTAAACTATAACCATAAACTATAAATTTCAACCACTATCTCTAAATTCAAAACTCATACACCTAAACTCCTAAACCATACACCCTAAACTAAGTCTATAAACCTTAAAACTAAATCGCTCGTGAAAACTTTTAGTTTTCACCGCCGAGCGTGAATCAAATAATTACCCTTTTAAGGCTTTGGGAGACTAGAATATGGGGTATATTTCCATGAAAATGAAGAAATATAGAGGAAAGAAAAAAAAAAAACATTCCTGTCTTGTAGTTCAGATGCTGCCTTGAACCCAATGATTTGCATTTGAAATGAACATTTTATTATATGGGAAAAGATCAAAGTCCAAAGGCTACTGTTAAGTGCCTATATTCCCGCTCATGTGAAATTTTGCTAGTTATATTCGTTTTTAATGAGCAACATTCGCCATTGTTGGTTGGTACACGGCTTTAAAAGCTTTTGGTCTGTTCTTCAACCTAAAACATTACTTGCTTCCGTAAATATCAAATCTTTAGACATGCTTATTATAGTTATAGACCTCACATATCAGCTGCCTTATTAAAAGTTCCAAGCTTTCCAAGACTCTAGTGCTTAAATGCAGCAAGGTTTCCATTTGGTAGCCTTTGGATTTGCTAGAATAAATCAGTAAAGAAGATAAAGACTCAGGTAAGTTTCTTTATATATATACTTAAATGGTGGTATTTTTTTTCCCTTCAACAAAGTTTGCTTTTTTTATTTAGTTTTGGGCGTCATACCTATCATCTATGGGAAGTGCTACAGCTATTTCCAGAAATGAAGTTTTAATATTGAAAAAAACTGAGTGTTGAGTGGTAACTAATCTTAAAAGATGGACTCAGTGACATGATGGAAGATGATGCAATGAAAACGCTGTCTTAGCTTAAAATGTTCATATGGTACAAGTGGGTCTGCAAAAAGGAAGTCCCCACTTTTGGGGTATCAAAAGCAGAAAGAAAATAAATAAAAAAGAGTGATCAGTGTTGACTTGGATGCTGTAAATGAAGGTAAATTAAGTTTGTTTTTTTTATTTATTTCAGCTTGAGATAAAAAAAAGTTGTGTGGATGATATTTGCATGAACAATTCAAATGAGTTAAATTCTTTTATGATTTAGAGTTACTAGTTTAGCTTTTTTTTTAGGTAAAAAGTCAAAAATAACCACTTAACGTTAAATTTTTTGATCATTTTAACATATATATATTTTTTATATAAACAATCTCTTAATATTTTATTTTTGTTTATAAATCAAGTATCATTTCATTTTTAACTTTATGCCTTCTTCTAACTGCCAAAGAACAGTTCCCCCAGCTTTATCAAGGCAGATAAAATGAACAGTCTGCAAAAGTGAGTTAGGTAGGAAATTGGGAAAAATGAAAGATGTGGGGTTGTAGGATAAGTTAAATATATTGATAAGCTGATAAAGAAATGGTCCTTCAAATCAGCCTTATTTCCGTGGGCACTTGCTTTGTTGTTGGTGGTGTGATGTATCGTCTTTGAAAATGTAACTGTCGCTGAATCACGTGATTCTGCTTTCTCTCGTTGCCATCAATCAAGATTCTCTTACTTTGTTCTCTCTATCTCTCTCCTTCATGGCCTGTAGAAAAACACAGGCCGGGAAACTAGTGCATTTGCTTGTACGTATATGTATGTTTTTATGCACAGTTGTATTGGTTTTTCCTTTTTAATCTTTTACTTCTTTTGTGTTTTATTAGTTAATAAAATTTTTTAAATGAGGCGCCTAAAATAAAATTATATAAATTTTTTTGTAAAAATAATAAAATTTTTTATACATACAAAAATACTTATTAATTTTATAAGTATTTTTATATATACATAAAAATTAATATTAAAATTTTTATTATTTTTATAAAAATTTTAGTATAATCTCATTTTAAACTACCTCACCTAAAATTACCCATTGCTTAGTGCTGTCAGAGTTCAAAGTTTGGTTTTTTGATTATAAAAAGCGACCTGTCTATTGGGCAGAAGACTAACTTTCTGCTTTTGAGGGACCTTGTGCATTTAAGGGTATGTCTCTTTTCTTGTTCACTCAGAAGAAAAGAAAAAGAAAAATACTATTTTTATATAAAGAAATGGGAAAGGAAATAAATGAGGGACCTTGTGCATTTAAGGGTATGTCTTGAAGAATTCTAGTGTAGTTGAGCTTCAAAGCTTTTTGGAATCTAGGGTGTTACTTTGTTCTATGTTCTCTTGCTTTTTTGTGAGATTTAATTTAAAGATGAGCAGAGTTTTCAATGAGTTGGGTGGGGGATTTTATAGATGAGGTATGGAAGCCATGTGAGGGAATGTGACATGCTTTTTATCTCCTCTATTTGCGGTTGTGTAAAGTAGAGATATGCGTGGATATCATTGGAAATTTCATCTTCAAACCTCATTGGTTTATTTTATTCTTTCTTTCAAATTCATGGTGTTGGATTGTTCCACTCTAGTTTGGCTAACCATTTCAGTTCTAATCTGCAGATAATTCTGTTAACTTGCAAGAAACTCAGGCTGAAGACTGAGGCATCATAATTATCATGGATCTTGAGTTTGGGAAGTCCTTGGATACTTCAAAGGTTTGTTTAACTTTCAGAACACATGTATCACACAACCGTTCGATGTTATCGGTCATTAAGATTTTGGTTTCTAGGAAAAAGTAGACTTAGGTTCCGTGGTAGAAAGATTTATGCAGTTATCTAGGAGAGTTGCTTATTCTGGAATTTTGTTGCAGAAGGATTCTTGGAAGACCGCCTTGCTTTTAGCATACCAAAGCCTTGGTGTAGTCTATGGGGACCTGAGTACTTCTCCTCTTTATGTCTACAAGAGCACATTTGCTGAAGACATTCAACATTCAGAGACAAATGGAGAGATTTATGGTGTTCTATCTTTTGTCTTTTGGACTCTTACTTTAGTCCCCTTATTCAAGTATGTGTTTGTGGTTCTTCGAGCAGATGACAATGGAGAGGGTAAGCATTTAAACAGTTTTGTCGTCCATATCGTTTAGCCATTTAATTGAAGCGTTTTATTCATGGTGTGGATTTTTGCAGGAGGTACTTTTGCATTATATTCTCTGATATGCCGCCATGCGAAAGTTAGTCTTCTGCCCAATAGACAGGTCGCTGATGAAGCGCTCTCTACATATAAACTCAAACACCATCCCGAGAAAAAGAGTAGCTCTGGAGTAAAACTGTACCTTGAGGAGCATAAAGTCTTGCACACCGCTTTATTAATCTTGGTTCTACTCGGTACTTGTATGGTAATTGGAGATGGTGTTCTCACTCCAGCAATTTCGGGTAAAACTCTAAGCAGCCAGTTGCTTAAATTTGCGACTCGAGTTTTCTGTCACCCAATAATTAACATATTCTTACATTGTAGTTTTCTCTGCTGTGTCTGGCCTTGAGTTATCCATGTCCAAGGAACATCACCAGTGTAAGCTCCTAAACTTGCTATGCTAGATATTCTTCTCTTGTTCGGGTCGCATTGAAGTCTCTGATATTATGTTTGAGCCAAACCGTCTTCATATTAACTGAAAAACACTTTGGGGGTATTTTGTAAAGCAAGAATGTAAAAGCAGGGTTTAGTTTCCTAATTATTAAACACCTCCATTTTGCATTTGGACTGATATTCATGTTCCTTGTTGTTGGAGAAAGAGAAAGGAAATTTGAGACCGGTATTAGGCTAATGGTGTTTAGACTTCGGCATATTAACTTTTATTTCAATCGGCTAGACAAAGATTTATCTGTAGCTATACTTGGTATAGACATATGCATCCTATCCTTGCTCTAAGTTACTATCCCTTCATCTGAAATTCTTGGCCTCATTTACAGATGCAGTTATTCCAATCACTTGCTTCATTTTGGTGTGTCTTTTTGCACTTCAACACTATGGCACGCACCGCGTTGGATTTTTCTTTGCTCCAATTGTGTTAACATGGTTGCTATGCATAAGTTCCCTTGGGTTATACAATATAATCCACTGGAACCCGCATGTCTATAAAGCTCTTTCTCCATACTACATGTTCAAGTTCTTAAAGAAGACTAGGAAAGGTGGATGGATGTCTTTGGGAGGCATACTCCTTTGCATAACAGGTGAGTTTGGAACATACATACAAACATATGTGTGAGTTTGCATAACAGGTCCAATATACTAGCCGCAGTACTTTAGATAACAGGAAATCTCTATTCTATCCGTTTAGTTCGTCTTCAAGCTAAATCATTAGTAGACTATCTGAAAGTCTCTCCAAAACTCATTGTTACGGATAACTAATACCATTACCTTAAATATGGTTAATTGTGAAAACTGACAAACCAACAACTTCCATCCATGCAGGCTCCGAGGCAATGTTTGCTGATCTTGGTCACTTCTCTTATTCTGCAATTCAGGTAACTAACACGAATCGTCTTCTGAGTTTTCATTTGATGATGATATCTTATCTTTTCATGTGAGCTCAAAACTAGCTACAAATGAAATTTAACTGTCTTGCTGCAGACTGCTTTTACCTTTCTGGTTTATCCAGCTCTTATACTGGCATACATGGGCCAAGCTGCGTACTTGTCTCAACATCATCATACGAGTTACCAAATCAGCTTCTATGTCTCAGTTCCAGGTATATATCATCTGTTCTCCAATAACCAATATAAAATGGTAGGAAGCTGGCCGATGAAAATAGGGACACGCAAAAGAAAACGAGGAATGCAATATCAGTGCAAGGTACATTATATATCTCTTGATTGCTCATTAGTTTTTGTGTACTGTTCAGAAAGTGTGAGGTGGCCTGTGTTCGTAATAGCGATTCTCGCTTCTGTGGTGGGAAGCCAGGCGATCATTAGTGGAACATTCTCAATAATCAATCAGAGCCAGTCACTTAGTTGCTTCCCTAGAGTGAAGGTTATTCACACCTCTGACAAGATACATGGCCAGATTTATATCCCTGAAATCAACTGGGTGCTCATGATCCTCTGCATTGCTGTGACTATTGGATTTAGAGATACAAAACACATGGGGAATGCATCAGGTAAGGCCGATTACCTCGTAAGTGAACTCCAACAGGAAGTAGTTTTAAGGAAGACCTTAGAATAAACCGAAAGCTCGATGCATTAGAATGTTGTTCATATTCGTTTCAGGATTGGCAGTGATGACCGTGATGTTGGTGACGACGTGCCTCACTTCCCTGGTTATAATCCTCTGTTGGCACAAGCCCCCAATTGTAGCTTTTTTGTTTCTTCTTTTCTTTGGTTTTATTGAGTTGCTTTACTTCTCAGCTTCACTCACTAAGTTCACTGAAGGGGCTTGGCTCCCTATTCTGCTGGCCCTTTTCCTCATGACAATCATGTTTGTATGGCATTATGCGACCGTCAAGAGATATGAATTTGATCTCCACAATAAGGTATCACTAGAATGGCTATTAGCATTGGGTCCAAGCTTAGGAATTGCTCGAGTACCTGGCATCGGCTTAGTTTTTACTGATCTCACCTCTGGAATTCCCGCCAACTTCTCACGTTTTGTCACTAACCTTCCTGCCTTCCATTGTGTTCTTGTCTTCGTGTGTGTAAAATCAGTACCTGTTCCTTTTGTGCCCCCAGCTGAGCGTTACCTTGTTGGACGTGTGGGTCCTGCTGCTCATCGGTCTTATAGGTGCATTGTTCGTTACGGTTACCGAGATGTGCATCAGGATGTTGATTCTTTTGAATCGGAACTAGTTTCCAAACTGGCTGATTTCATTCACTATGATTGGCATCGAAGCCAGCACAGTCCCCGTGCTGAAGATGTTATCTCCCACTCAAATAAATCAACAAGTGAATGTAGATTAGCCGTGATAGGGACAGTGGCATTTTCTGGCACACCAGCTTACGAGATTGAGGAAAGCATGCAACCAGCAAGTGTATCTGTTGGATTCTCAACAGTAGAGAGTGTCACAGATGTCATCGAAATGGAGCCTGTTCGTGCTGTTGAAAGAAGAGTTAGATTTGCCATCGACGATGACTCAGAATCTGATGTGCGGACCGACATGGAGTTGCAGTTGCGAGAAGAGCTACTAGATCTGTTAGCAGCCCAAGAAGCTGGGACCGCATTCATACTAGGGCATTCCCATGTTCAAGCAAAGCAAGGATCATCTGTTTTGAAGAGAGTGGCCATTAATTTTGGGTACAATTTCTTGAGAAGGAATTGCCGTGGACCAGATGTAGCACTTAAAGTTCCACCGGTATCTTTACTAGAGGTTGGCATGGTTTATGTGGTGTAAGTAGTTTTTGTAGCTTTGTATGCCATAGCTGGCCTGTAAAGAATTACACTACTTGTTCAAGAGAGACCCACTTGCTTTTGTCTCGGTCCGCACTCGCGACGGCAACCCGGCTAAAGTTCACTCTTCTAATGTAGTTGAGAAGTTTGTTTTATTGGCGACTCTTAACACAACGCACGCAATTACCCTGTACCATATGTGGTGTCTGATTAATCTATATTCCCGGCCTGTTGTTGGCCATGAAATTTTTATTAAGATGTATCTGGTTTGTTATTATATACTTGTATGTATGTTTGACCCAAAGGGTCAAACCTGGCGGTTCTCACAATTTCACCAGGTAACAATCACTCTATATCTATAAAAGGTTAAGAAGCTAGAGTTCCCC
Organism: Hibiscus mutabilis; assembly: GCA_019671005.1. NCBI lineage: Eukaryota > Viridiplantae > Streptophyta > Magnoliopsida > Malvales > Malvaceae > Hibiscus > Hibiscus mutabilis. The sequence goes on from CM033725.1 coordinate 51,537,651, forward strand.
AAGCAGTATGGCGCTATGAGAATGAAGATTGGAGGGACATACAAGGATTTCCTATGTTGTTGGAAGCTGGGATTCAAATAGCAGTCTACTACCGTAATAATAGCCGTTATATAATAGTAACGATACCGTCTGAAATCATTATTGTAAAAAAGAACGATTTGTAATAACAACAATTATATTTGTTATATGCGTAACTATGATAAAATACTTTTACCGAAAATACGGTTTCAACCGCAATTTAAATACCTAGTTGAAAGATTAGAATTTCCTATGGTTTTTTTTTAAACGGTTCCAACCTCCACATAAGCTGGTTGGGGCACACTCGGCAGAGACGGCAGAAGCTTGTGCTTTTGCTGGAGTTAAAATGGCTGGCAGAAGGTTGTGATCGAGGGGGACTCGAGGGACATTGTCAACAAGCTGGTTTGGATCTCTCGGGTAGATTTATGGTGCAGCAAACTTGCATTACGGCACCAACTAAACATGTTATAAATTAGAAAATATGAAATTGAAGACTTTATTTTTTTATAATATTTTTGGTTGTGTTTTAAATAGTATCGATACTTACAAAATTTAAAATATTATTAATAAAAATATCGATACTCGAAATTAAATTTCGATACTTAACCACCAATTAAAAATATTATAAAAATATAACATCTGTATTTAATATTTTATAATATTTTCAGTTCTGTCTTGCGATAGACACGCCCGAATCTCTCGGTTGCAGCGTCTTACCTTGTTGAGCCAATCGAGATTCTGTCGTTGCATGCCGGATTCAGCATCGAGTATGTGGGTCGGGACGCCAATAGGGTGGCTCATTCGTTAGCTCATTGGGCCTTATCTTGTATTGACCCGTTTGTTTTTTCTTTTGATATTTTGGATTGCATTTTTCCGTTTGTTTTAGAGGATTTCATTAACGGTTAATGTTATAATATTTGGCTTTCTTTAGAAAAACATAAAAGTTGAACTTATCTTTGTAGATATTGGTAAGGATGAATACAAGATTTTATATCAGTGAATGTAAATTTTTATATTTAGTTAAATTATACGAGAAATTAAAATTATAAGGGAAGCAAGATTAGATTTTAGAAAATTTTTAAATACATAATGATTTGTGTGACTGTGTTAAATTCATACAAGATAGAAGAATTCATCTAGTTTTTTTTTTTTTCATTCTAAGATAAAAATAAGATTACAAAAGACGTGTATTTATACAAGTTAACTTTTAACTAATTTGTAACTAACCATAACCACATTAACTAAGCTGTAACTAAATGAACTAACTTTTACACTCCACTCAAGTTGGTAGTTGAAAATATTTTTAACTCCCAACTTGGATAAAAGAAAATCATGATTTGAACTGTCAGTGCATTAGTCATGATGTCAGCTAACTGGTTGTTTGAAATTACATGCTCAGTTCGAATAACACCTTGTATTTTGTCTCTCACATGTGTTTAGTTTTTTCTCGTGAAAGATTGGGTTTGCTGCTATTTGCAATGGTGCCTTGTTGTCACAGTGAAGTATGGCCGGATTCAAATTTTCTTCTCCAAGTTCTTGCAACAAGCCTCTCAACCAGACTAATTCTGCCATAGTCATAGCCATGCTTCTGTATTCAGCTTCCGCTGAAAAACGTGCAATGATATTTTATTTTATTTTCAAGAAACCAAAGACTCACCAATCCTAACACAAAATGTAACACCAACATAATGTGATTAAAATTAATGAAGTTAAAAAAAAATAAAAATAAAAAAGTGGTGCTTGAGAAAGTTAAACCCGTGACCTAGGTTTTAAATGCATAAGTATTAGCCATTTGAGCTAACACCATTTTCTAGTATTAGTTTGCATCAATTTATTAATAAGTGGTTCTTAGAATGTCTGAAGTAAATAAGAATAAAATAATAAAAATATCCCAACCACCCCCTTTATGGCATTTATTTTGATCAACCCCCCAAATCTAGATCTACAACCCTCTACCTTAAAAACACCCAAACTCCTCCGGCCACCGCTATGATATCCTCCACGACCGCGTCGTGTCGCGCATCGCCACCACCATGTTAACAGCCGCTCTACTTCGATCTCACCACCGTCCATCACTCGCAGTAAAGCCGTGACGTTTGCTGTGTAACCTTGGTTGAAAGCCGACGGAAATAACCCTCTTCATTACCCTCTGTTGTTGGACGATTCTGGTGTCGATTGACGCCCGTTCTTCACACCGTCGCAACGAGCGAGCTCCTCGCCTCAAGCCGAGTAAAACTCAGTTGTCTGATCGTCTGTCCATCAACATTAGTTCATCGCTGGAGCTAGGCCGATTCAACCTTGTCTCCTTCGTTTTGGGGTAAGTTCGGTAAGATTTTTGACTTGATCTGGGTTAATTAAGTTTTTGGTTGGGTTTAAAGTGGTTCTATATTTTTCTAGTGTTTTTTCTGACCGTTTTAAGGGCCACGCGTGGGTATCACGCGCCGTTTTAGGCGATTTTTGGTCGCTTGAGACGGCGGCCTTCGAACCGAATCGGTTGGACCAGCCTTAGACTAGGTTTGGCCCTTGAACCGAGCCAATAAATCGGCCTGAGCCCAATTGTAAACCGAGCCCATTTCTAGCCTGGTCCAGACCCAAATCTTCCCGATCTGACCGACCTGAGTCTGACCCGTTGGCCGAGTCAACCTGTTAGAGTCAACTCAGTGAGTCAACCCGTATGAGTCAACTGAGTGAGTCAACTCGCCCAAGTCAACCCGGTTGACCAGTGACATCAACATTGACTTATAATGCTAGCACGACGTCAGCATTGACCAGTGATGTTAGCATGACATTAGCGTTGACCAGTGACGCCAGCATGACATTAGCGTTGACCAGTGACGCCAGCATGACATTAGTGTTGACTGTTGACTTTGACCAAAAAATTAACTTTTTTGAGAAGTTTTGTTCAATATTTCTCGACGTCTTGAATCTGTTTTCAAGTCCGTTTCGTGAAATTCTAACCCGAAAGCCTCCGAATTGGACGTTGAACCTGAACATGTATATGTACTAAGTTAATTTATTTAAGAGAAGTTGTTGAATAAAGGATATTTTATTCATTTAAAGGTACTAGAGACTCTCTTGATCGTGCATTTATCCAGCCCAGCTCCTCTCGATACGTTCAATTGTGCGAACCTGTTGTGACTCGCATGTATCAAAATATTGTAAATTATCATAGATGAGACGTTCTCCTGTATTAATCTAAAATTCGTTGTATCTTAGGCTCTAGCACGACATTAGAGCTTAACACTAGTGCTCAGTAAACATCATACCAGCCTGACCTTTTTTCGGTGCGTTCCTTGTGTGCTACACAATTGTTTTCCATACTATTTTACATGTTATATTAAACTGATCATGTGCACATGACTGACAATCTCGATTTTGCATAAACATAACATGTTTTCTAAATTTAAGCATATGAATATACTATATTTTTTATATATACCCTAGTACCCGATATGAAAAACATGCTATTTGGTTACTGTTTATCTATATACAAACATGTTTATTAATTACTGTTATCATTGTTTATTATTGCATACTATGATAATGCATAAACTGATTTATTGGGGTACTTGGGATATGATATGAAGTCACTGAAGGTTCAGTGCTGATCCGTCTGGTAATTTCGCTTGTATAAGATTTTTATGCTTCGGCTACGGTAATTCTGCCCGGACCTAAGGTATTCCCTTAGGATGGTACCCACACCCAATGGGCTCGGGTTAATGCATGTATATGATACCATTATGGGGAACTGTATCCTGGTGTTTGGTTAGAGGGTAGATAGGTTTACACGAAAACTTTGTATGTTCTTATAACATGTTTTCCTAAAAAAAATTTATTCATCTAAATTATATAAATGTTTTATCTACACTATTGGAACATCTTGTGCGTATTGAGTGCTACACAAACGGTGCAAGTATACACGTCGTAAGTAATAAAGTGATATGATAAGTATCGAGTATCGTCTCCACAGGGATTGGTTTGGGCCACTTTGCTTTAGTTATCGCACTGTAAAGTAAAAACACAATTGATAATTGTAGGAGTTCTAACTAACAAATAAAATAAAAGAGCAATTAAATAAAATAAAGATGTAACCAAATGAGAGAGAGAGAGTAGGCTGGGTTATCGTGAGTTTAGGTGTGATAGTTGGAAGGATTGTTTCGGTAGATGAGTGCAGCGGCAACTAATGATTAGCCGCCAAGACTTCAATTTTCACAAACTTAGCTTCGAACTTGATTTCAATCCTCAGAACCGTGACACAATGTATGATTGACTTTTCATTATTTTGGACAACTTAGGAGTTACTCGGAATCAAATTATAATGCTTGTGAGTGTGTGCATAGTTTTGTGCAAGTCGATTTTTTGGATTCTATGTGAACAAGAGGTTTTCAAATTGCTTCCTTGGGGTTCTTTTAACATGTTTTAACTAGAGCCGGTTTCGGGCACCTCTAGTGATTTGTTTTGTTTTCTTAAGTTTTTCTTTTATTCGACTAGAGCCAGTTTCGGGCATCTCTAGCGACCAATTTTTAGCACATACTAGAGCCAGTTTCGGGCACCTCTAGCATTCATCCAATTTTTATTCTAATCCTCCAATTTTTTAACTATCAACCTAAGTTTGCTAGAATTCCTTAAATCAATCAAGCCACAACAGTGTTTCATCAAGTTTAGCATCATAGTAGGATTCTAAGTGTTTCCACGGTTATCCTAGAATAAAAAGTTCTATCAATTAAGTGCATTGACAAAGTTATCATCGGATATTCATCAAATCTGGACAATTCTTGTTCCAATTAAAGGCATGGCAAGAAATTTATGTATCCTATATGCAATACTTATGATGAATGCAACTAAACATGACAACTAACTAGTAACAATCCCCCCAAACTCGAGTGAGGCATTGTCCTCAATGCATGCAAAAGAAAGAAAATAAGAAGAAAAAATAAAATACAAACGATGACTTACTCCGAGAGCTCGTCGTCGTGGATGATTAGTTTTCTTGTTGAAAAAACTTCCTTCTTGAATCCAATTCCTCTTTATCTTGAACTCTTTTCCTACAATTCAAAAAGAAATAAAATAATGATTAAAATTAAAGATAAACTAGTAAATAAAAAATAAATAAAGATTTGCAAAGAAATTATTAAACCTAAAATTCAAAAACAATTAGATAAATATGAAAGAAAAATGTAGTCTCAACCTAAAGAAAATAAATAAATCTATCCTAAGAATAATCGAAATTAATAAAGTAAAATAATAAAAATAAGAAAAATTAATAATAAGTTTGAATAAAAGAAAAAAAAGAAAAAGAAAATATCGAAAGTAGAGCATGCTCATGCATCTCCTAAGGTGGCCACTTCTTTGTTTCATTCCACATGGGCACCGTTATAGTGCTTCAATCTTTGTCCATTAACTTTGAATTCATGTTCGGCAGTGGTGGACTTGATTATCACGGCACCATGGGAGAACGGTTTGACTACTTCAAATGGTTCCGACCATCTTGATCTTAGTTTTCCCGAGAAAAGTTTCAGCCGAGAATTGAATAGAAGAACTAGTTGCCCTGGTAAGAATTGTCGCGGCAATAGTTTCTTGTCATGCCATTGCTTTGTTTTCTCCTTGTAGATTCGTGCATTTTCATAGGCGAGTGCACGGAATTCTTCCATCTCGTTAAGATCTAGTAAACGCTTTTGTTCGGCATTCTCCCAATCCATATTCACGGTCTTGATTGCCCAATATGCTTTGTGTTCGATTTCCACCAGTAAGTGACAAGTCTTGCCATAGACAAGGCGAAACGGGGACATTCCCGTGGATGTTTTGAATGTGGTTCGGTAAGCCCAAAGTGCTTCGTCTAGTCTTGTAGACCAATATTTTCAAGAAGGATTGACAACCTTCTCGAGGATATTCTTCAATTCCCAGTTGGAAATTTCTTCTTGCCCATTAGTTTGTGGATGATATGCCGTGGCAATTTTGTGTGACACGCCGAAGCGTTGCAACATCTTGGAAATGAGTTTGTTATCTAAGTGCTTACCTTTATCACTGATAATTGCTTTTGGCATCTCAAATCGTGTAAACATATTTTTCTACAAGAATCGTTGCACGGTCTTGGAATCGTTGGCTGGAACTGCAGCTGCCTCAACCTATTTAGACGCATAGTCGAATACAAGTAGAATGTAGAGGTTGACGAATGAAGATAGGAAAGGTCCCATAAAATCGACCCGCCATACATCAAACAATTCCAGCTCAAGGATGTTTTGGAGCGGCATCTTGTATCGTCTAGAGATATTGCCCGTCCTTTAGTAATGATCACATTGTTTGTAGAACTCTTGGGCATCTTTGTAGAGTGTGGGCCAATACAAATCGGATTGCAAGACATTGGCCGCGGTACATGTTCCTCCAAAATATCCTCCATAGGGTGAAGAATGGCATTGTCGGAGTACATTCTGTTGCGCCTCCTCATGGACACATAGGCGTATAACCTGATCTGCACATTGTTTAAACAAAAGAGGCTCGTCCCAAAAATAATACTTAGCATCATGGCGGAACCGCTTCTTTCCTTAATGAGTAAGGCCATAAGGTAAAATACCACAAACAAAGAAATTAACTAAATCCACATACCAGGGTATTGCCGAGGCAACTAGACTTGCTGAGGCGTGTGCTTCTGGAGTTGTCGAGGCGTGTGCTTCAGGGATTGCCGAGGCATACGTTGTCGTGGCAACTGCTTTCGTGGTTGCCGAGACATGTGTTGCTATGGCAACCGCTTCCGTAGTTACCGGGGCGTACGCTTCTGGAGTTGCCGAGGCAACTAATAGTTACTCATTCGGGAATGCATCACATATCTCTACGTCTGCGTCCTCCTCCCTATTGCGTTCTATGAGTGATAAATTATCGGTAACTTAATTCTCTATTCCTTTCATGTCCTTAATTTCAATGTCAAACTCTTGTTAAAGTTATATCCAACGAATCAAACGAGGTTTGGCATCCTTTTTAGCAAACATATACTTAATTGTCGAATGGTCTGTATGGACAATTACCTTTGTACCAATCAAATAGGACCAGAACTTATCAAATGCAAAAACTACGACTAGTAACTCTTTCTCCGTTGTTGTGTAATTCACTTGATCGCTATTAAGAGTTTTACTAGTGTAGTATATCACATGAAAATTCTTACATGTGTCTTGGCCTAGGACTGCTCCTACCGTAAAATCACTCGCATCACACATGAGCTCAAAAGGTAGTGTCCAATCGGGTGAAACGACAATAGGTGCTGAGGCAAGCTTTTTCTTTAGGGTTTTGAATGCTTGGGCGCTAGAATCATAAAAATTGAAGACTTTATCCCGTTCAAGCAAATTGCACAAGGGTTTAGTAATCTTAGAAAATTATGAATGAACCTCTTGTAAAAACCTACATGTCCAAGAAAGTTTCAGATTCCTTTAAGTGAACTTGGTGGCGGTAATCTCTCGATCACGTCCACTTTGGCTTTGTCTACTTCGATTCCTTTGGATGAAATCTTGTGGCCGAGCACGATTCCTTCATCTACCATAAAATGGTATTTCTCCCAATTAAGGACTATATCAGATTCTTTGCATCTTGCCAACACCTTCTCTAAATTGCTAAGGCAACTGTCAAAGTCATTACCAAATACGAAAAAATCATCCATGAAGATTTCAAGGAAGTCTTCAACCATGTCTGAAAATAGTGCCATCATGTATCTTTAGAAGGTTGTCGGGGCATTGCATAATCTGAACGACATCCTTCGAAAGGCATAAGTACCGTATGGGTATGTGAAGGTTGTCTTTTCTTGATCTTCTGGTGCTATAGCAATTTGATTGTAACCTGAATAACCATCAAGAAAATAATAAAAGGGTTTACCTGCAAGAATGTCAAGCATTTGATCAATAAAGGGTAATGGGAAGTGATCTTTCCTAGTGGCTTTGTTTAGCTTTCGGTAATCCATACAAACCCTTCAACCGGTCACAGTCCTGGCTGGAATGAGTTCATTATTTTCATTACTTACCACCGTTATACCTCCCCTTTTTGGTACACATTGTACATGACTTACCCATGTACGATCAGAGATAGGGTATATGATGCTGGCATCAAGCTACTTGATGATTTATTTCATTACAACCCCTTTCATGGCATGATTCAGTCTCTTCTGTGCCTCACTCGAAGGTTTGAGATCATCTTCCAACAAAATCTTATGCATGCATACTGCCGGACTAATTCCCTTCAAGTCGACAATTGTCCATCCTATCGCCTTCTTGTGTAGCGTCAACATGGTGATCAGCTTCTTTTCCTGCTCAGGCTGTAACTTAGAGGAAATAGTTACAGACAATGTTTTATCGGTTCCCAAGCAAGCATATTTTAGTTGCCTTGGCAATTGTTTCAACTCAAGAATTGGTGGTTGTTCAGTAGAGGGCTTTTCGAGTTTACCTTACTTACCTGAGTAATCCAGTGGTTCAAAGTATGTACCTGGTCAATTGACTAACCAATTTGCCTCTTCTTGTTATTCCTCATCGATCGGTTCTTCATACTTCTCAAGTTTCTCTAGATCGGCAATGTAGTTACTGAGGCAACTAATTTTCTCATCGAAGTCAAATTCTACTGTGGCATGAAGAAGTTGGCATTCTTCTGGATCATCGGCATGCTTTAGTGTTTGGAACACATTTAGTTTAACTTGCTGGTCATTCACCCTCATTGTGAGTTCTCCCTTTTCAACATTGATCAAGGTTCTCCCTGTTGCTAGGAAGGGTCTCCCAAGAATGATGGGTGCATGCTCATCTACTTCACAATCCAAAACAATAAAGTCAGCGGGAAAAATAAATTTATCAACTTTTATCAGTATGTCTTTGATTTTTTCCTCTAGATGCACATAGGATCTGTCGGCTAGCTGTAGCATAACTTCTGGGATCTTTCAACTTGGGTGGCATGCGATTGTGCAACATGGCCATGCACCCCTCTGTTACGACAATTGTTTCAAACTCTCATAGCCTTGTTCTTTTGGACACAATGTCTTTAAGAAACTTGACATAGTTCGACATTTGTTCAATTGCCTTAACCAACGGCAAGTTGATATGAACTTGCTTTAGGATATCAAGAAACTTCTTGAATTGATATTTTTGCTTTTGTCGCTTCAACCTTTGTGGGAATGGTGGTGGAAGTCGGATATCTTGGATTCTTTCATTGGTCTAGAACCTAATTGATGGCATTGTCGGGGCAACTGGAGTATCCGAGGCATCGTCAACTGGGTTGTCGTGGCATGCTTATCGTTGCCGCGGCATGCTCATCTTGGGCATACTTATCGTTGGTTGCTGCGTCATGCTTATCGTTGGTTGCCGCGACATCTCCTGGTTCAGCATCTGAGGCTTTGCTACTGAATTCATCTTGTTCTTTTTGTGGAGTTTTGTTTGATGAGCGAGTTTGATCCTCTTTAAGTTGTCGGCCACTTCTAGTGGTGATCGCCTTACATTGCTCGTGGCCAGTTCCTCTTGCGACTTTAGTGTCCCTGGGTAAACCTCCTTGCATTCTAGTATTCAGGTTTTGAGCAAATTATCCGACTTGAGTTTCCAATGATTTGATTGCCGCCTCTTGGTTTTGCAATCTCATCTCGGTCCTGTTAATAAAAACATCAGCTTTTTATGAAGTTACTATTCTCAGACATATAAGATCCAATTTTTAACATGAAAGCATTGAGAGAATTTTCTAAAGAACTAGATGTTGTTGGTTGTTGCTGCGGCAACTATTGCCGTGGCATATTCTGCTGGAATCCCGATGCTTGTGTATTTTGATTGTTCTGATTCAGAGCGTTGTTGGGATTACTCCATAAAAAAATTTGGGTGTTTCTTCCAAGCTAGATTGTACGTGTTGGACATCACATTGTTGTTCCGATTATAATTCCCCACATAAAAGCTGGATTCTGGATTCTGCGTACATTTAGAAGAATCATGGTTACTACCACATATTTCACAAAAGGAATCTACTACCTTGACTTCATGTGTGTTATTTTGTTTCTGCATGTTCTGGACCATCTTGGTTAAAGTGGCCAATTGTGCCAAAATTGAGTCTGATGATTCTAGTTCATGTATTGTGGCTTGGCGTCTAACTCCTCCTCTTCTTGCAAGTGGGAACTGATAATCATTCTTGGCGAGCCTATTCAGAATTTGCATCGCTTCTTCCGGTGACTTGTCTAGGAGTATGCCATTTGCCGAGGCATCTAGCATCATCCTCGTTGGTGTATTCACAGCATTGTAAAACATCATCACTTGTGTCAATACTGGGAATCCGTGTAAGGGACATTTGTGTAGAAGTTCTCTATATCTCTCACAAGCCTCGTACATGGATTCATCATCTGCCTTCCGAAAAGAAGTAATTTCGTTACGAAGCTTATCAGTCAAATTTGTAGGATTAAATCAAGCAAAGAAATCACGACATAGACCGGTCCAATATCCTATTGATCTAGCCAGAATACTATTCAACCATGCTTTCGCCTTATCCCTCAGTGAATAGGGGAATAATCTTAGCCGTAAAACATCTGGGGTGACTCCTTGTATTTTGAATGAATTGCAAATCTCGAGGAAAGATTTAAGATGTTGTCGTGTATCTTCAGTTGCTAAGCCGCCAAATTGACCAATTGTGTTGATCATATTGAACATTCCTGGTTTCAACTCAAAGTGGTCGGCTTCAATTTCAGGTGTGACAACTCCTGGATTAAGTCCTTCAAGATCTTCCTCTAGATAATCTCGAATAGTTCTGTTTCGTGCAAGAATCACTCCACCTCCTGCTGGAACATCCTGATTCATATTGCCATCTTGATTAGCCATTGCTACTCTTAACCTTCGTCTGAGTCTTTGCAAGGTACATTCGATTTCTAGATCAATGGGATATTCTGGTGTAGTTGGTCTCGCCCTGGTCATATACCAATGAAAACCCAAAGTTTGTTAACCCTTCGAATCTTAAACAATAAAAATAAAAAGTGCAATAAAATAAAAACAAAGTTGCTATTGCCAATCCCCGGCAACGGCGCCAAAAACTTATTGCGCGTAATAAGTGATCTGCAATTGTGCAAGTGTACACGTTGCAAGTTATAGTATAAAAGATATCATCTCCATAGGGATTGGTGCCACTTCAAGAATTCAATCTCTTGCACTGTAAAAGTAAAAATACAAGTAGGTGATTGTAGGAGTTTTAACTAACAACTAAACTAGAGAGTAATGAAGTAAAAGAAGATGTAATCAAATGAGAGAGAGTAGGCCGGGTTATCGTGAGTTGAGGAGTGATAGCCGATTGGATCGTCTTGGTAAAAGAGTGCAATGGCAACTCAGTTACCGCGAAAACTTGCACAGTTGGGTTGCCTTGGCAACTAGTAGAATGGTTGCCTAGGCAACTATTGGGCGACTGGGCAGCAAACTTCAAGGTTCGACAGAGCGCTCTTCAATGGTTTCTTCTTATCCCTAAGTCGAAACTCTAGCTAATTGTGCATGCCTTGACAATACATCCCTGCGTGAATTAAGGGTGAACAACAACCAATCTTGCGCTCCTCTTAGCCGCTGAAATCCTTAAACTTATTCCTAAGCTGGATTAATCTTCACCATCGATAGATTGAATAAAGACCATACTCATTCATTTCATGAATCTAACTCTCCCGATATTAGATAAATAGATAGATTTACGAGATCCTCTCCCAATTCACTCGAAAACAAGAATAAAAACCAAGAATGAGTAAACCTTGAATTGAAAGTGCAAACTCTATTACCTAAAAAAATCCAATTGTTTCTCACAACCACAAAACACAATAACCTTATCCAAATAGATTTAGTTCATGGCTAGGTTAAAAAGAAACACAAAACAAAGTTTTCCTAACATAAACCTAATCGAACAAGAAGAAAAAGATGAAGATGTTTGAAGCCTCTTGTTGAATTCTCTCCTCTCTTGCACCTTTTGGAGTTGACGGCTTGGTCCTCTATTTATAGGGCTAGGTCAAAGTCTTTCTTGAGGAGGAAGTTAAGTTGGAATTAAATACTTTTAAAGAATATAATTCTTCATTATATTTAAATTCCTTCTAGATCTTCTCTTATCTTCTTTGGGATTTAATCTCTTTTTAAATCTCCAATTCTTCTAGGACTTATCTTTTCTCCATGTCATCTTGGGTTTATCTAGTCATCAATTTTGGTTGCCATATCATCTTATCCATTGTCGACAATTGCCCTAGCAACTAGCTCGACATATCATTCTTTCACTGCCCTGGCAACTGGTTCTAGCCTTGCTTTGGCAACTAATTATGCATACATACAAAACAACTACCAGCAACATCCTTTTTTCTACAAAATTAAGAAAAATATGATATCAAGCTTAACCACCAAGGAAACAATGCAAAGCATGCATGAATGGCTAATAATGCAACTAATATGAGCCTAAGTCTAGCAATAATATGAGTAAAAAGGGTGAATAAAATAGTACTTTTGGACACTTAACAGACATATATACCTGTTGGGTTTAGAGCCAGCCATGAGATATTTGGGAGCTGTGTCTATATTGGACGAGAATACTCGTACTTGGTGGGAGTCTGTTGTGAGTAATGTAACCCTTGAGAGATTGATATGGTATTTCTTTAAAGATCATTTTAGGAACCGTTTTTTGGGCGAGCGTTTCCTAAGAGAGAGACACCAGGCATTTAAAGACTTGGTACAAGGTTTCATGATAGTGGCTGAGTATGAGATACAATTTTTGGATTTGTTGAGATATAGTGCTAGTTTGGTTTCACCAAGAAAGATAGATGCGATAAGTTCTTGGAGAGCCTTCATATTAGGATACGAGATCGAGTGGCTACACACCATGATGAGGTGTTTGAGGACCTGGTAAATCAGGCCAAAACTACAGAAGAGATAGAGATATTGGTAGCTAGTCAGAGTAGTAGAGATAGAGATAGAGACATGGATCGAGGGCGAGACCGAGATCGATCTAGGAGATCTTTTAGCCAGAAAGAGTCTTACGCGTGCCTGGATAAGAGGGCTTGCACTACAACATATCAGAGAGGTGGTTAGATTTATAGGCCTACATCATGTCAAGGCCCAGCTATTAGTCGAGGTGGATCATCAAGGTTCTCTCTTATACCTGCATGTGAGTATTGTGGTAAATTACATCGAGGAGAATGTAGGAAGATGGCGGGTTCTTGCTTTCGATGTGGATCCACAGAGCATCTTTAAAAAGAGTGTCCACACCCATCTTCTGTAGGTCGAACGTTAACTCAGACTCCTGCTCGTTCCCAAACTCTAGCCCGTTCACAGGCATCTGTTCAGACACCGGTTATAGAGCATTCTTAGAGTAGAGTTTTATGGTTCTGTTGCTAGATCTGATAGTAGAGGTCGATCTCATCAGAATAGGGGACCAATTATGGCCGAAGGCAGATAGCCTTCACTTGTTTATACCACTAGACGTCATGACGATAGTGATGAGCCAGACATCATTGCAGGTACATTTACTATATATTTTGTCCCATACTTTGCATTGCTTGACAACAGCTCCACCCATTCCTATGTATTGAGATTTGTATCTCAAGATCTCCAAATTCCAGTTGAGACCACCAAGGATGTAGTTACTATCACGAGCTTAGTGGGCTAGTCAGTGATCATGGATAGAAATTTCAAATGATGTCTTTTTGAGGTTCAAGGGGAAAGCTTTCCAGCCGACCTTATGGAGCTACCATTAGTAGAGTTTGATTTGATCCTTGGTATGGATTAGCTAACTGAACACCGGGTTAATCAAGATTGTGAGTCCAAGATGGCGACTCTGAAGACTCTTGATGATCGAACAATGGTTCTAGTATAAGAGAGACGCAGATATCTGTCTAATGTGGTATCTGCTTTGACTACTGACAGAATAATCTAGAAGGGGTATTCTGATGTATTTCCTGAGGAGTTACCTAAATTGCCTCCTAATAGAGACGTAGAGTTTAAGATTAAGACTTATCCGGAATCTGCGCCAGTATCTATGAACCCCTATCGGATGCTCCTAAGGAGCTAAAGATTCATTTGTAAGAGCTCATTGATCGAGGTTTTATTCGACCTAGCTCTTCGCCTTAGGGAGCTCCAGTTCTATTCATGAAAAAGAAAGATAGTTCTCTTAAGTTGTATTATGATTATCGAAAGCTGAACAAGCTGAAGGTTGAGAATAAATATCCCTTGCCCAGGATTGATGACTTGTTTGATCAGTTTTGGGGAGCTACTATTTTCTTGAAGATTGATCTTCATTCCGGGTACTACCAGCTAAAGATAAAAGGGATCTAATGTTGCAAAGATGGGTATTCGTACCAGATATGGGCATTGTGATTTCTTATTGATGCCATTCAAATTGACTAATTCCTCTACTGCCTTTATGGATCTGATGAATCGTGTATTCCGGTCCTACTTAGATTAGTTTTTGGTGGTGTTCATTGATGACATCCTGGTATATTCCTGGACTAAGGCAGAACGTGTTGAGCATTTGAGAATTGTTCTGCAAAGTCTCAAAGAGCATCGATTGTATGCTAAGTTGAGAATATGTGATTTTTTGCTTAGCGAGGTAACATTTCTAGGGTATGTATTATCGGCTCGAGGTATTCAGGTTGATCTCAGCAAGATTGAGGCCATTGTGAGCTAGAAGCAACCCAAGAACGTCTCTGAGATTCATAGTTTCTTGGACTTAGCTGAGTATTACAGACACTTTGCTGAGGTTTTCTCCATCATTGTTTCCCCTCTAACAAAGTTGTTGAGGAAGAATGTTCCATTTATTTGGACTGATGCTCAGCATAAGAGTTTCGAGAAATTGAAGACAGCTCTGACGCAAGCCCCCAATTTTGACCCAGCCCAAGTTTGGGAAGAATTTCATAGTTTATAGTGATGCATCGCACGCCGAACTTAGTTGTGTTTTGATGCAGAATGGGAGAGTGACCGCTTATACATCTTGTTAGTTAAGGTCGCATGAGTGTAATTATCCTACCCATGATTTAGAGTTGGCCGCTGTGGTTTTTGCCTTCAAGATTTGGAGACACTATCTCTATGTAGAGAAGCGTTATATCTATAAAGATCATAAAAGCCTAAAGTAACTTCTTACACATAAAGAGCTTAATCTGAGACAACGTCATTGGCTTGAGCTTCTCAAAGGTTATGATTGTGAGATTGAGTATCACCCGGGGAAAGCTAACGTTGTTGTTGATTTTTTAGCCGAAATGATATTTCAGACTTAAGGTCCTTATTTGCTAGGATGAATATATATGATGATAGTAGCTTGCTGGCTGAGCTACAGGTTAAGCCAAATTTAGCCGAGGAGATTAAAGCCAAATAGCTATTAGACAGTTCCTTACTTCCTGTCATGCAAAAGGTTCAGCAGGGGTCTACATCTGTTTATGCATTTGATCAGGATAGAGTCTTATGCTTTAAAGGTTATTATTGTGTACCTGATGATGAGGAATTGAAACGGGGCATCTCAGTGAGGCTCATAGCAGCCCTTATGCTATGCATCCCTATAGGGATAAAATGTACCAGAATCTGAGACAGAGATACCAATGGGTTGATATGAAGAATGACATATCTGATTATGTGTCACGGTGTTTGACCTGCCAGAAGGTTAAGGTAGAACATCAATATCCTTCTGGTCTGTTGCAGCCTATAAAGATTCTCGAGTGGAAGTGGGAGCGTATCACGATGGATTTTGTTATCGGGTTGCCTCTGACTCCTAAAAATGATTCTGTTTGGTGATTGTTGACCAACTCACTAAGTTAGCTTATTTTGTTCCCGTGCGAGTTACTTATTCTTTGGAGAAGCTGGATAGAATGTTATCTCGGAGATTGTCAGATTGCATGATGCACCCTTATCTATCATTTCTTATCGAAATTTGATATTTACATCCATGTTCTGGTTGGCCCTGCAAAAGGCCTTGGGCACACGTCTAAATTTTAGTATATCCATTTATCCACAGACTGATGGTAAGTCAGAGAGGGTGATTCAGATTCTTGAGGATATGTTGTGGGGATGTGTGATTAACTTCTGCGGCAGTTGGGAGGATTTCTTGCCCTTGGCTGAGTTTGCATATAATAACTGTTATCAAGCTAGTATATGTATGGCACCGTATGAAGCTTTGAATGGTCGAAAATGTCATACTCCTATATGTTAGACTAAGTTATATGATAGGAGTCCTTGGGTCCTAAGTTGGTTCAAGAGACCGAGGAGACTGTCAGATTGATACGAGACCGTCTGAATGAGGTTTTTGCTATGTAAAAGTCTTATGCTGATCGTATGAGAAAAGAAATTGAGTTTAAGGTTGGTGATCAGGTTTTTCTAAAAGTATCTTCGTGGAAGAAAGTTATGATATTTGGAGTAAGGGTAAGCTGAGTCCCAGATTCATTAGACTGTACCGTATTTTGAAAAGAGTTAGATCAGTTGCTTATTAGATTGAGATGCCTCCTCAACTTACCTGTATCCATGATGTTTTTCATGTATCTATGTTTGGCAATACCATCCAAATCCGAGTCATGTCATTTAGGTTCATGATGTGGAGTTGAGGCCAGATTTGCCTTATGAGGATGGGCCTATTCAAATTTTCGATTAAGACAAGAGAGTTTTGAGGAACCAACATATTCCTATAGTTAAAGTACAATGGAGTAACCGTGGTTCAGAAGAAGCTACTTGGGAGACTCTCGAGTCAATGGAAGAATAGTTTCCACAATGAAGTTAAAAAAATGAAATAAAAATAAAAAATTTGTGCTTGGAAGAGTTAAACACGTGACCTAGGTTTTAAATGCACGAGTCTTAGCCATATGAGCTATGACCATTTTCTAGTATTAGCATGCTTGCATCAATTTATTAATAAATGGTTCTTGGAAAGTCTGAAGCAAATAAGAATAAAATAATAAAAATATCCCAACCACCCCCTTTGTGGCATTCATTTTCATCAACTTTCAAATCTAGATCTACAACCCTTCACCTTCCAAACACCCAAACTCCCTCGGTCACCGCTCCGATATTCCTCCACCATCTTAACAGCCGCTCCACTCTGACCTCACCTCCGTCCATCACTCGCAGCAAAGCTGTGATGTTTGTTGTGTAACCTTGGTTAAAAGCCAAAGGAAATAATCCCTTTTGTTACCCTTTGTTGTTCGACGATTTCGGTGTCCATTGACGTCCATTCGTCGCAATGTCGCCACAAGCGAGCTCATCGCCTCGAGCTGAGTAAAACCCAGTTTTTTGATCATCTGTCCATCAATGTTTAGTGCGTTGCCGGAGCTACACTGATTCGACCTCGTTTCTTTTATTTTGGGGTAAGTTTGGTAAGATTTCTGCCTTGTTCTGGTTAATTAAGGTTTTGGTTGGGTTTAAAGTGGTTCTACATCTTTCTGGTGTTTTTACGACCATTTTAGGGTCACACATAGGAGTCATGCACCGTCTTGGGCGATTTTCAGTCGCCTAAGACAATGACCTTTAAACCGAATCGGTCGGACTAGCCTTAGACCCGGTCTTGCCCTTGAACCAAGCTAGTAAACTAGCATGAGCCCAATGGTAAATTGAGCCCATTTCTGACCTAGTCCTGACCCGAATCTACCCGACCCGAGTCTGACTTGTTGATCGAGTCAACTCAGTGAGTTAACCTGTTCGAGTCAACTTAGTGAGTCAACCCGTCCGAGTTAACTTAGTAAGTCAACCCGCACAAGTCAATTCGTTTAACCGATGACATTAGCATGACGTCAGTGTTGACTGGTGGCATCAGTATGACGTTAGCGTTGACCAGTGACGTCAGCATGAAGTCATCGTTGACCATTGACTTTGACCAAAAAGTCAATTTTTTCGAAAAGTCCTGTTATATGTTTCTCGGTGTCCCGAATTCGTTTTTCAAGTCTATTTCACGAAATTCTAACCCAAAAACCTCCAAGTTAGACGTTGAACCTAAACAAACATATGTAGTAAGTTAATTTTTTAAGATAAGTTGTTGAATAAAGGACTAACATTGATTTTATTTGTTTAAAGGTACTAGAGACTCTCCTGATCGTGCATCTGTCCAGCCCAGCACCTCCCGATATGTTCAATCACGTGAATCTGTTGTGACTCGTATGTATCAAAATATTGTGAATTATCATAAATGAGACATTCTTCTATATTAATCTAAATTTCATTGTACCTTAGGCTTTAGCACGGTATCAGAGCATAACACTGGTGCTCGGTAGACATCAGACTGACCTGACCTTTTTCAGGTGTGTTTCTTGTGTGCTACACGATTGTTTCCCATACCATTTTACATGTTTTATTAAACTGATCATGTCCATATGACTGACAATCTCGATTTTTCATAAACATAACATGGTTTCTGAATTTAAGCATATGAATATACTATATGTTTGATATATGCCCTAGTACATGATATGACAAACATGCTCTCTGGTTACTGTTTATCTGTATACAAACATGTTTGTTAATTACTATTATCACTGTTTATTATTGCATACTGTGATAATTTCTGGACTGATTTATTGGGGTACTTGAGATATGATATGAAGTTAATGAAGGTTCATCCCTGGTCCAGCTGGTAATTTTGCCCGTATAAGGTTCTTATTCTTCGGCTAGGGTAATTCTACCTGTATTCGGTTCCTACGCTTCGGCTAGGGTAATTCTGCCCAGACCTAAGGTATTCCCTCATAATGGTACCCACGCCTAATAGGCTCGAGTTAATGCCTGTATATGATACCGTTCTGGGGAACTGTATGGCGTTTATGTTATGAGTATTTTGCTATTATACTTGATATTACTTATTATGTAACTATTCCTCTAATATGATTATATATATGATATCACCGTTCTATATCGGTTTACACAATTATGTTTTCAAAATTTGATACATGAATCTTGATATGTTTCTACTTGGATTTAAAGTGGAGATATGCCCTGTTAGACATGGTCAATCCGTATAGGCTGATCTAGGGGGTTACACAAAATCTCGTAATAGATCTTCTAGTCATTAAACAAGATCCCTAATCTGCATCACATAAAGCTTCCAATTGACAAGAACCACCAGTTTTCAACAGAATTTCTTGGCCTGGTTCCTTCTCGATGTATTTGAGAACTCTAAGTGTAGCTTTCAAGTGTGTTCTTTTGTGTTGCTACTTGAATTGGCTGAGGTGATGAATAGTATACGTGATGTCTTGCCTTGTGTAAGTTAGGTAGATTAATCTGCCAATTAATCTTTGGAACACATGTCTCTTCTCCTAAAATCTCATCTTCACAATTCTGTTGCAAACTTTGATCATAATATGTAGTAGTAAACTTTATGTGTTGCTCCATTGGCGTAGCAGCAGGCTTTAATCCTTCTAATTTTGTATCTTTAATTAGTTCCGACGCATATTTTCTCTAACTCAACAGTATTCCATTTTTATATCTATAAACTTCAAAATCAAGGAAATATTTAAATCCACCCAAGTCTTTCATTCTGAAGTTTGAGTTTAAGATGCCTTTCAATTCTTCAATCATCTCAGCATCATTTTCAGTTAATAACAAATCATCTGCATAGATTAGCATTATCACTATCTTCACTTCTTGTCTTTTTGTGAAGAGAGAATAATCACGTCTGCTTTGCAAGTAATCAACAGATATCAAGGCTTCTGTTAATTTTACATTCTATTGTCGAGACGCCTATTTAACCCTCAGGTAAGGACATGTAAACTTCTTCATTAAGATGACCCTGCATAAACATATTATACACATCCATCTGCAGAAGAGGCTAGTCAGGCAAGGAGGCAAGAGCCAAAATAGTACGAACAGTTACCAGTTTGGCTACAAGAAAAAATGTATCTATAAAATTCACCCATTCCTTATGGTTATATCCTTTAGCAACCGGCCTGCCTTATAATGTTTCCTTGAGGCAAAGACTAAACCAATGGAAAGATCAGAGGACACCGTGTTTAGGAGCCACGACAAGACAATCACGTTGCAGGATCCTATTGAGGAAGAAGAGCTTCTTCAAAATCATAGCGAGCGCGGTCACCATCACAAAACCGATCTTGTTTTTCGCCAAGAGAGCGATGCGCATCGAACGGATCCAAAGACTATAATCATCCACACTGGTGAGCTGATGAGACACGAGGAGGCTTCCCGGCGTATCATAGGGATAAAGATGCAACGGATGCATGAAATTGATCGTCGTTCTCATAGAGAGAAAATAATTTGGGATTTGGAATAAATGAGCGACGCAAAAAAAATCTGAAGTAAGACCCAAAACAATAGACCGAGAGAAACAATACAAACTTAAAGGCTAAAGGCCCAATGAAAATCAAGAATAAAAAATATGGATTAAAAAGATTACCTCTGATACCATGTTAAATCCATACAAGATAGAAGAATTCATCTAGTTTTTTTCATTCAAGATAAAAATAAGATTACAAAAGATGTGTATTTATACAAGTTAACTTCTAGCTAATATGTAACTAACCCCTAATCACCTTAACTAACTTGTAACTAAATAAACTAACTTTTACATATTGCCCTCCCTAGCACCCCTTTGGTCTATCCCTAGATATAAACTATTCCATTATTCTTAAGAGAATCTAAGGATAAATTCGAATTTAAGATGGAAAAAGAGTTTGAGTAAGCTATTTTAGAGAGTTTCTTCCACCTACTGCAGCTACTGTAATCGCTAATTTTGTCTGGGTTTTACTCGTTTCTTCTATCTTGCAATAATAAGCTTGTATGTATTATAAGGTGATAATAATATTGGACTCATATGTGTTATTATATGTACTAGGTATGTATCATGAGTGTGTGTGTTTATTATGTGTGTTTATATAAAACATGAACACGTGTGTGGTTTGTCAACCTTTCATGTAATACACAATTATGTATGTGTTATTAATATGTTAGTGTGTCTACTAATTGTTTTAATATCACTAATGTCTAAATGTATATTGTATGCCTATGTGTATGTAGTATGTATTAATGTTACAAATGTGTATGTGTTTATTGCATGTGATAGTAATACATATGTTAGTGTATATGTATGTATGTATTGATATTTTTTATAAGGATATTTGTTTATAGAATGTTATCATAGTATAAAGTGGGCTGATAAATAATTAAAAGGATAATAAAGAAACAGATCCAATATATAATTAAAACCCAATGTTTATATATATAAGTTCATGTCCATTTACATATCCATTAAAACCCAAAAAAAATATTAATATATGATTCTGGCCCAACAAGCTCAGCCCTAAGTCTGATAATTATCTAAAAGAAACCCTAATTTGATGCTCTTCTCATGCGCAACAAGATCTGGACCGTTGGATCAAGGGTTGTTGATCGAACGATCCAGATCGAACGGAGATCCTTCAGCTTCCGCGTGCCACGTGTCATCATCCAGAGCTGCCATGTCAACCATCAGGTGCAATCTGGGTCGTTCGTTCCATAAGAGATCTCAGCCGTCAAATCAGATCTGATCTAACAACCCAGATCAAGCCGGACCGTTTGAATTCCGTGCGTGCAGCCCACGCTCTGGTCGTTCAGCTCCTTCACGCGCCGGTGCCGATTCATACCTTCATCTACATAACCACATCGCCACGATTTCTGCTGCCACCACCAACTCTCTCAACCACTGAACATCAGAACAAACATAAAAAACATGGAGAAATCAGAACATCATCATCCACAATGGTTTCATTAATGTTTGCTTAAACATGTAAACCATAAGCAATATGGCAATGAGTAATCGGAGATAGATATAAAGCAATGTAATCAACCACATGTAACAGGGAGTTTCGAACAAAAAAAATCCAGAAGCAATAAACAGAGAAAAAGCCTTTCAAGGTATATCTTCTTCTTATTTTCAGTTCAAATATATATATGCATGTATATAAAAAAGGAAATAGAGTTTAGGGTTTTACCCTTGTCGATTCCCCATTCTTTCTACATCGTTCCAGCTCCTTCTGGTTGTCGCTTCGCCGTTGATAAGCCGTAGCCTCCTCAAGGCAGGGTATGGTGAAACAGTGCAAGCACGCGGCGGCGGGAGCCCCTTTTTTTGAATCGGCTTTTAGTTTTTTTACTGGAAAAGGACTGATTTGGATAAAACACGGTGGTAAGCCAGCTGGTTTCTGGAAATTGTGGCGGATAGGATCGCCAAAATCTGGGTTCATGATGAACCCAGATGAACATGAAGAACCAGTTGAGAGCATTCTGGGAGGGATGTTATAATAGAAAAATGGCCCAAAAAATTTGATTTTCTGATAAAAGGGAGTATATCTAATGTTATAATTTTTAAAATGGTATAATCATATTTTTAGTCCCTCCGCCCTAAAATAATTGGCTAAAGGGGCTTCTACATGGTCCAATTGCACTATCGGTCCCTCCGTGTGGGATAATTACCATGGGAAGCCATTCCACCTTTTTTAATTACCCACCGGGTCCTTCGTAGTTTTTCAAAATTTTCAATTACATCCTCGTTATTTCTTTTAATTTTGTATTTGTATTTTATTTTCTCACAATTAGGTCATTTTTCCAGTTTTAAATTAAGTTATTTTATTTATTCTTTTTCATGTTTTTTTTAGTTTAGATTTTGCATATTTATTTCTAGCATTTGCAATTTAATTTCTATGTTAATTTTTCTCGTTTGTGATCGTAATTTTAGGGATAAAATTAGTTCGAATGGAATGTATATTAGGAATTTAATAGGCACATAGATTTAGTATAAAATAGAAACGTGACGTATGATTTTATGTTTAATAGGCATTTGTTGATAAAGTAGAAATTAGTAAAATAAAGTGTATATTTCTCAAATTATATACGTTTTAGAATAAAATAGGAATTTGTAAAAAAATATAAATGTTTTAATATATAATATATATTTTTAGTATATAGTAGTTTTTTTTAAAAAAAAAGAAATATATATTTATATAATAGATACTTTCGATATAATGGTTTTAAAGAATAAGATAGAATTTTGTAAAATATACTATATACCCATGACACATAATATATATATTTTTCAAAGTATAGTATAATCTTATAAAATAACACATATATGTTTTGGATATAGTATATAGTTTTTAAGGTATATAGTAGAATTTTGAAGAATATAATATATACATTATAGGTACATAAAATATATAGTTTTTGAAGTATATAATAATGTTATGTGAAAATGAAATATGTATATGTAGTGTATAATATGGTTTAAAGTATATAGAAGAATTTTGTAAAATAAATAATACATATTTTTAAATAATAGGTTTTTTTATATGTTTATTATATAACTTTAATACATAATGTATTTCAATGTATATTTTTAAATAATAAGTTTTTTAATATGTTATATTATTTTAATACATAGTGTATCTTAAATCTTTTGGGCCTTCATTACATAATAATAATTCGGGCCTTAGGTCTTGCTTTGGTCCTTTTGGACTTTTGTCTAAATTAAGTAAATTATCTCAATTAATCTAGATCGTGTGCTCGTCTTATAGGGGCACGATCCTAGAATTAAATTAGTCATAGGTTTTTTAGAGCCTTAGATTAGAGTTCAAATTAATCTAATGAATTTAAATTTATCCTTGGCTTATTGGGGTAAGGGTTAAATTCATTAAATTAATTGAACATTTCTTGATTACTTTAGGGGGAAAATCAATTTCAAGTTTAACTTAGCAGTAAATTACAATTTAGTCACCATAAATTAGGGTTTTTTTAATCTCTCTAGGCTATATATATTAAATTAGGCCTTCCTTTTGAATGTTTACATTCATGCCCTTGATTGTCATACTTTAATTGACATCCATATAATCTTTAATCTTAATTGCATATCTAATCAATCTAAATCATAAAAGGGAGGCATTTATTAATTCTAATATTTGTGTCGTAACAGTCCGAGCTTAAATGATGTTGACCAAATATTCGGATTAATCCTTACCATCCCGATGTAAATGGATTAAAAGCTAACAAGATCATCACATCATACTTAAATGTCTGCATCATGCATAAAGGTGACGTACGGAAGTCGAACCATAAATTAACACGGCAGTCGGGCTTATTCGATGTCAGTTTAATCTATGGTCCGACATATCGTCAACCTTATTAATTAAATGTCTAATTAATTTGAATCTATCTATTTGATAAAGCTCGTGCAATCAAGGTTAATTTTCATCTAAGAACTCCGAATTAAATTTATTTTAAATTTCATCCTTTTAAGAGAAATAAATGTTTTGGTACTAAGTTCCGGGCGTGATGGGGGTGCTCATCCTTCCCCACGCGTAACTAACTCCTAGACCCTTTCACGACGAATCTCTGGTTTCTTATGGTGTCCGGCTTACCTTACCCAAGTGGCCGGTGGCGACTCCAAGTTTTCATCGTTTTTAAAAATTTAAAGTTTTCAAAAGAAATACCCAATCTTCCAAAAGATTTTATTAGTGATTTAGGATGTAATTAGTAGCCGACTTCTTTTCTAAACAAATGCCCTTAACGCAGTAAATTTGTTTTTTTGAAAAAGGAAGAAAAAAGGACGCTACAGTTTGGCGACTCCGCTGGGGGCGTTTTTTGTTTTTTAAAACAAAAGAGAGTTAGGCCAAATAAAAAATTGTTGCTTTTAAATAATGGAAATTATTGAGATTTTAACTGGTTTTAACCAGGATAATTCTTTTTTCGAAAATGTGATCGAGATTTCACGGGCTTTGATAATTGGTGGTCCTCGAATTAATTTTTCATTTAATTTCTAAGGAGTCACCGACATGTGTTGCATCATATCATTAAGCTCTATACCCGAGCTTCTTCCCTTAAGTGGGAGTGAAACGCCACATACCCACGTGAGTAGCCCTCCACGGGTCGGTAATTCACTTTCGGAATCCACGTCTTTTGACATGTGAGCAGCCCTCTACGTCATCAGGTCGTACTTTCCCTCGAATCGAAACCAATTCGCAAGCTTATAATGGGCCAGAACTGGGTTCTTGTTGCCTTAGTAAGCAATAAGATAGGTTTGGGTACCCTTAATTAGAACCAAACCCGTGTGTGAGAATTTAAGAAGCCCACCCCTATTAGAGCCATGCGGATAACCTTAGCGAACTAGAACTCATGTGGTTAGGTTTCTTTCTTTGTGTAAACTATTTATGTTTATCTTTTCTTGCTTTCGTGTTTCTATCTCACGACTAACTCTTCCCTTTTCTCTCTTTTCATTAATGTTCTTTTGTTTTGCATATTGTCGTCATATCATAAAGAGCACATTGAGTTGGAAATAGTCTGAATTTAAGGACTAGATTGATGGGAGACCTAGTTCGCAGCAATGATGAAAAGAACTCCGACGTACAAATATGGTCTGAAGGGGAACAGTTGTATGATGGGGACAGTATCCCTGCCGGGTTTAGGTCAACATTGGCAATAGAGACATTCACGAATACGGAATACAATGACACTTCCGGGCTGAAGACAGTATGGAATAGTTAAGATTTGGAAACAAGGTGTACTTTCAGAAGAGAATATGATGACATTGCATATTTGCTAGATGTTCTGGTGGATCAGACACTGTTGCAAGCCTTGGTAAGATTCTGGAATCCTACCTACAGTTGTTTCACGATCGGTAACTTCAACTTAACTCCTACGATTGAAGAATATCAAGACCTTTTAAACTGTGAGAAGATTGACGAAACTCGGGTACACTCGAAACCTAGCAAGAACAAAACCTTCCGGGGCAAGCTCAAGAGATTCTCGGACATGTTGGAATCATAAGTCGAGCATCAGGTCATTATTTGGAACGGTAAGGAGTATCTCAGATGGGATGGGATTCTAGCCCTGGCTTTTGTACATTCGGTAGGCCGAGTCCAACGGGATCTCTTCGCATTGTTAATTTATGAGTTAGTGCTTTTCCCCCGGGCACGAGGGCTAATTGATCCAGCAGTGTTGGACCTATTTGACCGTTTGAGTGGCGAAACCAATTTAGTGCTTGTGATTTTAGCCGAAACTTTCCGATCTCTGAGGTTTTGGTGGGAGCATGGTTAGGGTCGTTTCTATGGTTGCCTGTAGCTTTTAACAGTGTGGTTCTATAGCCACCTGTCGTCAGATGATTTTTTTCGAAACCTCTATACAATGGTAGTTTCTCACATTTGGAAGAATTTCTGCGAAAAGAAGATTGGCCCACCTGAAGATCTGAGGAAGTCTGGGTAGATGTTCTTTGCAACCTAAAAGAGGAAGATATAGTTTGGAGGGCTTCGTGGCTTTTTGCAAGGAGTATCCTCTACAGGTGCGGGATACACTCTTAGGTGCCTTGACTTGGACTTTGGGGGCACACTGCTTATGCTCCTCTCATGGTTTTGAGACAGTATGGCTCGAAGCAATTTGTTCCGGCTACCAAGGGCTTGAATGAGTTCAATATGAATTACGAGAAGGAAAATGGCTACAAGGTAGTGGTGTACGATGTTTCTTCGGCTTAGAACAGTGTGAGACGGGTCAGAGTCATGAGTGCTACCCACATGATCACTCCCGAGTACGAGGTATGGAGGTTCAGCCGTATCAATGACAACATTCCCCAACTGGATCCCGATTGAAAGAGGTCAATGGAAGAGAGGCTGGCCACACTTTCTACCGAAGCTGAATTGATGAGAAAAAAAACTTAAAGAGGAGCAGGAAAGGTATCTCAAGCTCGGAGAGAAAGCTCGCCAAGAAAAATTCAACTTTGATTTGGAGAAGATATAGTTTGAAGGATTGGTTAAAGGTCTACAAAAGAGAAAGATGAATTGGAACTTGAGCTCAAGTTACAAAAGGAAGAAACTTAAGAGGATAAACAAAAGCAAGAGAGTTGTGGAAGGTAGATCAGGTGGAGGGATAGAGCTCTGTTGCGCGTAATAAGTGCTACGCAATTGTGCAAGTATATAATCGTCGCAAGTTATAGTATAAAAGATATCGTCTCCACAGGGATTGGTGCCACTTCAAGAATCTAGTCTCTTGCACTGTAAAAAGTAAAAAAACAAGTAAAGGATTATCGAAGTTTAACTAATTACTAATCTAGAAAGCAATAAAATAAAATAAAAGATGAATTCAATTGAGAGAGATAGGCTAGGTTATCGTGAGTTGAGGTGTGATAGCCGATTGGATTGTCTTGGTAAAGAGTGCATGGGCAACTCGGTTTGCCGTGGCGATTTACTACAACTGGGGTTGCCTTGGCAACTAATTGATGGTTGCTTGGGCGACTAGTTGGGCAACTACTTGGGCGATCGGGCAGCAACTTCAAGGTTCGGCGGAGCGTTCTTCAATGGTTTCTTCTTATCCCTAAGTCGAAACTCTAGCTACTTGTGCATGCCTTGATAATACATCCCTGCGTGAATCAAGGGTGAACAACAACCAATCTTGCGCTCCTCTTAGCCGTTGAAATCCTTAACTTATTCCTAAGCCGGATTAATCTTCACCATCATTGGATTGCATAAAGATCATATTCATTCGTTTCTTGAATCTAACTCTCCCGATATTAGATAAATGGATGAAATCACGAGATCCTCTCCCAATTCACTCGCAAGCAATAATAGGAACCAAGAATGAATAAACCTTGAAATAGAAAACTGCAAACTCTTATTACCTAAACAAAAACCAATAGTTTCTCACAACCACAAAACACAATAACCATAGCCAAGTAAATTTAGTTCATGGCTAGGTTCCAAAGAAACACAAGATAATTAATCCCTAGCATGAACCCAATCGAACAAAGATGAAGGAAGAGGCTTCGAAATCCTCCTTGCCCTTGATGCTTGTCGAAAATTCTCTCCTCTTGCCCTACTTGGACTTGCCGAAATTTCCCTCTTGCTCTCCCTCTTGAATTGTCGAAATCTCTTGCTATTTATAGGGCTAGGCCAAAGTCCTTCTTTGAGGAGGAGTTTGAGTTGGAATTAAATTATCTTTAAAGAATATAATTCTTTATTATAATTTTATTCCTATTAGAACTTCTCCTATCCACTTGGAATTTAATTCTTCTTTAATCTCTGCATGGCAATCAAATTCCTTTGGGCTTGGACCTTGCTCCATGTCATCTTGGGCTTGTAAAATCATGAATTTCGACATCCATATTGCTTTTGGTCTTTTTGTCGACAAATGCCATGGCAACTGGCGGCTCAGCGTCTCCTTCATGCTTTGCCACGGCAACTAGCTCGGCATATCCTTCATGCATTGCCCACGGCAACTAGCTCGGCATTGCTTTGGCAAGTGATCTGCACATACACACAAAAACACACCAAAGCAGCATCTATTTCACAAAAAAATCACCAAGTTATGTAATCAAGCTCAACGATTGAAGGAAACATGGATTAATGCATGAATGGCTAACTATGCAACTAATATGAGCCTAAGTCTAACAATAATATGAGTAAAAGGGTAAGAAAAATAGTACTTTTGAACACTTATCACACCCCCAAACTCGAACTATTGCTTGTCCTCAAGCAATGCAAACTCATAATTACCGCCAAGACTTCAAATTTTCACAAACTTAGCTTTGAACTTGATTTCAATTCTACGAACCGGGGCACAAAGTATGATTGGCTTTTTATTTTTCAGAAAACTCGATGAATTACTCGGAATCAAACTATAATGCTTGTGAGTGTGTGCGGAGTTGTGTGCAAGTTGATTTTTCGGATTCTATGCAAACAATAGGTTTTCAAATTACTTCATTGGGTTCTTTTTAACATGTTTTAACTAGAGCCAATTTTGGGCACCTCTAGTGTTTTATTTTTAGTTTTCTTAAGTTAATTTAATCGACTAGAGAGCCGGTTTTGGGCACCTCTAGTTAACCGAAAAAAAATTTTAACGCCTCCTAGAGCCAGTTTTTGGGCACCTCTAGTGATCAATTTTTTTAGCATATGCTAGAGCCAATTTCGGGCACCTCTAGCATTCATCCAATTTTTATTCTAATCCCCAATTAGTTAATTATCAACCTAAGTTTACTAGAACTCCTTAAATCAATCAAACCACAACAGTGTTTCATCAAATTTAGCATCATAGTACAATTCTAAGTTTTCATGGTTATCCTAGAATAAAAATTCTATCAATTAAGTGCATTGGCAAAGTCATCATCGAATATTCATCAAATCTAAGCAATTCTTGTTCCAATTAAAGGCATGGCAAGCAATTTATGTATCCTAAATGTAATGCTTAAGATTAATGTAACTAAACATGGTAATTACTAATAACAATCCCCCAAACTCGAGTGAGGCATTGTCCTCAATGCATGCATAAAAATAACGAAAAATAAATATATGCAT